>CM060305.1:30956365-30961365 GCA_030674185.1 Monoplex corrugatus | reverse complement strand
TGGAAACAGTTTTCTCTTAATTTTCTGATGGCTTGATTTCCCAAGGTAGAAAAATCAGCTTAATGTTACAAAATCGTTAGTATTATTAAAGTAAGATCTCTCTCTCTCTCTCTCTCTCTCTCTCTCTCTCTCTCTCTATCTCTTTCTCTCGTCTCTTCTCTCTTTCTCTCTCTCTCCTTTCCCTCTTTTTCTATCCTTCTCTCTCACTCTCTCTCCCTCTCCCTCCCTCCCCCCTCTCTGTCTGTCTGTTTCTGTTGTCTGTCTCTTTTTTTCCTTTCTCTCTCTCTTTCCTCCTGCTCTTTCTTCTCACTTTCTCTCTCTTCCTCTCTCTCCTCCCTCTCCTCCCTCCATCCCCCTCTCTCTCTTTCTCTTACATTCTCTGTTTCCCCCATCTCTCACTTGTTTTCTCTCTCTCTCTCTCTCTCTCTTCTTTTTTTCTCCCTCTTTTCTTTTTCTCTTTCCCTCCGTCTTTATATCTCTTTCTCTCTCTGTGTCTGTCTCTCTCTCTCTGTCTCTGTCTTCTCTCTCTCTCTCTTGATGGCATGTCCTCTGAAGACCCTTCTGCTGTCCAGTTCTCCTCAGAGTTTATTGCCACCGACTTTCCCCACAAATGTAACATGACCCTTTTGTCGTAATGAGTCACAAGTTCACTATTTTTAATGTATCCCAGTTCGCACTCACTGGATCAATATTTGGCCTTAGCACATATTGCGCCCACAAGCTATTATGCTGCGTTCATTTCCCCATTACTTTTTGCTTGTTTCTTTCCCTCCTGTCCTTCTCTCCTCCTCATCTGTGTGCTTGTGTGTGTGCTTTGTGTTGTGTGTGTGTGTGTGTGTGGTGTGTGGTGTGTGTGTGTGTGTGTGTGTGTGTGTGTGTGTGTGTGTGAGAGAGAGAGAGAGAGAGAGAGTGTGTGTGTGTGTGTGCGTTTTGTGTGTGTGTGGTCTAAATTTTTTTTAACATAGGTTAGCTAATGGTGGAGAATTGTTTACTATCGGTCTTGACGTAGATTAATTTGTGTGCCATATTTTTTATGTTTTGGTTTGCTTTTTTGTGTGATGTGATGTGTGTTTTGTGTGTGGTGTGTGTTGTGTGTGTGTGTGTGTGTGTGTGTGTGTTGTGTGTGTGATGGAGAGAGAGAGAGAGAGAGAGAGAGAGAGTGGGTGTGTGGGGTCTAAATGTTTAATAGGTAGCTAATTGTGGGGCAAATTCTTTTCAATGTCTGATTAATTGGGTGCGAGAATTGGTTCATTTTTATTAAGTTGGTTTGCTGTTTTGGTGTCCATTTTTTTTGTTGGTTGTGTTGTGTGTGTGTGTGGTGTGTGCACATGTGCATGTGTGTGTGTGTGTGTGTGTGTGTGTGTGTGTGTGTTGTGTGTGTGTGTGTGTCATGTGTGTGTGTGTGTGTTTGTGTGTGTGGGTGTGTGTGTTTGTGTGTGTGTGTGTTTTGTGTGTGTGTGTTTGTGTGTGTGTGTGTGTGTGTTGTTGTTGTGTGTGTGTGTGTTGTGTGTGTGTGTGTGTGTGTGTGTGTGTGTGTGTGTGTGTGTGTGTGTGGTCTAGAAATACTTCTTACATTGGCTAGCCTATGGTTCAGAAATGTTTACTATCGTTCTTGACGGTAGATTATTTGGGCACGTTATTCGGTTTCATTTCTTTATGTTTTTGTTGCTGTTGTTGTGGTGTATTTGCTGTGTGTGTGTGTGTGCGTGCGTGCGTGAATGCGTGCAGTATATGTGTGTGTGCACGCGTGCACGCGCGCTTGCGCGTTTGTGTATGCGTGTGTTTACACGGTATTACATTGCACGATGATGTATGATGAAGTATTGTATTCCATTGCAAATTGCATCATTTTGAAGTGTGTTGTCCATGCTATGCATCAATTGAATCATGACACCACAGCAGCAGCAACAACATTAACCAACAATGAATGATAGATGACGTTAATGATCATATTTGTTTCCCCTGTCTGTGTTCTGTGCAGCTTGTAATGTTATGTAACCCTAGCAGGTGTCTGTAATATCAAGACTAATTCGTGCGCAATGCGCGTGCACGCGCGCACACACCACACACACACACACACACACACACACACACACACACACACACACACACACACACCACACACAAACACCAAAACATACACACGATATCAACTACACACACACACACACACACACACACACACACACACACACACACACTACACACACACACACAGAGATAAGAGAATGGATTGTTTAAACGTGTAAGTGTTAAAAAATCACAAATGTGAGTATAGAAACTAACAGAGAAAAGCATCGGTAATGTTATACACAGTTCATTGCGACATGGGAGTCCAAATCATGGTATTACAGAGAGGGAGAGGGAGGGAGAGAGAGAGAAAGACAGGGAGACAGACAGACAGACAAACAAACAGAGACAGAGACAGAAAGATACAAAGAAAGAGAGAGAGAGAGAGAGAGGCAGGCAGATAGATAGAGAGAGAGAGAGGGGAGAGAGAGTCAGACAGATAGAGAGAGAGAGAGGCAAACAGAGAGAGAGACTCAAGCTCAGATACTTCGTTCATGATAGACCATAGCCCCTTTAAATGAGGGCTTAACAAAACTATACCACAAATGTCATCATGATTATGAAATATAATTTTTCGAAACGTAATTTATCAAATAATGATATCACAGGGTATTTCCCTTTCCTGGCAAAGCGTTTCCGTCTTTAGATATCATTAATAAACATAATCGAAACTAATACAGTTGATGGTGATATTCTATCAGACTAACTAAAAAGCTTACTTACTAAGAAAAAAAAAAGCAAAATGAATTTCATCCTCTTTTGATTTATCCCAGAGTGAGTATAATATTTTTTTCTTCTTCTGCATATTCGTATTGAAAGATTGCCTCTTATTTCAGATTCCAAACTTGAATCCAGCTAATGTTAAGTGAAAATGTGAATATCCATTAGAATACACTTTCTTTAATCAAGTGCAAAGAGTTATGGGCTTAAAAAAAGAAAAGGAAAGAAGAGAGAGAGAGAGAGAGAGAGAGAGAGAGAGAGAGAACAGAGACAGAGACAGAGACAGAGACAGAGACAGACAGATAGATAGATAGACAAGGGCAGAGAGAGATAGACAGACAGGCAAACAGGCAGACAGACAGTCAGGCAGGCAGCAGGCAGGCATGCAGGCAGAGATAGACAGACAGTCACAAACAGATAAAGATGATGATAGAAGAAGAAGTAGAAGACGAATAAAAACGAGGAGGAGAAGAAGAAGAAGAAGAAGAAGAGAAGAAGAAGAAGAAGAAGAAGAAGAAGAAGAAGAAGAAGATGATGATGATGATGATGATGATGATGGTAAAGAAGAAGAAGAAGAAGAAAAAGATGAAGATGATGATGAAGATGTTGACGACGACGACGATGATGATTACGATGATGATGGTGATGATGATGATGGTAGTGGTGGTGGTGGTGATGATGCTGATGACGACGATGATGACGACGACGATGATGATGACGACGACGACGACGACGATGACAGTGATAGTGATGATGATGATGATGATGATGATGAGATGACGACGATGATGATGACAAAGCATCCAGGCATGTTGATTATACAACACTACTTTGCTTTTGATGGATCCGCCTATCAGATAAAAACAACATCCGCCTATTCGACAGCTGCGGATAACATTTTGTCCTCTCTGAACAAATGCATTTTCATTTTATCAATTTTCTGATGAGTTGAAGAGAAAAAAAATCAGAGCAATCAAAAACCCTTTGGCGATGAAGATGATGTGTGTATGATTTTGTTTGTTCTATGCTTGTTGGAAAAAGAAGTAGATTGAAGTCACACTTCGCGTGTGTACACTCTGTGTGTGTGTGTGTGTGTGTGTGTGTTGTGTGTGTGTGTGTGTGTGGTGTGTGTTGTAGTGTGTGTGTATGTGTGTGTTTTGTGTGTGCGTGTGTTGTGGGTTTATGTGTGTGTGTATGTGGGGTAGTGTGTGATAGGTGGTTACGATGTTGTGTGGTGGTGTTAGATGTGTGTATGTGATCGTGTCTGTGTTTGTGTGTGTTATGTGTGTGTTTCCGTGCGTTTTGTGTGTGTGTGTGGTTGTGTGTGTGTGTGTTGTGTGTGTGTGTGTGTGTGTGTGTGTGTGTGTGTGGTGTGCGTGTGTGTGGAATGTGTGTGTGTGTGGTGAGTGAGTGAGTGTGTGTGTGTGTGTGTGTGTGTGTGTGTGTGTGTGTGTGGTGTGTAAGGGCGAGGGGTGGATATGTGTGTGTGTGTGTGTGTGTGTGTGTGTGAGTGTGTGTGTGTGTGTGTGTGTATATGTGTGTGTGATGTATGTGTGTGTGTGTGTGTGTGTGTGTGTGTGTGTGTGTGTGTGTGTGTGTGTGTGTGTGTGAACACGTTTATAGGGGAGTGGGTGGGCATGAATATATACATATCCATGTGTATGTCTGTCCCCACCCGCCTCCCAACAATTCCCTTCTTGTTCTGTTTTGTTTGTTGTTTTGTATTGTTTTCAATAGAATTTTGGACACCATTTCCAGATGGAAATTTAAGTCATTATCTAAATAATGAACATGAGTTTTACTCAGTCAATATGTGAACGAAAATATTGGAACAAATACAGTTTCTTCAATATGTGAACGAGAATATTGGAACCAATACAATTTCTAGCTGACCAAATTAAGCACTTGTCTAAAGAAGAGCTCAGACCAAGAACGGTAATATCTTTTTAATAGCTTGACGGTTTTGTTTCCCTTAGAACAGTCACTCATCCCAAACGACGCGGAAGTAATGTCACATCCTGCTATATTCAGTTTTATCTTTTACTTTTACTGTCAGCCCACCAACAGATCGAATGCGTGATATGCATGTCAGTGGGTTTTTTTTTTCAGGTTTACAGTCATTGATGACTCATACAAACAAATGCGCACACGCATACATACATACATACTATTAAGAATATTATATTGATTCAGCTTAGATCAAAAGCATT
>CM060305.1:30948865-30951365 GCA_030674185.1 Monoplex corrugatus | reverse complement strand
ACAAAACAAACAACAAACAACAAAACATTCATTCAAGCTAGTCACCACATCAATTTCTTTGTACTAAAGACAGAAAAGAAGGGCCAATAGTTTTATTATACTTAAAGATGTCAAAAGACGGAGAGAAGTTTACTGATTTCCCTGTCTGGATGGGACTTGATGACTTCTAGTTTTGTGTTCTTTCAAAACTAACAAAGAGCAACATACCAAATACTCACAAACTGAAAAAAGCACTTTCGTGTTACACGATACTTTTTTTGTCTCTTGTCAGAATTACTACACAGCCACAATTTACATAACCTTTGCATGAACATGTCTTTTTGTCAGCAGCCTACAGGAATGTGGTTTTTATAACTTTTGAACTGCCAATTCGGAGCTGTTATCATTTACGCTGTTGATCAGACCTTGGGGCAGTCATTGTTATCCCCCCACCCCACCCCCACCCTACCCCCACTTTGATGACCTCGATTTGTCTGTCTCTCAAGTAATCTCTCTTAAAGATGGCGTGGCTCTTAGTCATCGTGATAGAGTGTGCTGGATAACACCAATGGGAATTCTTTCCTTTCGAGACAAATTTTAAGGGACCCCAGACTACGTCATCTTCTGTCTGCGGCGAACATCTTCTTTGGTTCTGTCCTTTCTATGTAATGCCTCCCCCCCCCTCTCTCTCATTCATTTTAGGGGTGGGGGTGAAAGTGGGAGGAAACGTATATACATATATGTATTTGTGTGTATGTATATATTATATGCTACCTGTACTTTTTTCAGTTCAGTTTTGAAGTGGGTGTGAAAAATAGTTGACAGGAGAGATTAGATCCATTATTTTTATGACAATGAAATACATTAAAAGAGAGAGAGAGAGAGAGAGGAGAGAGAGAGAGAGAGAGAGAGAGAGGGGGGGGGGAAGTCTGCCTTCCTATCTAACGTGAGATGCTAATCTCCAGCCTTGCACTCTAACAGAAATAGGCTGACTGCTACAAACCAATCTGTCACCTGATCTAAAAGTGGAAAAGCCATTGTTAACAAATGGGTCTCTCTCACTTGTGGTCTGCCTCTGTCTGTCCGTCTCTCTCTATGTCTGTCTCTGTCTTTCTGTCTCTTGCCTGTATCTCTGTTTGTTTCCATGTCTGTCCCTCTGTCTGTCTGTCTGCGCTGCCTGTGTTACTACTTGTCTGCTGCCTCTCTCTCTCTCTCTCGCTCTCTCCCTCCCTCCTCTCTTACTCCATTTCTCTCTTTATCTGTCTCCCCCCCCCCCCCGTCTCTCTCTCTCTCTTCTGTCTTTCTGTTTTTACAGTCCTTACGCAAATTGTGGAATCATTGATTGGAAATATGTATGAAAATATATAAAATAACGTTATTGAAAAAATAAGGTGCATCAGTCAAAAAAAAAATTATAAGATGTCCTGATAAAAAAAAAAGACGCCTTTTTACACAGACAGAAAAAGCGCAGTCTTTTTAGTTTGACTGTTTGTTTTTATGTTTGTTTGTTGTTGTTTGCTTGTTTGTGTGTGCGTGTGTGTGTGGTTTGTTTGTTTGTTGTGTTTGTTTCTTTAATGAGATATTTACAATTGTTTTCTATTACTCTCCGCAGGTTCAGTCAATCCACGTTGTAGGACATTTACCATTACTCCTACACCTCCCTATTCCCCTTGTGATTTCGGGTTTTTCCTCTCCTGATGCATATATCTCAGGATGGTTTGAGCATAAATGTTTTTGGACAGTTTGTGCTTGGATAGTACTGACACCATTTCTTTCTTTGTCATACAGATGTTTAAGTGTCTCAATACTTTGTTACCGTGCTGTCTCTCTCTCTCTCTCTCTCTCTCTCTCTCTCTCTCTCTCACACACACACACACACACACTCACTCTGTCTCTCTCTCTCTCTCATACACACACACACACACTCACTCTGTCTCTCTCTCTCTCTTTATCATTTTCTTTATTTAAAAAAAATTTTTTTTTAGGATCATCGCACTTAGGGAGGTTACCTTTGTGCTCACCTTTTTTTCGTCCCGTTTTTTACGCCACGTTAATGGCCACATAAGCTGGCACAGTTATTTTGTACAATGCGATGACGATGGTGTCGATGAGGATGACAATCATGATGCTATGGAGTTCCATCTAGGGCTGAGACTGCGTGACATGGCTGTACTCTACGCTTACTATCATAATGTTTCTTGATGTCAACCAGACCCGAGAGATACAGACAGCTGCGGTGCTGGTCAGAAAGTTTGAGCAACACCCTCAATGACGTATCCGTGAAGTGGATGAGACTTGACTGTGTGGTCCCAGTCTTCCCAATGAGCCCATAGCACGTCCAACTCTGGGTAGGAGCCGGTTAGAGACAAACAAGCCCACAAATATATATTTTTGAAGGGACTGATGGGGATTCGAACCTACAACCTTCCAGTCGGTAATCCGTTGCGTTAATCACGATACCAGGTCATATTAGCTCAGTGAATAGGGTACCATGCTCGTAGGGCAGGAGTTGTGGGTTCAA
>CM060305.1:30938865-30943865 GCA_030674185.1 Monoplex corrugatus | reverse complement strand
ATACATGCATACAAACATACATACATACATACAATAACATACATACATACATACATACATACATACATACATACATACATACGTACATACATACATATATCCTACGTTCTGTTGTGGACTTGAATACTATTCTGAAACCCCATATTCTTAACTTTTCTAAAAATATTGTACATCTGTACGTCAGCAGGTCAGTAGAATTCTCCTTGTGGGACAATGACTTAGTGAAACTAAATCTCAAAGTGACTGTACTAATCCAGCCCAACACTAATGGTAAATGATAAACCATCTATTTCCCAAAGTTCGTGCAACATTTCAATGTAAAGTATCAAATAAATGGTCGTTGGTAGCCATGCTTTAATTAAAAGCATTTTTACCTAGAACTGTCATTTTGTCTGAGGCGTGGATGCAGAAGGAGGGGCGATGAGAGATAGAGAGTTTGAGAGCATTTAAAAGTACAAACACACACACACACACACACATGCGCGCGCGCCACACACACACACACACACACACACACACATTAACACACCATATATTAACACACACAGACAGACAAACAGACAGATAGAGAGAGAGACAGACAGACATAGACAGTGAGAGGGAGGAGGAGGAAGGGAGAGAGAGAGAGAGAGAGAGAGAGAGAGAGAGAGAGAGAGAGAGAGAGAGAGAGAGAGAGCTAGAGCCAGACAGAGAAACAGACAAACAGATAGACATAGAAAGAGAGAGGGGGAGAGAAAGAAAGAAAGAGAGAGAGAGATAGAGAGACAGAGACAGAGAGAGACAAATAGAGAGACAGACAGACAGGGAGAGAGACAAACAGAGAGACAGACACAGACAGACACACAGAGAGACACACACAGAGAATGTACTTCTTTCCTGTCTAGACGTGACTTGCTAATCTCTGGTCTTGGGCTCTAGACCAAAGTAAGCCACCACAAAGCAATCTTTCACCTGATCTACAAGTGGACAAGCAATTTAACAAATGCGTCTCTCTCATTTGCTCCTTGTCTGTCTGTCTTCTGATTCACCGTTCCACCTCTTCCTCTCTTCCTTTGTCTCTGTCTGTCTGTCTGTCTGTCTGTCTGTCTGTCTCTCTTTTTTCTCACGTTATCTTTCTCTGCTTGAGTTTTCTGTCCTGTATAGTTTATAAAATTGATGTCCTAATGCACATCAAAAGAATAATTAGGTTTTTATACCTCCATCCCCTTCAACCCAACTTTCAGTCGTGACTGCCTTCGTCGACTCTATAGTTTGTTTTGTCTTTTTTCTTTTTTTTTTCTTCTTCTTTAAATGTATGCAGTTTTAGCATGGAACTTGTTGGACACTTTCACATTTTTGGTCAGCTGCTTTTTCCTTTTCTCCTAGACCTTTCGTGTGTCTTTGACGAGATGGCTTTGGTCTTCTCTGCCTGTCAGATTCTGCTGCTTGATAGCACTAACAGGGTTTCCTTATTTCCCGTGCAGACATCTAAGTGCTCAAGACTTCGTCCTCTTGATGTCTTCAGCTGTCGTCCTTCCGTGTGTGTTGTGGTGTGTGTGTGTGTGTGTGTGTGTGTGTGTGTGTGTGTGTGTGTGTGTGTGTGTGTGTGTGTGTGTGTGTGTGTGTGTGTGTGTTGTGTGTGTGTGTGTGGATAAAATCTTCTTTACTTTCCAAATCAGCTACATCCTCAGCCTGGCATGGAAGTGCAGGTACAGGCGTCAAAATCAGGGTCACTCAAGTCATAGACCAAACATTTCTGAACAAAGCTTCATTTTATTTTGTTTCAACTTTCATCATGCACTTATGTTTTGAATGGAGATGATTGAAAGTTAAATATTCATGATTCGTTTTAATAAATATCAAAGCAGACTCGAACCATCATTCCTTTGAACCTCAGCATTGTTCACTTGCAGCTGTCGTTAAATGACTCCCACTCCAGCTAGAATGGAACTCTTTGGCTGTTTGATGTACTCTATGAGTATAGCACTTTTCTGTGTACTGTACCACTTGTTTCCTGGGAACATGGCCCATTTAAAATACATTTTCATGAAGAAAAAAAAAACAAAGAAAGAGAAGAAGAAGAGAGACAAAGAACAGATCAGAATACATTAGTATCTTGTCTCTTAATGTACATTTTGTTGAACTATATATTTATCTATTTATTTATTTGTTTTGTTTGTTTGTCCATTTGTTTGTTTATTTAAGGATATATATTTATTCTATTACGTATAGATTTTTATGCGAATTGTTTCTCTTTCAAGAAGAAAATACTTTCCAGCTCGTGCGAAATTGCCAAAGAGAACAAGGAATGACAAATGACAATAATATTTTATTCCAGAGGTTCGAAAATGTGTGTGTGGGGTGTGTGTGTGTGTGTGTGTGTGTGTGTGAGAGAGAGAGAGAGAGAGAGAGAGAGAGAGAGAGAGAGAGAGAGATGCACGCATTAATTCACACAGACAGACAACAGACAGACACATCGGACATACATGGTGTGAAGGGGTGGTGGGTGTTTGACTCCTCTCTGTCTAGACCCAGGGCTGATCATTTCCGATTTTCGTGCCCTCTCTCCAGATTAAGTATCTGAAAGCCACCTATCACTTGTCTACTGTTAGAGAAGCAATTTCACGGCAGGGATCTCTCTCTCTCTCTCTCTCTCTCTCTCTCTCTCTCCTCCCCCCCCTCTCTTTTGTCTGTCTGTCTGTCTCTGTATCTCTGTCTGTCTGTCTGTCATTCTCTATCTCTCTATCTCTCTGTCATTCTCTCTCTCTCTCTCTCTTCTCTCTCTCTCTCTCTCTCGCTCTCTCTCGTCAATCTCTTCGTCTCCGTGTTTGCCTATGTCTGTTTGTTGTGTGTGTGTTGTGTGTGTGTGTGTGTGTGTGTGTGTGTGTCTGTCTGTCTGTTGGGTCTATCAGCTCTCTGTTTGTCTGTCTGTCTGTTTGCCTGTCTGTTTGTATGTTTGCCTGTCTGTCAGTTAGTCTGTCTATCTGTCTCTCTTTCTTTCTTTTTCTTTCTCTCTGTGTCTCTGTGTTCTGTCTCTGTCTGTCTTGTCTGTCTGTCTGTTCTCTCTCTCTCTCTCCTCTCTCTCTCTCTCTCTCTCTCTCTCTGTGCAGTTTCTTCCTCCAGGGCATTACCTTTTTTATGACCACATCTATCACATGCATCCTTAGATGTCGGGGACAACTCACTAAAAACATATTTCCTATCAGCCACAGACCTAGCGCCGGCAAGCGGATTCATGAAAGCTTTCAGACAGACCACTATCTGAACTTAAGGGAACAGCCATCTAAAAGATATAAATCAAAATGGCCACAGGTTAGAGACAAAGAAAAGAGGTGGCAGGTGTTCTCTAGAAAAGGTCTTGTTAAACACAGCGGCTCTACTAAAGTTGTTTAAAGTAGGTATGAAATTGTGAGAGTCGAAGTCAAAAGGACTTGGTTTGCAGGAAGTGCCAAAAACAAACAAACAAACAAACAAACAAACAAACAAACAAGTACCAACAACAAAAACCAACCAAACAATAAAAACCAAAAACAAAACAACAACAAACAATCAAACATAAACAAACAAACAAAAACAAACAAATAAACAAACAAACAAACAAACAAACAAACAAACAAAAAACAAACAAACAAACAAACAAAGAAACAAAAAACGTATCGTGGAATGAAACTGAAATGTTATGCACAGTCATCTAAAACAGGCGAGAATGACGGTCATCCCTTGAGGTTCTGTCCATGTGAAATAGCTCTGGGCTTTTCACCTCAACAGGATCAATCTTCCATTATTGGAGGTCCCTTCTTCCATAATTGGAGGTCCCTTCCATCCATCTGTCACACCAGAAGACATGGGAGGCAAAGCCATTGAGAACTGCTCTGACCACCAAGCTCCATAACAGCCATCAGGGGGAATAAAGCAAACCGGAGACACATTCATCAACAAAGGTGGTCTGACCATGTTGACGACCAATGAAAGAGAAAGAAGAAAGACCGTGGAGTTGCAATGTCTTATTCTATGGATTAATATTAGTGTCTGATTAGGTTATATCTTATTATCTTTGTGTTAGTAAACTGTTTCAGTTTGTTTTCTAGCTAAGTAACTTTATACTGTTTAAACAAGATTTGTTGGGGCTGTTGAACAAATGTCCAAATAAATGAAGAAAAATATAGTAAAGGAATTAAAAAACTATGAGGAACATTTTCCTGGTTGCATCACAAGCAATTGCATACCTTTATTAATTTATCAAAATATTTTTGAGTCAGTTTCGTGTCCTAATTAAAAATTATTTATGAACTCTCTGTCTGTCTGTTTCTCTGTCTCTGTCTCTGGTCTGTCTCTCTCTCTCTCTCTCTCTTCTCTCTTTCTGTCTGTCTGTCTGTCTCTCACTCTCTGTTTCGCTGTTTCTCATCCCTCCTGTCTCTGTGTTTCCCCCTCCTCTCGCTCTTTCCTGAACATATTTCTCCCTCAGGGCTTAACATTTTACAATGACCCCATGATTCTATTTTAGACATTCTTAGATGTCGAAGACAACGCACTCAAAACACAGTTCCCATTCGTCAGAGACCTACTTGTCTCGGTCTTCTACTACCCCCTCCATCATCATCCCTCACCACACACTCACACCACACACACCACCATACACACACCACAACACCAACACACACACACACACACACATCACACAACACACATCACACACTCACTCTGTCTCTGTCTCTCTCTCTCTTCTTCTGTCTAAGCAAAGATTTGAGTACATTTCTTTTTCAGAACGTCTTTCACACTGTATGTATTATGGTTCCTCTCTCTCTCTCTCTCTTCTCCTCTCTCTCTGTCTTCTCTCTCTCTCTCTTGTCTCTCTGTCTGTCTCTCTTCTGTCTTGTCTCTTTTTCTTTTTATCTATTAAAGTACTAGTTCTAAAAAAAAATTTTTAGTACATTTGTGCTCGTTTAAAGAAATTCTTTCAATATTTGTATTCATGGGTTGGTGTTTTTCAAACTTTTATGTCATTTTATAGTAACTACATA
>CM060305.1:30928865-30931365 GCA_030674185.1 Monoplex corrugatus | reverse complement strand
ACACACGCACACACACACGCACGTGCACGCGCACACAAACACACACACATATACACATACACACACACACACACGCACACACACACACACACACACACACCACACACACACACGTACACCGACTCATACACACACATGTGAATACACACAGAAGCACAGACATAGACACACACACACACACACACACACACACACACACACACACACACACACACACACACACACACACACACACACACACACACGCAGAGACACATAGGGCAGGAGGGAAAGAGAGAGTTAGAGAGAGAGAGAGACAGAAAGAGAGAGTTAGAGAGAGAGAGAGTTAGAGAGAGAGAGAGAGTTAGAGAAAGAGAGAAAGAGAGAGTTAGAGAGAGAGAGAGAGTTAGAGAGAGAGAGAGAGAAGAGAGAGAGAGACAGACAGACAGACAGACAGACAGACAGAGACAGAGACAGAGAGAGGACTTTTGTGATACATTATAGCGCTCGTTTTACCAGTCCCAACTAGAACATTGTACTGCTGCTGTCAAAACGTATGTAAGGCTCATAGACTATATGCAAACAATGTATTTTCTATAAAAGCGTATCGATTGTGCGTGTGGCAACTACTGTATGTTTGAACATTGTGTTTTTAAGTGGCCACCAGCTTGATATTCCGGATACGCTCACAGAAAAAGTGTGCCTTTCATGATTGAATACATTTGGGCTACACGATTTGTTGATGGTATAGTATTGTTGCTATTGTTGTTGTCGTTGTTGTTTTTGTTTTGTTTGTTTCTTTGGTTGGTTGGGGTTTTTGGTTGTTGGTTGGTTGGTTGGTTGGTTGGTTGCTCGTTTGTTTTAATATTTTCTCCCTCCCTTCCCTTTAAGTTTAGCATCATGACATTTATGCGGACAATGTATTTTGTCTTGATGATTATTAGGTAATGAGTCAAATACACAAGAATAGCCTTGCCATTTTTTCACTCACTTACATGGTGATCTGTTTCTGTTGATGTTCTTGATAATGACTGTAATTCATATACAATTCTATGTCCTATATTAAGGCAGTAGATCTCTCGCAATTACGTTACATTGAATTTAAATGTTGCCATTATTCCTCTTTGCTGGCTGTTTTCTGTCAATTGTTTAAAAATGAATTTTGTAATGTGATACAAACGTATTCTGTGTTTATATATCACGAGCGAATCATGTTTTATTTAAACATCAGCGAAGAAGTTTTATAAGCTACAGTATTTATGAGAAACAATTTGTCAAGTTAAAAAATACACAATTGAAAGTTCGACCACTCATTTACTTTCTCTGGTCTCATGGAATTTCACAATGGTTAAGATCTGTAGTGTGTGTCCCATGGCAACGTGATGAAACAGAAAGTAAGCTTGTCTAAGCACTCACAGATAAAAGATTTATAATAAATGTTCAAGCACTTATAAAGCCTCTCCCGTTCTGTTCAGATACAAAATTACGTTACCAAGTTTGTCTAAGCACTCACAGATAAAAGATTTATAATAACTGTTCAAGCACTTATAAAGCCTCTCCCGTTCTGTTCAGATACAAAATTACGTTACCAAGTTTGTCTAAGCACTCACAGATAAAAGATTTATAATAACTGTTCAAGCACTTATAAAGCCTCTCCCGTTCTGTTCAGATACAAAATTACGTTACCAAGTTTGTCTAAGCACTCACAGATAAAAGATTTATAATAACTGTTCAAGCACTTATAAAGCCTCTCCCGTTCTGTTCAGATACAAAATTACGTTACCAAGTTTGTCTAAGCACTCACAGATAAAAGATTTATAATAACTGTTCAAGCACTTATAAAGCCTCTCCCGTTCTGTTCAGATACAAAATTACGTTACCAAGTTTGTCTAAGCACTCACAGATAAAAGATTTATAATAACTGTTCAAGCACTTATAAAGCCTCTCCCGTTCTGTTCAGATACAAAATTACGTTACCAACACCAAATTTTAAAGGTAATCATATTTGCGTATACGACTCTTTGGCACTGGACGAATCGTCACGTGCATGAACTGACTGTTTGATGCTGTTATCACAGGCTGAGCACGCAGAAATGTTCTTGCATGCGCATGCTGGATTGGCAGAGGGGACTCTCGTAACAGCTTTCCTTGTACAATGTAGATTGTGAAAACAGATTAAACATTTCTGGTCCACTCTCCTGGAACAAACTTCCTCTCTCAGTCCGTCAGCAACCTACTTTTGTCTCCTTCAAGTCCGCTCTCAAAACTCACCTTTTCTCTTCTGCATAAAATCCTGGCCCCTCTGCAGCCTGTCTCCACTCGGAAGGGAATCACATTGTAATATATGATTGTATATAATATGCTCTCTCTAATTTTCCATTGCTTTTATTCTTTCTCCCCATTTATAGCCATGCGCGCGCGCGCGCGTGTGTGTGTGTGTATGTGTGTGTGCGTGCGTGCGTGCGTGCGTGCGTGTGTGTGCGTGCGTGCGTGCGTGTGTGTCTGTTTCAGCGCTTAGATT
>CM060305.1:30921365-30923865 GCA_030674185.1 Monoplex corrugatus | reverse complement strand
TCAAAACATTGGCACCAACTGGATTTGATCCTAGTAAGACGTGCCGCTATCAAAAACGTTCTCCACACTCGCTCTTATCACAGCGCAGACTGCAACACAGACCACTCTCTGGTATGTTGCAAGATCAGGCTACAACCAAAGAAGTTCCACTGTTCACAGAAACAAGGGAACCCTCGCATTGACGTCAGCAAGATGTCTCAGCCAGATCTTGTAGAACAGTTCGCAGAGACCTTTCAGAGAGAATACGATGCATTGCAGCCCAGAGACTCTGCCACTGAGAGATGGGAAACGCTACGAGACACCATGCACCGCATTGCTATGGCCACCTTTGGGAAGAAAACTGTGAAGTCCCACGACTGGTTTGAGGCCAAATCATCAGAGATGACTCCCACTGTTGAGGCCAAGCGTGCCGCACTCACCAAGTATAAGCGGTCACCCAGTGAGAAGAACCTGCAAATCCTCAGGGCTGCCAGAAGTAAGGTTCAGCTTAACGCCAGGCGCTGCGCAAACGAGTACTGGACAGAGCTCAGCGAAGAGATACAGAGTGCTGCTGAAAGAGGCAACATCCGAGGAATGTATGATGGCATCAAGAAGGCACTGGGACCAACACAGAGCAAGATCGCCCCCCTCAAATCCTCCACTGGGGAAGTAATCAGCAATCCTAGCCAACAGATGGAAAGATGGGCGGAACACTACTCCGACCTCTACTCCACACAGAACATGGTGTCCCCCTTAGCCCTCGATGCCATCAAGTGCATGCCGGTAATGGAAGAACTTGACGCAGAGCCAACTGCGGACGAACTCAGCAAGGCCATTGCTAGCCTGGCATCAGGGAAGGCACCTGGCAACGACGGAATTCCCCCAGACCTCATCAAGTACTGCAAGACTTCTCTTCTGCACCCTTTGCACGCAGTTCTCTGTCAGTGTTGGAATGAGGGAGCTGTACCACAGGACATGAGGGACGTCAAGATCGTCACCATGTACAAAAACAAGGGCGAAAGGAGCGATTGCAACAACTACAGAGGTATCTCGCTCCTCAGCATTGTTGGCAAAGTCTATGCTCGGGTCCTCCGAATCCGCCTGCAGAAACTGGCTGAACGCGTCTACCCGGAATCACAGTGTGGTTTTCGAGCAGAGAGATCCACGATAGACATGGTCTTCTCCCTTCGCCAAATCCAGGAGAAGTGCAGAGAGCAGCGGATGCCCCTGTATGTGGCATACATGGACCTCACCAAGGCCTTTGACCAAGTCAGCAGAGATGGCCTTTTCAGGGCTCTCCGAAAAATCGGCTGCCCCCCCAAACTGCACAGCTTAATTGAGTCCTTCCACTCAAACATGAAAGGGATGGTGCAGTTCAACGGAAATCTCTCCAAGCCCTTCGACGTACGCAGCGGTGTGAAACAAGGCTGCGTCCTGGCCCCAGCCCTCTTTGGAATCTTCTTCGCTCTCCTCCTGAGGCATGCGTTCAGCACAGCGCAAGAAGGGATCCACCTGCGGACCAGATCAGATGGCAGGCTCTTCAACCTCGCCCGCCTCAGAGCAAGGACAAAGGTCCGTGAAGCCCTCATCAGAGACATGCTATTTGCCGACGATGCCGCAGTTGTGACCCATACTCAGCGGGACTTGCAGTCACTAATGGACCGCTTCTCCCAGGCCTGCAAATATTTTGGTCTGACCATCAGTCTTAAGAAGACAAACGTCCTGGGCCAAGACACGCCATCTCCACCAGCCATCACCATTGATGACTACGAGCTTGAAGCCATCCATCAATTCACATATCTTGGGTCCACCATCACCGATAACCTCTCCCTTGACACATAGGTCGACAAGAGGATCGGGAAGGCAGCCACAACACTAGCCCGCCTCACACAAAGGGTGTGGACAAATCCCAAGCTGACCACAAAGACAAAGATGGCTGTATACAACGCCTGTGTCCTCAGCACTTTGCTGTATGGCAGCGAGGCGTGGACCACGCATGCTCATCAGGAGAAAAGGCTCAATACCTTCCACCTGAGAAGCCTACGGCGCATACTTGGCATTTCCTGGCAAGACAAGGTGACCAACACCGAAGTCCTAACCTGCGCTGGCCTCCCAACCATGCATACCATGCTGAGACAGCGTCGGCTGCGCTGGTTGGGCCACGTTCGCCGCATGGAAGATGGTCGCATCCCAAAAGACATCCTTTATGGTGAGCTTGCCACAGGGCAGAGAAACATTGGCCGCCCACAGCTGAGATACAAAGACGTTTGCAAGCGTGACATGAAGGCGCTTGAGATCAACACTGAGTCCTGGGAGGACCTCGCAGACGACCGCAACAGCTGGAGAACTACTCTCAAGAAACAGCTGCGGATTGGTGAGGACAAACTGTCAGCTGCTGCAGCAGAAAAGCGAGTTTGCAGAAAAGGGATGACAGCCAACAGACCAGCATCAGCATACACATGCGACCGCTGCGACAGAGACTGCCTCTCTCGCATTGGTCTGTACAGTCACAGGCGACGCT
>CM060305.1:30893865-30901365 GCA_030674185.1 Monoplex corrugatus | reverse complement strand
TCTCTCAAGGAGATATCATTTTCAGTTTCGTGGGTCTGGACGAGAACTGACGAACCAAAATAGCCATAGGAGGGAGAGGAGGTAGAGAGACAACACAGAGGTGATGCAAAGAAAAGCAGTTAAAAAAACATAAACAAACAAACAATGAATAATAATAATGACAGAGCTGCGGCAGTTTATTAGCTCGGTAGAGTATTTCATTTATTACTTGGCACTCACACGCATGGTGTCCCTGCTACGAGTAATTTGACACCCTTTCAAATAGTTATTCTGTTCACATATACAAGCTAATTAATGAACAGCATGGGTGTAATGGTTCACTGTCGTGCTTTTCATAACTGCCATCACCATTATCAATAGTTGCCACATCTGTTATTGACAGGCGTAGGTCTAAATAACTGTACTTTCAAAAGACATCATGCTGTTAAGGGTGCCATAGTGCTTCATCGTCATAATGCTGTTGATGGCATTATTATAGAAAAACAGACAGTCTTCCTGATTGTATCTGTGAAGTTTCCTGGTAGTGTGGCAGTGAAGATAATCTTGTACCTCCCGGTGTTTTTGTTATCATCGCTGTTATGTTTTTGTTCTTGATGATGTTAGTCTTTTTGTATTGATGTCATTGTTGCTGCTGTTGTTGTGGTGATAGTGGCGGTGATGGTAGAGATGTTGATGGCGTCTTATGGTGGTGTTGATGGTGGTAGTGGTGTTCATGATGGTAGTGGTGTTGATAGTGGTAGAGATGTCGATGGTGGTAGTGGTATTGATTGTAGTAGTGGTATTGATGGTGTTGGTATTGGTGTTGCTGGTAGTCATGGTGCTGATCGTGGTGGTGGTGTTTATGATGGTAGCGATGTTTGTTGATAGAGGTGTTGATGGTGTTGGTTGAGGTATTGATGATGGGAGTGATGTTGATGGTGGTACTGGTGTTGATGATGGTGATTATCCTAGTTCTTATCATTTTCTCACCATGACCACTCTCGTATTCACATGATCAGTGGCATGTGTGACATAAAGAACAGACGCCAAAACGCCATATTTAAATTCAAGGTCACACAGGAATTCACCCCGCCCACCCTCCTCTTCCATTTGACCATAAGTGATGGCCTGGATGTCTGGTTGTTAATTTTTCGGAATAGCCGATAAACAGAAGTCCCGTGTACAGACTGCTGGTGGAGCACGTTCATCAACCCATGGCAACAGCTGTCTCTTGAAAAATGTTGTAGAAAGCAAGTTTCATAGACTGACTGAACATACATGAACACAAGGGGAAAATGGATGGCAGCATACTTTGTTGACGTGCTTTCCTCAGAACTAATGGCGTGCTTTTCACGGAAAAACATACAAACAAACAAATAAACAAAAAAACATTCAAACAAACAAACAAACAAACAAACAAACAATAACGAAGAGAACAAAACAACAAGAACAAAACAAAACGAAAAAGTCGTTATAATCAACAAGAGCATAGCAACTCCAACAACAACAACAACAACAAACAAACAAACAAACAAACAAACAAGAACAAAGACAAAGAATATAAACGAAATCAAATAAACTATATCCAGATAAAAAAAAATTCCCTTCTAATACGACAATCTAAGTCAATAAAACGTGTATGTATATACAAAATAAAACACGCAACAACAACAATAACAAGTTAATATCAAGGTTTGCTGATGAAAAATATATTTAGACATAACTGACATCAATATTGTAGATATCAAACGCGAAAATAGAATTACAAGAAACATTAATGTGTGAGTGCGGAGGAGTGAATATGCCATTTGACGAGAGTTTCAAGTTGGTGGTAAGAAATTAATGAGGACGGATGCGCATTTGCTGAAACAATTCTTAAAACTCAAATCATTGTTATTATTATCATTTTATTATTATTATTAGCAGTAGTAGTAGTAGTAGAATAGTAGTAGTACTATCATAGTTATTGCTATTATTATTATTATTATTATTACTATTATTATCATTATTATTGTTATTATTTATTATTATTATTACCATTATTAGTATTATTAACATTATTGTTACAGCGTCATCATCATCAATATCATCATCATAGTCATTATCATCATCACCATTATTTCTGCTATCACATTATCTCTCTCACAAAGCTCCAGCAGAAACATAAAGAACAAGGAACGCGCAGACAACTGGTCGTCTATTTGTCGCCATACGAGAAAACCCGCTAGGGGAATATATCTGCCTCAGTGTCAAAATTCACCACAAGAGAACGTCGCACTAGACGAATGCACTGCACAGATCACGAGAGAGATTTCGGTGTAAACCTACCGTTCAACGGCATCTCCTTGCTCCGTTCTAAACTGGAGCCAGTCACGCACGACACACCGAGTCGGTTAGCTTCAAGTTGCAGACTTGTTTCTCGTCCCATGTGACCTGTTCCAGATCTCTACCACACGCACTTTCTGCTGTTTAACTGAGTTTTCTTGTACAAGAAATGAGAAGCGCGTCAGCCCTAAGCTGATTGCTTTTAGGGTTATGTTTCCCATGAGGAACGTTTGCTGTTCAAGATTTCTGCGAATTTTGTATTTATGTATCTACTTGTCGTTAATATTCATTTTTCTTTGTCAGAATGGGTGTGTAGCATTTGAAATTCGGGATGCTCTATCAAGGAGCAGCGCCCTGCCCCAGGACATCGCTATTTGCCTGTCTGTCTCTGTCTCTGTCTGTCTCTCTTCTGTTTCTGTCTCTGTCTTCTTGTCTCTGTCTGTTTGTCTGTCTGCTCTCTCTCTCTCTCTCTCTCCTCTCTCTCTCTCTCTCTCTCTCATTTTTCCCATGTTTACCCTACGAAAGTTGATTTTTTTGTCTACATAACTTTGCCATGGCCAACCGTTTTGTTGCCATGGGATCTTCAACGCGTGCGGAGTGCTTGCTGTACATGTAGCTCCGTTTTATCGTTTCATTCAAAAGACTACAACCTGGACCATCACCAAACTATCTACCGGACAGGGGAAGGGAAACAGTAAACTGTCTGCCTCATGCGTTATTTGAACCTGTATATCTCGCGTCCTAGGCAGAACTTTTAAATATTAGGCACGCACTCCACAACATTTTCAGTATGGATAGGATGGTCATGTTATATGAATAATCTTCCTGTTTTGGCATCGCTAGGCTTATTCTGTGTTTCTTATTTTAGACATAGACTTAGTTTGTACATTCAGTCTAAAGAATTTTCACAGTTGCAATCACGAGTCCAGTCATAATATATTCTTATTCCGATTTCCTAAAAAAATATACTCATGAAACAACAGAGACGATTTAAGTAAACATTACTGACAATAACAACAACAGTATCTAGTTATTTATGTGGTGCATTTCATCACACGCAAAAGATGCACACACACATACACACACACAGACACACACATACACACACACTCACACACACACACGCACCACACATGCACACACACACGCACACACATGCACACACACACGCACACACATGCACACACACACACACACACATCATCGTTCATTATTGGTGCTCCTTCAAAGTTCTTTCTAATCACACTGTCCTCCCTTCTGTCATCAAAAAAGAGGTCTTCGATGTGCTCTTCCCATTTAACTTATAAAATGCAGTCTTTTTCCATAAGAATCGTATTCTCTTTTTATTTCAAGTAACACGTTGATTTGCATGTCATTTTCCTCTGTGTGTGTGTGGTGTGTGTGTGTGTGTGTGTGTGTGTGTGTGTGTGTGTGCGCGCGCGTGTGTGTGTGTGAGTGAGTGAGTGAGTGTGTGTGTGTGTGTATGTGTTGTGTGTGTGTGTGTGAGAGAGAGAGAGAGGGAGAGAGAGAGTGTGTGTGTGTGTATGCGTGTGTGTGTGCGCACGTGAGAGAGAGAAAGAGAGAGAGAATGAGTGAGTGTGTGTGTGTATTATTATTAGTAGTAGTAGTATTGTTTTTGTTGTTGTTGTTATTATTATCATTGTTATTGTTACCATTAATATTCTTATTATTACCACTATTATCATCGTTATCATCATCATCATTGCCATTATTATTATTGTAGGTAATAGTAATATTAATAGTAGTAGAAGCATCATTATCATTGCTATTACTGCAATGGTGTAAAACGTTCTGTTTTCGGCAAGGAATCAGACCTGAGATCTTATGAAAAAGCTCTGATTGAACTCAGCATACCACAGCACACAAGTGCTTCATTCAAACTGTGACCAGACACGATCCTGCCAGTTCAGTCATCTTCAGGCTACACGCTTCCGCCTGCTCCCTTAAAACCAGTAAGAGATCTCTAGGACACACGCTAACTGAAGTTGAATTGAATCTTTGCACGAACGTGCACCAGTCTAACGCTGATTGTTTCCTGGAATTTTTGTTTGTGTGTTTGTTTGTTTCTCTGTTTGTTTGTGTGTGTATGTATGTGTGTGTGTGTGTGTGTGTGTGCGCGTGCGTGTGTGTGTGTGTGTGTGTGTGAGTGTGTGTGTGGTGCGTGTGTGTGTGTGTGTGTGGTGATGAGTGTGTGGTGTGCGTGTGTGTGTGTGTGTGTGTGTTGTGTGTGTGTGTGTGTGTGTGTGTGTGTGTGTGTGTGTGTGTGTGTGTGTGTGTGTGTGTGTGTGTGTGTGTGTGTTTGGTTTTCAAATTTGAGTAAGTTCCATGGTTCCAGATCTCTATGAATTTGTTAGCATTGTTTCTGGAACTGCTTCAAAAAGAAAAATGGTTACAGTTTATTGGTAATTAGACATTCATAGTTTGTGATTGTGACCGTGCATTATATTTCACTTAAAGGAAGAAAAGGAAAGTAAGAAAGACAGACAAACATAAAAGTACAGACACAGAGGCAAAAAGACAGAGGTAATTAAGGAGGTACAATGAGAAAGGCAGACAAACATAAAAGTACAGACACAGAGGCAAAAAGACAGAGGCAATTGAAGAGATACAAATAGGAAGACTACAGACTGACACACAGACAGGAACACAGACACAAACGAAAGACATAGAGAAGTTATCCAGTCAGTATGAACTCGATGGATCAAAGCAAGAGGTCTTTAGAGGGACAAATCAATATGAAATCTGACCATCACTGGTGATACGTAACTGGTCAGCACACTGCTGTAATGTCTGCATCCCAAAGTCTATTGTCCCACAGGGACACTTGCCAGCAGATTGCGACTTCCTGTCTCGTTCACTCAACTCTGCAGGACGATATCGAGTGATACCAATACGCACAGTGACTTATCGTATTAACCCTATAACTCCTGCACCCTATGCACCAAACTGAAAAACAACAACAACAACAAACAAACGAAACATAACACTTAAAACACTTAACTCTTTGACTCTCTCATCCTATCCACCAGCTTTTGCTATAGGGTGAGGGAGTCAAAGAGTTATGCTTTTGTTCTGATGGCATAGGTGATAATGCAGGAGGATGGCGGACAGGAAGCGGGAGCTAAAGATTTAAAGGAACAGTCCTTGTTTTCCCAAAATTTTGTCTGGGGTAAAACGTCCATGCTATAGGCACATTTTCGTCTCATTCGAAAACAAAAGCAGAAACATTACAATAATACTGAAATAATATGCAGTATTAGTTTTATGAAAAGGCAGTAAGAAAACCTGACAGATATCAGGGCTTTAATGATACAGCAATGCCAGATGCAATCCAATTGCAGATTATCTAGTTTCATAGTTCTTTGAATACAAGCATTTTGATTCACGCAATGTTGATTCATATGGTTCATTCAAAAAATAAGTTAAGGTCTTACATCTCTTTCCACTTGACTGTCTTTGGCAAGCATGGCCCAAATTTACATCACAAAGAATCGATTTCTATCGACCAGATATAGCTGCTGATATAATTTGATCCAGCTGTGTGCTGTGTATTGGTGTGTAAGGGCTACTGACACAAACCATGATAGCGTTTACTCTGTCATCCTAGCAAACATCAGGATTCTCTGGTGAAACCGGGTTGGTTATATCAGAACAGACGTATAACTTTTTCCCCTAATGTGATAGCCTGATAGTTGGTGTGGTTCTTGGTTTCTCTGTTTACATAAGGAACAAAACGGTTTTGGTGTTCATGGTGTCGATCATTTCTAGACAGTGAATGGACAAATTTGCAGAACGTGCCCTGGAAATTGTCCTCTTGTCTGGCATCAACGATCTTCTGCATAAGACAATCACGCTCAGAACAAACAATATGGAGTAGATTGGCAGGCAGTGGCAAATTTACAGGCGGAAAAAATGTGGTATGTTTCAGCCAATTATGGTGATGGAAGGATCGTTTTTGTTTTTGGCAATGGAACAGAAGATTCTTTTGATTGTTGCTGTCGCCTCTTTAAGAAACTGACGGTATTGTTGCTGTTGTAGTCTGCTTCCTGACAGCCAGAGAGAACACTGGATCAGAATCTCTGATCTACAGAGGACATCGATAAGATTTCTTGTTAAACTCATTGTACACATCATGACCTGAATAAAATTTTCATTAAAAAAAAACCAAAAAAACATTTACGTTAATTCCAAGCGCGGAAGCGAAAAGTTCTGTTGAAGATGGGAGGAACTCTGCGGGATATTTGGAGTGGAAATGTCACTGCCAGGAGCACTCTTTCGCCGCAAAACATGTGCTTTCTTTTTCTGCTCTAATCATGGTTCCCTCCGTCCCCATTCTCTCATCCTCCAGTTTCAACTTTCTGCACTTTCCCATACATTTTTGATGCGAACACTGTATGTGTGTCATTTGGGAAAAATATTTTCACGTTGCCAAAGCCTTTGTTTTGTTACGATTACAGCATTGATCTTAAAGTTACAATGCTTTTGCTTGGTCATGTGGCAGTGAAGCCACAATTCACAAAAGAAATTCTTCCTCAGAAGCTGTTTGTGCCTCACTTTTAAGGAGAGAATGAAATAAATATTCATAATTTGATCCCACTTGTAATCTTATCCCTTCGGATGAACTATGTTTCCACACAACTCAACGAGGGATTTGTTTTGTAAGGAATCAGCCCCTGCTGGAACTTGCTCAAATCTACTACTAAGTTATTGGGCTCTTACATGATGGGATGTTGCTCCAGATGAAGTAATTCCATTTGACAAATTAAAGATCTGGGTTAATACAAGATAAAAGACTTCTGGTTCTCCTGGTTTTATCACTAACAAATTGTTATCGTGATTTTGTGACTTTTCTGATTGTTCTCTCTCTCTCTCTCTCTCTCTCTCTCTCTCTCTCTCTCTCTCTTCTCTCTCTCTCTCTCTCTCTCTCTTGCCTCTGTCTGTCTCTCTGCCTCTGCCTGGCTCTGTCTGTCTGTCTGCCTGTCTGTCTGTTTCTCTCTCTTTGTCTCTCTCTCTCTCTCCCTGTGTGTGTGTGTGTGTGTGTGTGCAGTTACTATAGAGCACCAGCCACATACCAGGAGACACCGTACAATAGATACACGTACTACAAACAGCCAGACAAACATTGGCAAAGAGTTCTGGCCTTCTTGGTCTCGTGAACATTACTCGTAGTAATGC
>CM060305.1:30878865-30883865 GCA_030674185.1 Monoplex corrugatus | reverse complement strand
CAAATTAGTCAGGTTGGTTATCTTATGCTGATTTAAATCAGTCCATTTACTTTGAGAGACAGTGCAGTTGTATCTGATGGGATGGTGAAGTTTAGATCTCATTTTCAGGTAGCGTAGGCCTGTCTTTATCATAAGAGACTTAAAATGCTCTGTTAACCTGTTTAAAATGTTTTAAGTAACCATAGTCTTTTGCATGTGATTGAAAACTGCCAGTTGGTTGAAAATTAGTACCTCTCTCGTTTTGTTGTATTAAATACACGTTCTAATTTTAAAGAAGAACTGTAACAAAAGAAATATCAAAAACAAATTATTTTTGAATAATCAGAAAGCAAGGGAAAAGTAAGTATGGCACAACTTCATGCTTTGTATGCTTATCTGCAGATTTACTAACAGTGAATGTATAGGTCTAGTTTCCATCACATATTGTCAGCACCAAGATTCTATCGCAAAATTGGATCGGTTATATTAGTGCTGATGCACATGTCCTGCAGTACGATGATCTGAAATTAAACTCAAGTCTCGGTTTGTTAATTTCTAACCTGGGAACGGTGAATCGTCTGTTGGACTTTGTCGTATGTGTTAACCCATAAACAGTGAATATGTTGCCATCGCTTTGCTCATTTCTAGACAGTGAACATATTTGCAAAGCGTGGTATGGAAATGGATCTCTCTGCCATAGACAGCCATTTGTAGGAGACCACATCAACCGACATGATCAATGTATTCGAGCAACAGGCAGCGACAAGTCCACAGACGGAAGAGTGCGGTTTGCTGCTGCCACTGAAATGTGATGAGATTGTTTATGTTCCTGGCAATTGGAAGATATCTTTGCTCACAGTTTTTGCCTATCTGTATGAAATGAGGGAATCTTTTCTGTTGTAGTTTGCTTCATAACAGTCAGAGAGAGAGGGGAGAGAGAGAGAGAGAGAGAGAGAGAGAGAGAGAGAGAGAGAGAGAGAGAGAGAGAGAGAGAGAGAGAGAGAGAGAGAGAGAGCACGTTATCCAGTCAGCGTAAACTCGATGAACAAAGCAAAAGATAATCAGTGGGACCAAGAAAAAAGAATCAATATGAAACATGACCACCACTGGCAACAAGAAAACTGGTCATTACAACAGGTTACTGCAAATTCGATTTCAATACCATAGGGGAACCAGTGCCATCAGATGGATTTCTGTCTCAGTAATTCAAAAATGCCGACCGTAAATGTGACGGTGTGCAGCAAACTGCTGTGTCATAGCATCATATGGGATTTTGAGCATACTACACTTGTTCAAATCAGTCAGGCTGATTATCCTATGCTGATTCAAATCAGTTCATTATCTTTGAGAGACAGTGCAAATGTATCTGTTAGAATGGTGAAGTTTAGATCTCATTGTCAGGCAGTGTAATTCTCTTTCCATCATAAGAGACCTAAAATGCTCTGTTAACCTGTTTAAAATGTTTTAAATAACCATAGTTTTTTATGTACGATTGACAACTACCAATTGGCTAAAAATTTAACCTTTTTCGTTTTGTTGTATTAAATACACGTTCTGATTCTTAGGACAAAACTTAACACATATTGTATGGAAAATAAACAATGTTTCAACAATCAAAAAAGATGGCAAAATCAGTATAGCAAACTGCTTACTCCGTATGCTTGTATGCAGGTCTACTAACAGTGAATGTATAGGTCTAGTTTCCGTCACTTGTTGCCAGCACCAAGACTCTGTGGTGAGTTTGAACTCTTTATAATAGTGATGACGCACATGTCCTGTGGTCTGATGGTTTGAAGCTTAACCTCAAGTTTGGTTTTTAATTTCTATGCTGGGAACGGTGATTGTCTGTTGGACTTTGTCGTATGTGTTAACCCACAAACAGTGAATATGCTGCCATCGCTTTGCCCATTCCTGGACAGTGAACATATTTGCAAAGCGTGCTTTGGAAATAGATCTGTCTGCCACAGACAGCCATCTGTAGGAGACCACATCAGTCGGCATGATGTATGTTATCGAGCAATGAGCAGCGACAAGTCCACAGACAGAAGAGTGTAGTTTGCTGCTGCCACTCAATGTGGTGAGATTGTTTATGTGTCTGGCAGCAGAATGGAAGATTCTCTTGGTTCTGGCTTCCGTCTATTTGAAGGAAACGAAGGCAACGTTGCTGTTGTAGTCTGCTTTCTACTTGTCAGAAAGAGTACTCACTCATTTCCTTCGAGAACACCTGCTTATTTTCTGTAATACTTAATAAATTGGAATTCATGCATGAATCCACTGCTTTGTAAACATGATTTAAACGCTGTGGCTAAAAGCGCATTTGCATACACCTCCACAAAGATATACAGTCGCTCTCCCTCCCCTTACCCCAACACACACACACACACACACACATACACACACACACACATGCACACACACACACACACACACACACACACGCACATATACACACACACACGCACATACACACACACACACACGCACATATACACACACACACACACACGCACATATACACACACACACACACACGCACATATATATACACACACACACACACACGCACATATACACACACACACACACACACACGCACATATATATATACACACACAGTGTTTACTACATGAGAAGACACTGTATAGTGTTACAGCCAGCCAGAAGAAATGTTTTAATAGTGTTGGTCTTTCGAGACTGATGACTATGACAGTAATACCACGCCTGTCTTATTTCAACTGATTAATTGCATCAATCGGTCAGTTCACGTTTAGACAAACTTCAGTGCATTGCTTTGCCTTGTGCTTCAGACTAACGAATTGGTATCAGGTTTTCAGAGTGGTAGATCTTATGTCTGTGTTTGTATGATAATGTCTCTGTGTCTGCCTGTAAGTCTCTGTATCTCTATCTGTGCATCTGTCTCTGTCTCTCTCACTGTCTTTCACAAACACACACAACACACACACCACACACACACACACACATGAACACACACACATAAACACACACACACGCGCATGCACGCACGCCACACACACACACACACACACACACACACACACACACACGAACTCTCTCACTGTCACTCTCTGTCTTTGTCTCAGTCTCTCTGTCTCTGTCTGTCTGTCTGTCTCCTGAATGTGTGTGTGTTGTGTGTGTGTGTGTGTGTGTGTGTGTGTGGTGTGTGTGTGGTGTGTGTGTGCTGTGTGTGTGTGTGTGTGTGTGTGTGTGTGTGTGTGTGTGTGAGTTAGTTGAACAGTACCTGTTCTGATCCAGGTTATCAAAGACATCGCCTCCTACCTCTGAATAGGTTAATCGCTCAGTAGCACGTTCACAACCATCACACACACACACACACACACACACACACACACACACACACACACACACACACACACACACACACACACACACACACACACACACACACACACTTGCTAATGTCACCCTCAATGAGTCCAACACATTACTGGAGCTTGCACTTCTTTGGCATACATTTTTAGGCTATAATCTGGCACAGATGGTTACATTCAAATTCTTCAGCTGCGAACGTCATCCGTATGATAGGCATTGCAAATTAGACGCAAACGACATGTGGGAGAGACAAGTGAGTGAAGTCGGATTTTCAATCAGAGAGCCCTTGTTTGTTCCACCTAGATACCTCCATTTGGTGGGTAAAGGATTTGGATTTTGTGATTTTCCAGGTGAACATGCATACAGACATATCAATGCCTAAATTGTGTTTGTGTCTATACGCGTGCAAAATACCAAACATGTACGTTACAAATCCTGAAATTCTGTCAGTGACTTATTTATGGAAACATCAAAACACTCAGTATTTACGCCCACCGAAGACTGAGTGTGCAGACTGTGCAGCAGCATGATGCCAGCATAGTTTGGGAAGAGCAACATGCATACATGCTTCTGAGAGAAATTGGAACACGAAAAAGAAAGTGAACAAGCATAATATCAGAATCTTCCTTTGTGAAACGATTTTTGGACAGATGCACAGATTTGAGTTCACATGACAATACCACATGTGGACGACCGCATTGTATCGTTTATTTGTTATAGGTGTTGTTGATGTTGTTTTCTTATTGCTTTTTATGGCAATTTTGTGTTTTGGTTTTGGTCTTGTTTTGTTTTTGAGGTTTTGTTTTGCTTTCTTCATCATGAGCAAAATGCTATGCAATATTTCTGAAGAGTAGATGATTTGCTTACAAATGGCTTTTCAACTACTAAAGCCCTTTTCACAGCAATAGTATACCCAAATCAAAAGCGAAACAAACAAACAAACAAACAAACGAAAAACAACATGAACGAATAAACAAATGAAACATAAAAAAGGAAAAAAAAAGAGCTGGTAATAAACTCCAAAGGACAGTAAAATCGAGTAGACATTTTTTAGGACAATAAGATCAGTTTTAAATAGGGCAAGTTACTGCTAGCTTTCTGCTGTCAATCAGTCAACTTTTCAAATAAACAAATCAAGATAATCACAAAATGCTTTTAGCCTGTAATCTTTATTGCAGAAAAAAAAATAGCCATCGTTGTCATTTCATCCTCTTTCATTTTTCTTTCTTTGTGATTCCGTATCTTTCTAACTCCCTGTTCTCTTTCTGCCTATGTGTTTGTCTGTCTGTCTTTGGCTGTCCTTCTCTGTCTTTCCTTGTAACTGTTTCTCTGTTTCCCTGTCTCCGTCTGTTTCTATATCTCTGTCTTTGCCCCCCCCCCCCCCCCTCTCTCTCTATCTCTCTTAGTGTCAACAGAATGTTTCTTTTCTGAACAGGCCTGCGTAAATGAAGAGACTGCCTGCCTTTCCTTATTAAACACAGTCTGATAGATGGCCATTTATTAATTTCACTCCCATTGTGTGTGTTGTGTGTGTGTGTGTGTGTGTGTGTATGTGTGTGTGTGTGTGTGTGTGTGTGTGTGTGTGTGTGTGTGTGTGTGTGTGTGTGTGTGTGTGTGTGTGTGTGTGTGCATGACGTGTGACTGTATTGAACCTACAGCCAGTTGATCGA
>CM060305.1:30853865-30873865 GCA_030674185.1 Monoplex corrugatus | reverse complement strand
TCTGATCTAGGCTCATTTTTTATAATGTATTTTGGTTCCTACCAGATTCGAAAAGCACAGATGTATGTGGTATTGATTAGGGAATTTAAGCAACATCCACGATGATCCACGTAGCCTCAGTCTTCTCAATGAGTCCACACCTTACTCAACTGTGGTTATGAGTGAGAAAAGACCATTTTGTTTTCTTTTTCACTGATTGGGGTGTGAACTCACAATGCCCTTGTAAGGGATCCGTTGTTCTTACTCAACTGTGGTTATGAGTGAGAAAAGACCATTTTGTTTTCTTTTTCACTGATTGGGGTGTGAACTCACAATGCCCTTGTAAGGGATCCGTTGTGTTAACCACTTCACCACAGGGACCAGTGAAAACATTTGAACTTTTTCTTGTACTGATCTTACAGCTAATTGAACCATATTCTCAACTGAGTTTAGACTGATGTACATTGATAAGTAGACAACGGAAAAGATATTTGACACAGTCGGTATACAAACATAGAAATGCCAAGGTTAAGTCTGAGTCAACCACTTTCCCATTCGTACAGAGACAATGAAAATGCTATCAATTTATCCAAGTGGATGTCCACTATTTCACGAGAGGAAAAGACATAGGCACTCTGAAATCTAAACAGCTGAGTTTTCTCAAAGAACATCAAAAGACCTCATTAGCGAAACGAGCGGGGGTTGGATGGGAAGTGAGGGTGAAGAAAGAGCCGTGAGAGGGGGTCATTGAGTGAAAGACAGTGACGCGGGGTCCAAAGAGAATAGGAGAAACAATACCCCCTGCCTTTCATCCTTCAGCCCTGTGTTGGTTGAGAACGTTATCCGCGAATTTGTCCAAACGTAGCGATTTCTTTCTCTGTGTTTTGTGTCAGTGCCTGTATCGATTGGCTAATTTTGGTGAGGTTTCCTTTCTCCTCCATGGCTGTGTTTGTGTTGTTTTCGATGTCCATGCTCTCGTTTTCATGTCGATAGCTCGCTGGGATGTTACGGTGTATGTGTGTATGTGTGTGTGTGTGTGTGTGTGTGTGTGTGTGTCTGTATGTCTGTGTGTGTGTTTGTGTGGTGTGTGTGTGTTTGTGTGTGTGTTTTGTGTGTGTGTTTGTTTGTGTGTTTGTGTGTTTGTTTGTTTGTGTGTTTGTGTGTGTGTGTGTTTGTGTGTATGTGTGTGTGTGATTGTGTGTGTGTGTTTGTGTGTGTGTGTTTGTGTTTGTGTACGTGTGTTGGTGTGTGTGTGTTTGTGTGTGTGTTTGTGTGTATGTGTGTGTGTGTTGTGTGTGCGTGTGTGTGTTTATGTGAGTGTGTGGGTACGTGTGTGTGTGTTATTAGCGTGTGTGTAGGCATCCATACGAGCATGCAAGCAAAGTAGCGTATGTACCCACAGGTCTACAGACACACCTTTCATGATTTTGAGTATGCATGCAGGCAGTAATGTTGAAGACTTGATTCTTATATGAAAAATTATTCATCAAAACTTACTTCATAAAAAAGTTTAAAGCTGCAGCAGCATCATCATCTCACATACACACAAAATGCCACTACGAGTTGCAACCACAGACATTTAATGGCCTTTGTTTGGTTGTATTTAAATCTTAATGTCCACGTAACATTTGTGTTTGCTTCTTTTATGACAAAGATCAATCTGCCAATTGTTTGCCTCAACTTTGTCTTTTTGTTCTCTACATACGCATCTGTGTCCAGTTCTTTGACGTGTATGATTATTAAGGGTTGAGAGGTGGGAGAGGGGGAATTGATCGGTAAAGCAACAGAACCTCTATGGTGTTGTCCTAACAGACAGGTCAGGTACAGTGAGATCGATCACTTCCCTTATGTTTGCCATCTGACTCTCCCTCTGTTGACCTGGTGATGGCTTCTTTGCATAGTGCTTTGAAGAATGGTTTTGGACGATGTGGTACGTCGGATGACAATACCAAACCAAACAACCTTGTCTTTGTAAACTATGTCACATAACCGCTGGTTGGTAAATTTCCTATGGGCCCATGACTGTGTTCATCATGTGTAAGTTTCCAAGGGGGAAACAACTATGTTGCTCGTGAGTCAAGTTTCCTAGGGGTCCATAACTATGCTGGTCATGTGCAAGTTTCTTAAAGGCCCATAACTATGCTGATCTTGTGTAAGTATCCTAATGGCCAATACCTTTGCTGAATTTTACGTAAGTTTCCTAAAGGCCCATAACTATGTTAATCTTGTGTAAGTTTCTTATGGGCCCACAAAAATGTTGATCTTGTGTAATTTTTCCTGAGGGTCAACAACTCCGTTAATCTTCTGTAAATTTCCTGAGGGCCCACAACTACATTGAGCTGTGTAAGTTCTCAGAGGGCCCACAAGTATGTTGATGTTCTGATAGTTTCCTAAATACTCACAGCCATGTTGATCTTGTGTGAGTTCCCTAAGGGCCTATAACTATGTTGATCTTGTGTAACTTTTCTAAGAGCCCACAACTAAATTGATCTGTGTAAGTTTTCTAAGGGTCCACAAGTATGTTGATGTTGTGATAGTTTCCTAAATACTCACAGCTGTGTCGATATTGTGAGAGTTCCCTAAGGGCCTACAACTACGCTGATCTTGTGTACGTTTCCCGAGGAGCTCCAACTACGCTGACCTTGTGTAAGTTTCCTGAAGAGCTCCAACTACGCTGACCTTGTGTACGTTTTCTGAGGAGCTCCAACTACGCTGACCTTGTGTAAGTTTCCTGAGGAGCTACAACTGCGCTGACCTTGTGTACGTTTTCTGAGGAGCTCCAACTACGCTGACCTTGTGTAAGTTTCCTGAGGAGCTACAACTGCGCTGACCTTGTGTACGTTTTCTGAGGAGCTCCAACTACGCTGACCTTGTGTAAGTTTCCTGAGGAGCTACAACTGCGCTGACCTTGTGTACGTTTTCTGAGGAGCTCCAACTACGCTGACCTTGTGTAAGTTTCCTGAGGAGCTACAACTGCGCTGACCTTGTGTAAGTTTCCTGAGAGCCTACAGCTTAGTTGCTCCAGCCTGTTTGCATAACTTGGTTTTGTACTTCGGATAGGGCACACATATCATTTTTCCACAGACCCTTAGTCTCGAGGGGGCGATTGGAGACTTTTTTGTAATGGGATGAATCTGTCTGAGAGCTTTAGAGATTCAAGCCACATCATTCCCCAGTGTTTATCTGGTATCATTTTAGGCGTCTGACTGTGCCGGATCCGTTTATACCTTTTCGTCGGTATTGCATTAAACAGTGTCATTATGAATTTGCTTTTTTTTTTTTCTCTCTCCGCAAATTGTAAAGTGAAAAGTTGTGTCACACTGCCTGTACTGGAAGTTAGTTGCTGCTGCAAACTGAAACTTTGGGAATTGTTTATATTAGTGTTAATATTATGCTTTTAAAGACAGCATCGATATTACTACCAATACTACTACTACTACTACTACTACTACTACTACTACTACTACTACTACTACTATTAACAACCACAATAATAACAGATAATAATAACAGTAATAATGATAGTGATATAATGATAATAATAATGATGATATTGATAGTTATAACAACAACAAAAACAATAAAAATAATAATAATAATAATAATAATAACAACATAAGCAACAACAACAACAATGATAATAATAATGATAATAATTATAATAATAATAATAGTGATGATAATGATAATAATGATAATATTAATACATAAGTGAAATAAAACAAAGATAGAAAAGATATAAAACATGACAAAAATCAAAACCAAGTCACAAATATTTGTTTATTATTTTCGTGAAATGACCTTTGACATGAGGTCATGTCGATAGGGTGTATTCCTGAAAAGCTCGATATCATTATCAATGGACAGCTGTTGAGCAAACCAAAAAAATATAAAAAAAGCAACAACAACAACAACAAAAAAACCAAACAAACAAACAAACACCCACCCTCCCCCCGGACAGAAAAAACAACAACAAAAAACAACAACATTCAAATGTTAAGGGAGCATGATTGCTTGGAATGGAAAGCTGGACGTGGAAATATAGGCTAGGGTCCAAAGGGTAATCTCTGTCATCTATCAACTAGTACCCATCCTGAAGGACCCAAACATACATATGGAAACCATCCCCACCATCGCCTATCAATGCCATATCTGGACTCGGAACAAATTTCTGAGATGGGATGTGTTTGGGAGATGGGATGTGTTTGGCGAGATGGGATATGTTTGGCGAGATGATGTTTGGCGAGATGGGATATGTTTGGCGAGATAGTTTGGCGAGATGGGATATGTTGGCGAGAAGTGGCAAAACCAAAAGTGATCAAAACCAGAAGGTGACCAAACCAGAAGTGACCAAAACCAGCAAAACCAGAGTGACCAAAACCAAAGGTGACTAAACCAGCAAAGGTGACCAAAACCAGCAAAACCAGAAGTGACCAAAACCAGAAGTGACCAAAACCAGCAAAACCAGAAGTGACCAAAACCAGAAGTGACCAAACCAGCAAAACCAGAAGTGACCAAAACCAGCAAAACCAGAAGTGACCAAAACCAGCAAAACCAGAAGTGACCAAAACCAGAAGTGACCAAAACCAGCAAAACCAGAAGTGACCAAAACCAGAGAAAACCAGAAGTGACCAAAACCAGCAAAACCAGAAGTGACCAAAACCAGAAGTGACCAAAACCAGCAAAACCAGAAGTGACCAAAACCAGAAGTGACTAAAACCAGAAGTGACCAAAACCAGAAGTGACCAAAAGTGTCAGAAACGATCACATCAGACAGGTGGTGCTACAACTACCAACCATTACATGCCGCACCAAGACATAGAGTGGTTTGGTAACCTGAGAAAAAAGTTAGTCATCTAGCCAGACCTGCAAGGCTACAATACCAATTCCAGACTTCAGAGCCAGAAAATTATCATGTTGACGGTGGATTGACGGAGTCTCAGACAAGATCTGCGTCTACAGCATGACTAAATTCCTTGCCTCCAGTCTTGCAGCACATCACCATCTTTACCTCCCTGCAACATGTTCCTGGAAGAAGCGGCTGGGGGCAAAAAACCCGTCCTGACGGTTCAGCGTACAATAAAGACACCGTAGATATTGTCGCTCAGAGCATTATCGCAAAGTACAAGTTCGCCTTGTATTTTTTTTTGTCTGAGGAAGTCATCTCAAGCAATAACATCCCCCCCCCCCCCCATAAAAACTTACTATGAATGGCGTGTCGGTAGGAGCAAACACATCGTGATAGGACACTATTGTTCTTGGGATGCTGTCGCATAACCGTAAATCCTATCACACGAGACTTGTTAAGCATTATATCAAGGCAACTTGATTTATTGAACAATCTGTTTGTAGTACTAGTACTAGTCTGGACGCGCACCATTATCTGATAATGAAGGAAAGGACCATACGTTATGAAACGTTAGGGAACAAGTCTTTATGGATGTCTAAAGCGCACCCACAAGTCCGATAAAAACGGGGACAAAGAGACGACTGGCAAAGAGCACATATCTTGTAAACTGTAAACTGTAAACTTTCAATGGTACAGCCATTACCATTTACGCCAAATTATATGTCTGCCGATGCAAATGTATAGAACATAGGATACATCAAACAGAAACTGTTATAAACAGCAATATACATGTAGATGACGGGCACAATAGTCAAGTAGACGAGACGTCGGACTTTCAGTCAGAAGGTCGGGGTTCGATCCTTTCACAGTACCTCCATCCTGGTAGGTATAGGTTTGAAGGGGGGGGGGAGGTCCGATCCCAAGCGTCAGTATGTGTGTAGATCTTTCGTGCCTAAATCTCTTTCGTGTGTACACGCTCGTAGAACATCAGATATGTATGTTAAAGATCTTGTAGATAATGTCAGTGTCCGGTGGCTTATGGAAACAAGAAATCACACAGCACGCACACCAACTGAAAATGAAGAATGCAGACTGTACGGCAACATACAGCCTACACAAATGGGAAAAAAAACAAACAAAAAAAGCAACAACAACAAAACCCAAACAAAAAAATAAAACGTGTATGCACGCATTCAAAAACAGGACGCTTAAAATATAGACAAAAAGGGTGGACAGAAAGTAAACACAGGTATAAAATTTGATCTGAACAAAAAAGTTCCATAAAGAGTGATTCACGAAAATAATGATATACATGACATGCAATTCAGATCGTGTTATGCCGCCTTTGTACTTGTAGACATGGTTTACTGAAGCTGTTGAATATCACTGAATGAACTGTAGGCAAAGAACAATTATGCCACTGTTGAAAACATGCAGACAAAGAAAGAAAGAAACAAGCAAACTCGTATATCATATTGTGCTGTTTCGTTTCAAAGAAGAAACAAACAAACACATACATTGCATGGCACTATTAGTCTTTAAATCATACTTTTATATTTATGTTACCAATGGATTATGTCAGTATACGAAGGCCTATCTACCATGTTAAAAACTGTTTATGACAATGTGATTTTGATAGTTGCAGCAGCGTCACAGACAACAGCAGCAATATGTGTCAGTATAAAAAAAACAATCAAAATCATACAAAAGAACAAACAAACAAACCAAAAAAACAGAAGTTGTAAAAGCATAACAATAGCAGTGACATCAGCGCTAAAAGTAGTGGCAGTGGTCACGTTCACAGTGTTAGTGATGATGATATTTGTCCAAATGTCAGAGAAAAAAGTACAGGCGTTTCAGAATGCAGAAATGCAATATCAACGATTGTTCGTCTGGATCTCTTGTCTAGTCTGTATAACTTAGTAGAGACAGCACGGTAAGCGCAAATAACTCATCCTGCGCCCAGGCTGGTGTCCATGCTTCGGGTCTACAGCAATTCCATTAAGATTCTCTCGTTCATCTTTTAAAAAAATATCTCACCTCTGAGATTACTGTTTACATAAATACCGGACAATTTACTGTATTCTCTCAGCCTCGTCTCACAGACATTCGCATTAAGGGACAACGTGGCCCAAAGAAGGGATGATGTGTAGTGATTAGAGCAATTCCATCCAACAGGCGAAGTTAAGCACGACTGAGCAAGACTTCCGAATGAATTGGTGACATAGGTCGTTCCTTGGCTGAAACACATCATCCATATGCAGCCAGATGTATTGAGGACCTGTGTCTCCTCACGAACAAGGGAGATAAATCAACGAGGGCGGGAAGATGAGCACCATCTTGCTAGTTATGGCCCTACGAGAAGCTGAAATCTCACATTAAAGGGAAACATGCATTCTACACCATTAATATATTTTCTGTTTTGTTTTCGCTTTTCACTGAACTTTCAAACAAATATAATTAAATCATACGTAATAACTGATACAGAAAATGACAGCTTACTCCTTTCAGTAACACGAAAGTTGAACACAGCTGATACTCAAGCTTAACTGACAACTTATATAGTGATCAGGTTTGCCTAAAGGTAGAATAGCATAGGCTTATATTGATTGGCATGTACTGTATGTAGAGCCTCAGTCTTTTAATTTGACCGCATGAATTTGAGTTTGGTTTGAGCAAAATAAAAGTAGCAAAACAAGAAAAAGAAACTTTGCGCCAGCGACCTCCAGTCCACGAAGCTGTGATTAGTTACCAGCTGATTGTATTGTAATGAAGATAAAGCAGCGAAGAAAGGTACTGCCCTCAATATGCTTGCTGTGAGAAAATGTGAGACCTCTACCACATCACTTGGCTACGACATCAGGGTCATGGGACAATCCTTTCTCTCGCAAGATAAAGGCGAAGTTTGCAAGAGCCAGCAGATTGGCCTTAGGGCTCCTGTAATGTTATTCATCTCTCTTATGTTATAGACGAACATATTGTGTTCATCCCAGAGTAACGCATCTGGTCGCGTGCAGCCATGAATATTCATGAACTGCTTTTAGCCCCAGTCGTAAAGATTCCAGGCAACTATGATGCAAATTCATTCCATGCCCTGAGGTGGAAGTCTGCATATAATTCAAGGAAGGGTATTGAAATTGGCCACTCTGGTCCAGCTGCAGCCTCTCACACTATACATAGGTATCTACTGTATTAGATTTGTCGAAAGAAGCGAACATTTGTAAGATGCTATAGTGTTTTGATACTTATTTTAGAAGACTTATTCTCATACAGATTGAGTACAGAATATAACCCAGAAACTTCCAGACTGATTTTTATTATGCACAATGTATCACCTAAGAAAATCTATGAGCTTTTACTGTTCGTACGAAATGGATTTGTGTTCAGTTGCACTCAGTAAATTTCTCTACAATCAGACTCAGAAACAGAATCATCAGCAATGTGAGTACGTGTAGCGATAGAAACAGAAGCAGCAGCAGCTCTGGCAGTATTGCGGTAAAAGAATTTCCAGTACTGCCACTCAAGACGAACAGGCCTCCTACCTACAGTACACTGTGTATTGACACGACTGATTAGAAATTATGCATAGAAATGAAAACCGCCTGTCTGGGCCTCTTGGTCGATTCGCATAACTTTATCACACCCAGGAGTACTCACAAATCAAATTACCTCGCTCAAAGTTTTACCACTGACTTGGCTGCATCTAGAACTGGATTTAGTAAATGCAAATATTCACTACTTTGCTCTCTGTAACCGACAGAACGAATATCGTATAAGTTGTTTTTCGTGTATATGTGTATGTATGTATGTATGTATGTATGTATGTATGTATGTATGTATGTATGTATGTATGTATGTATGTATGTATTATGTATGTATGTATATATGTATGTATGTATGCATGTATGTATGTATGTATGTATGTCTGTCTGTCTGTCTGTATGTATGTATGTATGTATGTATGCAAGTATGCATGTATGTGTGTATGTACGTATGTATGTATGTATGTATGTATGTATGTATGTATGTATGTATGTATGTATGTATGTATGTATGTTATGTATGTATGTATGTATACGAATACACCCTTTCTTACAGAACATATGGGTAAATCACAGGCTTACGACTTGATGATTTATGGATCCGGGTAATCCACTAGGGTTGTAAAGGTCTGCATTGATGAATGCGTGTCTCGAATTCATTCCCCGCCGGAATATAAAATCTGAAAGGTCTGATTATTCTGCGTGGTTTCACCTCAGTATTTCATAGTCTCATTCTCTCCCCTCCCCCCTTTCCCCCCCCCCCCCCCCGATTTCAAGACCTTGCTATGGCCCAGGGGTTTGCACAAACTAAAGGTATTTAGCACAAACGTGTTGGCATTCTTTTGGTGGAGTGCATATGTAGCTGTCCACGTGCGATGATTTCATCCAGAACACATTTCGACATGCTAAGTTGTACCGTTTGTATCCATTTTTATTTCTGTGAGTGGGTGCCTCAGTTGCAGGACAATGTTCTCCAATCTTCCCTGCTGTGTTCACTGTACTTGCTTTGTCACGTCTTAGTCTTCTCTTTTTCCATTCTGCTGTTGCTTAGAGCACGGTGTTTTAGTTACATGACCGTACCATCTCAGGTATTCCGAATTTTGTTGTAGGCAGCAGATCTCTCTCTCTCTCTCTCTCTCTCTCTCTCTCTCTCTCTCTCTCTCTCTCTCTCTCTCTCTGTGTCTCTCTCTCTTTCTTTGTCTGTATCCCTGTCTCTCTCTCTGTCTCTCTCTCTCTGTCTCTCTCTCTTTCTTTGTCTGTCTCTCTGTCTCTGTCTCTCTTTCTCTCTGTCTCTCTCTCTCTGTCTGTCTTTCTCTCTCTGTCTGTCTGTCTCTCTTTCTTTCTCTCCCCCTTTCTCTCGTTCTCTGTCTGAAACATGAAATCTATGGAGATATGGAGATGTGATACACAGAATCATCGCCATGGTTCATGTGTATGAAATGTGTGGGAAGTAGTAACATGAAGGAGAGAATATAATGGGATTTTGTTTTTACTCTACTTTATCATCATCATCAGCAGCAGCAGCAGCAGCAGGAGCAGCAACACTATAAATCGTCGTTATCGTCATCGTCTCCCAAATATTCAACCTATTCGTTTTGCTTTAGAATGAACTGTTAAAATTGAGGCTTTTTTGTTTTTGTTTTTGTTTTTGTTTTTGTTTTTGTTTTTTATTCGACTTTCTTTTCTGGTTTCTTTTTAAGTTTGTGTTTTTTTTATCTTTCTGGTGTTTCTGTCTTTTTTTCTTTCCTCTTCCTTTGTAAATTTCTCTTTTTCTACTTCTTTTTTCCTTTCTATCTTTCTTTCTTTCAAGTATTCATATTGAGAATAAGAAGTCCGTTTTGATAAACCAAAATGCAGAAGTATATGCATATATATAAACATATATATATACATATATATCGTTGAATGTTGCTTGTTAACTGTTGTTACTGTTGTTATTGCTATATTTTCGTAGATTTTGCACTTCTTCTCCAGTGCTGATGTGCTGTCTGGGACACTCTTTGAATATTTTGTCAACCACCGTCCGATGCAACTTACAGTAAGCCATGCACACTAAATTTGAAAACAAACAAACAAAACAAGCAACAAACAAACAAAGAATTGAAGGAAGAAATAAACAAACAAACAAACGAATGAACAAATAAACAAGCAAACAAACAAACAAGCAAGCAAACAAACAAACACATAAACAAATAACGAAACAACAAAAGCAAAATATATCATTTATTGGATTAAATGTCAATACACATTCGGTACGCCTAGATAAGGAGGGAACGTTTCTGACTGTGTATATGAAGTCGTATCCGCTTATACATACACAATATTTTCAAACATTATCCTTAGTGTTTGTCTCTGTGGGCACATTATGTCTGACATGAAATCTGTGGAGACGTGATATACAAAGTGATCATCATGATTTATGCATATGAAATGTGTAGTGATCCTATGTGGCGAGTGGTATCAGGGAGGACAGAATGTATTGATTTCTGGTTTTCACCCGCTTGCCTGTCTCTGTCTGTCTCTGTCTGTTTGTCTCTTTGTCTGCCTGTCTGTTTGTCTGTCTGTCTGCCTGCCTGCTTGTCTGTCTGTCTGTCTGTCTGCTCCTCTCTCTTTCTCACTCTCTCACTCTCTCTCTCTCACTCACTTTCTCTCCTCTTTCATCTCTGTCTGCCTGTCTGTCTGTCTGTCTCCCACCATCTTTCTCTGCCTTTGCCTGTCTCTGTCTCTCTCTTCCTCCTCCTTCTCTCTCTCTCTCTTCCTTCTCTCTCTCTCTGTCTCTGTCTCTGTCTGTCTGTCTGTCTGTCTGTCTGTCTCACTCTCTCTCTCTCTCTCTCTCTCGTTACTATTGAACAGGAAACGAGGACAAGTTTTGGCTGTAATTAATATCGGCTGTAATTAATAAAAAGTATGATATCTATTTCTTTTTAAAAATCGTGCGAATTCGTGTCAGTTTTCCATTATGCTTGTGTATGTAGTATATTGAGGCCAGAAAGTTCTTGAAAGAGTTTTTGTTTGGAGTAGTGTTACCAAATTTGCGTTCATAGATATTCATCTTCCAATGGAATCATGTATCAAATCTGTGTACTTCATGAACGCTAAATAATCTCAGATTTGCACGCGTCACACATTCTGATTTCAACAATTCTGCAATCCTGTCATAACTTGCTTGATGTGTAAACTTTCCAAAATTAACGATGAATGTTATTTTTTTTTCCATGAAAAGTCGCATTAGGTTTTACTCTGAGTGTTTAAAGAATCAAAATACATAATTTCTTTCAGGATAGCACTAGTTTTAAGAATTATCTATTTTGACCGTTTTAATCAAACATCTTGTATTTCATTAATTTTATGAACACTGTTTTTTCCTTAGAACATAAGTTCCTAATTTATTTGTCTGTTTAGAACAAGAATTGATATTGCATGCTGTCTTAATAATATTTCATAGTACAACAGCGTTCGTTTTGACACAGGGTAAATCGCTTTTAGTGCTATAACAGTATTAATCAAAGGACATAACTCTCGAGAATTATCTCCCATGTTGTATAGAACTTCTCAAATCTAACACAGTTTGTGCTACCCATTCAGCTAGCATAGAAGCAGATACAAAGTACAAAAACAGTAAGCTCAGAACACTCCTTAACATTCAGTTATAACAGTATGTTCAGATCTGTTATCGTTAGGTATTTTTCAATTGATTGTTTACATGGATTGAATTTTATTTATATTTTGAATTTCTACTGAATTGTCCTGGCTTCAAAGAGTATGCAATACGCTTGATTTCCTTTTGAATCTATATGCTATGTTTTGTAAACTTCCTTCCTTCCATATCAATTTTGTTTCATTATTTAGCACAGGTTCTGAAAGTTTATCAATTGCCGATGTGGTTTTATGTGACTGTAAAAGTGAATGTATGCCATAAAAGTATGTTTCTAGAGTAAGTTATCATTTTCTGTATTTAAAGCATAATGAGAGCCATCTTTTTTTTTTTGGTCAAACTTGTCCAAAATGGGGTAACATTTACATATTACTTTTCATCTTTGTTTTGTGATATTTTTCTCAACCAAGAATTTCTCAAAGTTTTAAAGTTTGAATATTATAACTGTTTCTTGTCTTGTGTGTTTAAACCTCCATTTTGTATGCTGTGTTTGGTGGTCTTTTCGTTAATTTGGTCTTGTTTATATAAAGGAGTACTACTTTATCCCGATGATATTTGCTTGCAACAAACTGTCTGATCTTCACGAAGTAAGTTCGGAAGTATTGTCTTAATTCTATTTGCAAAGCGTATAGCTCTAGTCCTACACTATGCAGTTACTATTGGTATAAGTCTCTTTTTATAATCTTGGTTTTGTCAGATTTCTGGATGCAGGTTATGAGTCTCCATTGTCGTGTTGCTGAAAGTTCACCTTTCTAAATGATTGATTTAAAGCTCCTACAACAGAAGAACCAAGCTTTCCCAAAATGCTGTACAGAAATGAGCCTCAAATCCATTTGTCCAGGACTTTTTATCCATTTTTTAAAGTTTATCGTAAACATTGCTAGCATTCTTTATTTATCCTCATAACTATGGCCATGTTGCTATTAAATCGTTCATTTAACATGCTTCCGATATGCAGTTGTACACAGACTTTCATAGAATGTATTTATCTGCTGTTCTTTTTTTCGATGTTCATCCGTCAAAGTTCTAGTATGATTAACCTGTGTAATCATATTTCTATTAACATAGTATCTTTTTTTTCAAAGTTATAAAGGTAGTTTCTCATCATATTGCCATTCTATACCCATTTTGCTCTTGATCTTAAAATAAATGCCTCTATTTATTTTTTTCCTTAAGTTGTCTAGTTATTTCAGTGTTTTTTATTGACTAGTTCTTGATTTTGTTTTTATGTTAGCAGTTTTACATCTTCTTTTTTTATCTGTTTCTTCTTATCGTCCAATTTCTTTTATCGGTTCCTTTTCTTTCTCTTTGTCTTTTTTATCTTATTGTGATTACATCTTTGTTCTTATTTTCTTCAGCCAAAGTCAAGAGTATGATAATGAAGTTGCGGTTATCGCTTTCTTCTTCTTATTGTTATTGTTGTTGTTATCATCATCATCATCATCATCATCATCATCATCATCATCATATTTAGTAGTTGTTGTTGTAGTAGTAGTAGTAGTATCATCATCATCGTCATCGTCATCGTCATCGTCATCATCGTCATCATCATCATCATCATCATCTCTCTCATTCTTCTTCTTCTTCTTCTTCTTCTTCTTCCCTTTTTCTTCTTCTTCTTCTTCTTCTTCTTCTTCTTCTTCTTCTTCTTCTTCTTCTTCTTCTTCTTCTTCTTCTTCTTCTTCTTCTTCTTCTTCTTCTTCTTCTTCTTCTTCTTCTTCTTCTTCTTCTTCTTCTTCTTCTTCTTCTTCTTTCTTCTTCTTCTTCTTCTTCTTCTTTCTTCTTCTTCTTCTTCTCTTCTTCTTCTTCTTCTTCTTCATTCTTCTTCTTCTTCTTCTTCTTCTTCTCTTCTTCTAACCAGCACTCATTCATCGGATGTTGCCTCTAACTGCCTTCTCTGCTTTTTATTTTGCACAATTCCATTCGTATCTGTCTATATATCTGATTGTTTATAGCCATGAATATACATCAATCGGTGTTGTTGTTGTTATTGTTCTGGTCGAAAAAACAATTATAAAACGGAGAGTGTGCATTAATGCCAATCGGGTGTTGTTCCCAGTGGGTACGTTTATGGATAATTCATTAGCATGGAGTTCGTGCCTGATGATAAAGCTGGTTGTGTTTAATCGTGAATTGCATGATTCATCAGCCGGGCTGTCAACGTTTCATGAAACCAGAAGCGTACAAAATCCAAGAACAAGTGCCACTGTCCGCGTTCAAGCAAACAGGAATCAGAAAAAAACGAAAATAGAATCAGAACGCGCATTTAATACAACCAGACAAGACAGGCGCAAATTTTCGGCCAACTGGCCTTTGTCAAGCGTGAATATAAGATCACAAACAAACACCAAATACAACATCAGGAGAAAAAGACTGAAACGTCCCTTCTGGTTCGTCCAGTGGGAGAAAAAGGACATGAAACTTCCCTTCTGGTTCGTCCAGTGGGAGAAAAAGGACATGAAACTTCCCTTCTGGTTCGTCCAGTGGAGAAAAAGGACATGAAACTTCCCTTCTGGTTCGTCCAGTGGGAGAAAAAGGACATGAAACTTCCCTTCTGGTTCGTCCAGTGGGAGAAAAAGGACATGAAACTTCCCTTCTGGTTGGTCCAGTGGGATAAAAAGGACAGTTTTCTGTTTGTTTATACGGTTGTTTTTACGTTTCCTTTCATGTTTGTTTTTGTTTTTGTCTTCGCTGTTCAGTGAAACATTTTATTCACAGCACACGTACACCATTGCACACAGCAGACAACATCTGTGATATCAAGCAATTCGTGCTTCAACACAGTGGATTGAATTGGATTGGATTGGCTTTTTTGTAGCGAGATTTGCAGTTTGCTCTCCCAGGGAAAATCCTGCACCATTGTACAGTTCCATCTTATTTTGTTTGTAATGCTGTTCACCCATGAGAGTTGATTTTCTGTGGATTATTGCCACAGACAATCTATTTGTTGCAGCACACGGAAACATAGGTTTATCATGTCGTCTGAAACACTAACACTCAGACCAGCGTTTAAAGTCTGCTAGTAGAAGAGGGAGAAAAGTCCATCGGATCAAGATACCAGTCTGAAATGTCAGGTTTCTCTCACTAACCACGCAGAGCGCCGTGTCCATTTGGCATCTCCTTTTTCATTGTCCATGTAAGATGATGGAAATCATGCTGTTTCCAATGGGACAGTTCGTGGATAATTCATGAAACATCTCAGCAACCCATTACCATCATTTTAATATCACTCTGTGATATTTCTGCACAGCAACATGATGTTCGTCCTGCCGGTTGTATCTGATCGTGCACGGTAATAAATATGCATGAATCCGTTGAAACGTGTGTCGTAAATATTCGTGGAACTGTAGGTGAGCAATGCTGTGAATCATTTCTTTTTTTTTTCTCAAACAGGATGGCAACGGTTTGGGTATGCATATATTTCATCAGATAATATTCAGCTGTGAATAAGCTCAGACCAGCCACCAACAGTTTGCCTACTGATTTAGTGTGTCATTAGTTTTTGCCGCATCCGTTTTGCTTTTATCTTTAGATGTTCTGTTTTAACTGTGATCATTTTATCTTATTGACATGATACATTAGGGAAAGTTTATCAATGTCTGCCAAATAAGAGTCACGATACATTTTGCAGACCGCAAAGTAAATGAAAAAACTAGAAGGAAAGAAAGAAAGAAAAAAAGAAAGAAAGAAAGAAAGAAAGAGAAAAAAAGAAAATAAGATAAATGAATAAATGGATAAGTGAATGGATAGACTGATCAATCAATGAATAAATCAGAAAAGGAAAGAAAGAAAGAAAACAAAAGAGGGAGAGAGAGAGAGAGGGGGGGGGAGAAACAAACAGACAGACAGACAGACAGACAGACAGACAGAGACAGAAACAGTGGCAGAGACAGACAGAAGGTGGGTTTGTTCTGTGGTCTTCTTCACAGTCCGTAAGAGCTCGGAGCTTGTTGAAGAGGGATTCACCGCACTCGGACAACTCCATAAGTGCTCCAACCTAATTTGCCAATGGTTATTTGGGAGATTCTTTAAACGTATATAAAACCATCTGCACTAATGACATCTTTAAATGGGAAGGGTATGGGGGTGGTGTAATATTCGAAACACTAAGATGACACACACACACACAATGATTGAAACACTAAGATGACACACACACACACACACACACACACAGTGATTGAAACACTAACATGACACACACACACACAATGAAACACTAACATCACACACACACAATGATTGAAACACATACACAGTGATTGAAACACTAAGGTGACACACACACAGTGATTGAAACACTAAGATGACATGCACACAATGATTGAAACACTAAGATGACACACACACAGTGATTGAAACTCTAAGATGACACACACACACAATGATTTAAAAAACACTAAGATGACACACACACAATGATTGAAACACTAAGATGACACACACAATGATTTAAAAAACACTAAGATGAAAACACACACACAATGATTGAAACACTAAGATGACATGCACACAGTATTGAAACACTAAGATGACACACACACAATGATTGAAACACTAAGATGACATGCACACAGTATTGAAACACTAAGATGACACACACACAATGATTGAAACACTAAGATGACATGTACACAGTATTGAAACACTAAGATGACACACACACAATGATTGAAACACTAAGATGACACACACACAATGATTGAAACGCTAAGATGACACACACACACACACAATGATTGAAACACTAAGATGACACACAAAATGATTGAAGCACTAAAATGACACAAACACAATGACTGAAACACTAAGATGACGCACACACATTGATTGAAACACTAACATGACACACACAACGATTGAAACACTAAGATGACACACATACGCATTGATTGAAACACTAAGATGACACACACACAATGATTGAAACACTAAGATGACACACACACAATGATTGAAACACTAACATGACACACACACTATGATTAAAACACTAAGATGACACACACACACAGTGATTGAAACACTAAAATGACACACACACACACACACACAATGATTGAAACACTAAAATGACACACACACAATGGTTGAAACACTAAGATGACACACACACAATGATTGAAACACTAAGATGACACATACACAATGATTGAAACACTAAGATGACACACATACACAATGATTGAAACACTGAGATCACATACGCACACGATGATTGAAACACTAAGATGACACACACACACACACACACACACACACACACACACACACAATAATTGAAACACTAAGATGGAACACACACAATGATTGAAACACTAAGATGGAACACACACACAATGATTGAAACACTAAGATCACACACACAAACAGTGATTGAAACACTAAGATCACACACAGAATGATTGAAACACTAAGATCACACACACAATGATTGAAACACTGAGATCACACACATACACACAATAATTGAAACACTAACATGACACACACACACACACATGGTTGAAACACTAAGATGACACACACAATGATTGAAACACTAAGATGACACACACAATGATTGAAACACTAAGATGACACACACAATGATTGAAACACTAAGATGACACACAATGATTGAAACACTAAGATGACACACACACAATGGTTGAAACACTAAGATGACACACACACACACAATGATTGCAACACTAAGATGACACACACACAATGATTGAAACACTAAGATGACACACGATATGATTGAAACACTAAGATGGCACACACACAATGATTGAAACACTGAGGTGATACACAATGATTGAAACACTAAGATGACACACACACACAATGATTGAAGCACTAAGATGACATACACACACAATGATTGAAACAGTAAGATGATACACACTCAATGATTAAAACTCTAAAATCACACACACACACACACACACACACACACACACACACACACACACACAATGATTGAAACACTAAGATGACACACACACACACACACACACACACACACACACACACACACACACACACACACACACAATGGTTGAAACACTAAAATAACACACACACAATTATTGAAGCAATAAGATGACACACACAATGAATGAAGCATGAAGGTGGTCAACGGACATTGCCATGTTGTTGTGTTGCTGATTGGGATTAAAATAAAGATATCAAATGTTGAGTCCATAGCTGTACAAACCGTGGAAAACGTGGACAATAATCCACAGAGAAAGCGTCAACATAGAAACAAACAAGCAGACAGACGGACAAACAGTCAGATAAACGCAGACACTAGGACACGAACAGAGAAAGTAGACGTGTATACACTACACACGTTTTATTGAATGTCGTTCAGTCCTTTGAAGCCAACAAACGGCCATACTGGTGACTGTCAAACTCCCTATGATACGAATACACTGTACGTTTCCAATAAGAAGTGTAATGGTCAGTAAATCATGCCTGTATCGCTCGTGCGTGTGCAAAACAGAATGGTCAAAACATACCATCTGGTTTTCTGATATCGGAGTTTTTAGACATTCGTTGTGAAAAGTTTTGCTGGATGTATATTTGCGATATGCGAGCGTGCAGGTTCTAATTACTGTTAATGCAGCACCGTTATAAACAAACAAATAAATAAACAATCAAAAACGATTAACCAAGCAAACAGAGATAGATAGATAGATAGATAGAGAGAGAGAGAGAGAGAGAGAGAGAGAGACAGACAGACAGACAGATAGATAGATTGATAGACACATAGATAGATAGATAGATAGATAGATAGATAGATAGATAGATAGATAGATAGGTAGATAGAGAGACAGAGACAGATAGATAGATAGATAGATAGATAGATAGATAGACAGATAGATAGATAGATAGATAGATAGACAGATAGATAGACAGATAGATACATAGATACATAGATACATAGATGGATGGGTGGATGGATCGTACAGTTTTCCGTCTTATATCCAACGTACTCTACTTTTGGTAGGAGACAGTGACATAATTACTGAAGTCCTTGTTGTAACTCCAACCATTTTTCTCTCTGGAATCCAATCCAAATTAAAGAAATAAAATAACAAAATAAAACAAATGATATTATGCTCATACCGCACACTTTTAGTTGTAATGTTCCTGTAACTTAATCTCTCAGTACCACTCATCGACGGTTACTGAATAAACAGACGTGTTGCGACGCGAATGATATACAATTCTAAACTGAAAATCGACGTCATGTGTAGTAGAATTGATTATTTCTTTGTGTGTTTGTTTGTGTATTTCTTTGTTTCTTTGTCTGCCTGTTTGTTTGTTTGTTTGTTTGTTCATCTGTTTGTTTTGTCTGCTTGTCTTGTTATATCTGATAGTTTGTTTACGTTTCATGTTTGCTGTTGTTAAGGACGTGAGAGATTGGTAGATGTTAAAAGAAACAACGAACAAACAAACGCGCTCACATACATATACAGAGAAAGGCAGCGAGGAAAGGCGGGATAACCAGATATACAGAAAATCAAGCAGATACTTACTAGCAAAATTTTCAGTCTCGTACAGAAAGAAAAGTGAAAAAAAAAATCGGAAGCGGTACGGCATCAAATATAAGGAGGCTGATTCTGAACTGTTTGAAATGGCAAAGAAAGGAAACAGGCGTAGGATGAAACGCTTTCTGGGGTTTTGATATCCACAATACTTATATTGCTCGGAGAAAAGTTGCAGTCCCCTCTCCATCTTCTCAATTTCCCTCCCGCCCTGCACACACACACACACACACACACACACACACACACACACACACACCACACACACACACACACACACACACACACACTCACACACACACACACACACACACACACACACACACACACACACACACACACACACACACACACACACACACACACGTGTCTGTTTTCGAGACATGTCGTGATGAATTATCTTACTTGACAAAGCTTGAGAAAAGCTACCTCCA
>CM060305.1:30841365-30848865 GCA_030674185.1 Monoplex corrugatus | reverse complement strand
CCAGGGGAAACGCCCAGCTGGTGGCCAAAAGAAACTCTTTAAAGATTGTCTGAAAGTATCCATCGACGACCTGGGCATCAACCCCAATATCTAGGAGACGCTTGGTCTAGACCGACGGAACTGGCAAGGCAAGCTGATTATTGGAACAAGAACAACAGAGAGAAGACGTACAGCAGAGGCTTGAAGAAATCAAGAAGTGCGCAAGGCACATCGATCCCCAGTAGCATACAGTTGCACCAACCCACTGTTTGCCCTACGTGTGTGCGAGCCTTCCTGGCCCGGATTGGCCTCACCAACCACCTCCGGACCGACAATCGCCAATCCCCAGCCAAATTTGAAGTCGTGGTCTTCTTTGACAACGAAGGACGAACAACAACAGCAGCAACATCACTGGACAGTGTGCTTTGGATGATGTCAACGGCAAGATCGAGATCTTAGAGGAATCCATGACCAAGTGTGCGTGACTGGAGGGGAGCCACAATGTACGTGGTCATTGGGTCTGCAGTTGTTTACCCAGAGATGGCCCCTATTCATGTGTCTAAAACATGTTTCGGGTTGGGCTTCGGCCAGGACTTCGATACCGAACACACAGACACACACAGACACACACAGACACACACACAACACACACACATACACACACACACACACACACACACACACACAAGAGAGAGAGAGAGAGAGAGAGAGAGAGAGAGAGAGAGAGAGAGAGAGAGAGAGAGAGAGAGAGAGAACTCTGCGATGAAAACAGTCAAGAGCTCAAAACCCCAGATGGACAGCGAAGGAGAGGAAGACCAACTCTGAACTGGCGCCAGACAGTTGACCTTGACATATACCTGCAACTGGTGGACAGACTTTGAAAGGATGCCCTGAGACTCTCTGCTGACCAAGCCCATTGGAGTGCTTTTGCTGTCACATGCGTCTAATTAAGTGAACAAAGAAATGAAAAAAGAAAGGATGTTTCGGAAGAACTTCACTCTAAAACTGTAGGCAATACGCAAGTAAAAGAAGACGTTTAGCTATGGGTGTATAAAGATGAAGAGAGAGAGAGAGAAAGAGAGAGAGAGACAGACAGAGACAGAGAGAAAGGGAGAGAGAGAGAGAGAGAGAGAGAAAGAGTTGGGGGAGGGAGAGAGACTGAGAGAGAGAGACAGAGAGACAAACAAACAGACAGTTAGACAGAGAAAAAAAGAAGAAGAAGAGAGGAGAACAGGAGAGAGAGAGAGAGAGAGAGAGAGAGAGAGAGAAGACAGGAAAACAGACAGACGAGAGGAGGGGAAGAGAGAGAGGGAGGGAGAGACAAACACAAGAGAGAGACACACAGACAGATAGACAGAGAGACAGAGAGAGGGAGGAGAGAGAGAGAGAGAAAGAGAGAGAGGGAGGGAGAGACAAACAGAGAAGAGAGAGAGAGACAGAGAGAGAGAAAGAGGGAGAAGAGAGAGAGAGAGAGAGAGAGAGAGACAGGCAGACAGACAAAGACAAAGCCAGAGACTGAGAGACAGAGACAGAAAAACAAAGACGAATGACAGACAGACAGAAACTGAGAGACCGCCGAACAGACAGACAAAGTAAAGTACAAACTCGAACGGAGAAATAGTCTTACATGGGAAACAAGCCGGTGAAGTCTGCGAATCAGCAGCACACGGTCTCTGCAACCGAATTACAGGGACTCGGTAATATTCCGTATGGGTTTGGCAAGCTATTATACAGTCTCTGTGGATCATTCACAGACGCCAAGAATCTCTGTACTCTGGAAATCAATTTCCAATCTGCGATAGTCTTGTGTTCAGTGTCGGGCAGCCTACACGTTTGTTGATAGTAATCATGTCTTTGCCTTTTTTTTCTCGTTTGTCTATATGTCTACATGTCTATGTGTCTGTCTGTTATTTTCAGTCTTATATCATTCTCTTTTATTACTATTAATAGTAGTATCAGTATTAATGTCATTAACATCATCATCATCATCACCATCACCACCACCACCACCATCATCATTATTACCAACTCCATTATTTATTATCATCATCATCGTCGTTCGTTGTCGTCGTCGTCGTCGTCATATCATCATAATCATTCGCTGTTATTATTATTATTATTGTTTTATTATTATTATTATCGTTATTATTATATTATTATTATTAATTATTATCATTTTACTCATGTCATTATATATATGTGTATATCATCATCACCATCATCATCATCATCATACTGTTTTCATCATCATTGCTATCATTGATATGAACTGTTTTTTCTATTCATTTATTTACTTGTTTATTTTTACTTTCCATTTTTTCTTGGATTCTTTGCATGTATGCTATTTTGTGCTCACTGTGCAGGCGATATTTTGCTGCACAGTCTGCATACTCCGTCATCGGTGGGCGTGCTTGCTTCGTGTTTCAGTGTTATCATAAGCCAGCCACTGACATGGCATGTGTGTGTGTGGTGCGTGCTGTGTGTGTGTGTGTGTGTGTGTGTGTGTGTGTGTTTTGTGTGTGTGTGTGTGTGTTGTGGTGTGGTGTTGTGTGTGTGTTGTGTGTGTGTGTGTGTGTGTGTGTGTGTGTGTGTGTGTGTGTGTGTTGTGTGTGTGTGTGTGTGTTTTCGACGTGGATATTTGATATTCTGCATGCGCATTCACACAAAAGGGGGTTTAGACACAGAAAGGTCTGCACACATGTTGACCTGGGAGATCAGACTTTTTAATTAATATTAAGTTTCTCCATCCCTCACTCACCAGGCGGAACTGTCAAAGCGGCTTGGAACTAGAACCCTCCGTCTGGAGGTCTGGCGTCTTACCCATTTGACTACTACGTCTGTCATCATCTGTCAGTTTGTCTGTTTCCATGTCTGTTTCCGTGTCTGTTTCCTTGTTTGTCTGTTTCTGTGTCTGTTTCCATGTCTGTCTGTTTATGTCTCTGTCTGTTTCTGTGTCTGTTCTGCGTCTGTCTGTTTCTGTGTCTGTCTGTTTCTGTGTCTGTTTCTGTGTCTGTCTGTTTCTGTGTCTGTCTGTTTCTGTGTCTGTCTGTTTCTGTGTCTGTCTGTTTCTGTGTCTTTTTCTGTGTCTGTTCTGCGTCTATCTGTTTCTGTGTCTGTTTCTGTGTCTGTCTGTTTCTGTGTCTGTCTGTTTCCATGTCTGTCTGTTTATGTGTCTGTCTGTTTCTGTGTCTGTTCTGCGTCTGTCTGTTTCTGTGTCTGTCTGTTTCTGTGTCTGTTTCTGTGTCTGTTTCTGCGTCTGTCTGTTTCTGTGTCTGTTTCTGTGTCTGTCTGTTTCTGTGTCTGTTTCTGTTTCTGTTTCTGTGTCTGTCTGTTTCTGTGTCTGTTTGTTTCTGTGTCTGTTTTTTGTGTCTGTCTGTTTCTGTGTCTGTTTCTGTGTCTGTCTGTTTCTGTGTCTGTTTCTGCGTCTGTCTGTTTCTGTGTCTGTCTGTTTCTGTGTCTGTTTCTGTGTCTGTCTGTTTCTGTTTCTGTTTCTGTGTCTGTCTGTTTCTGTTTCTGTCTGTTTCTGTGTCTGTTTCTGTGTCTGTCTGTTTCTGTGTCTGTTTCTGTGTCTGTTGTTTCTGTGTCTGTCTGTTTCTGTGTCTGTCTGTTTCTGTGTCTGTTTCTGTTTCTGTTTCTCTGTTTCTGTGTCTGTCTGTTTCTGTGTCTGTTTGTTTCTGTGTCTGTTTTTGTGTCTGTCTGTTTCTGTGTCTGTTTCTGCGTCTGTCTGTTTCTGTGTCTGTTTCTGGTCTGTCTGTTTCTGTGTCTGTTTCTGTGTCTGTTTCTGTGTCTGTCTGTTTCTGTGTCTGTTTCTGCGTCTGTCTGTTTCTGTGTCTGTCTGTTTCTGTGTCTGTTTCTGTGTCTGTTTCTGTGTCTGTTTCTGTGTCTGTTTCTGTGTCTGTTCTGCGTCTGTCTGTTTCTGTGTCTATTTCTGCGTCTGTCTGTTTCTGTGTCTGTTTCTGTGTCTGTCTGTTTCTGTGTCTGTCTGTTTCTGTGTCTGTCTGTTTATGTGTCTGTCTGTTTCTGTGTCTATTTCTGTGTCTGTTCTGCGTCTGTCTGTTTCTGTGTCTGTTTCTGTGTCTGTCTGTTTCTGTGTCTGTCTGTTTCCATGTCTGTCTGTTTCTGTGTCTGTCTGTTTCTGTGTCTGTCTGTTTCTGTGTCTGTCTGTTTCTGTGTCTTTTTCTGTGTCTGTTCTGCGTCTATCTGTTTCTGTGTCTGTTTCTGTGTCTGTCTGTTTCTGTGTCTGTCTGTTTCCATGTCTGTCTGTTTATGTGTCTGTCTGTTTCTGTGTCTGTTTCTGCGTCTGTCTGTTTCTGTGTCTGTCTGTTTCTGTGTCTGTTTCTGTGTCTGTTTCTGCGTCTGTCTGTTTCTGTGTCTGTTTCTGTGTCTGTCTGTTTCTGTGTCTGTTTCTGTTTCTGTTTCTGTGTCTGTCTGTTTCTGTGTCTGTTTGTTTCTGTGTCTGTTTTTGTGTCTGTCTGTTTCTGTGTCTGTTTCTGTGTCTGTCTGTTTCTGTGTCTGTTTCTGCGTCTGTCTGTTTCTGTGTCTGTCTGTTTCTGTGTCTGTTTCTGTGTCTGTCTGTTTCTGTTTCTGTTTCTGTGTCTGTCTGTTTCTGTTTCTGTCTGTTTCTGTGTCTGTTTCTGTGTCTGTCTGTTTCTGTGTCTGTTTCTGTGTCTGTCTGTTTCTGTGTCTGTCTGTTTCTGTGTCTGTCTGTTTCTGTGTCTGTTTCTGTTTCTGTTTCTGTTTCTGTGTCTGTCTGTTTCTGTGTCTGTTTGTTTCTGTGTCTGTTTTTGTGTTCTGTCTGTTTCTGTGTCTGTTTCTGCGTCTGTCTGTTTCTGTGTCTGTTTCTGCGTCTGTCTGTTTCTGTGTCTGTTTCTGTGTCTGTTTCTGTGTCTGTCTGTTTCTGTGTCTGTTTCTGCGTCTGTCTGTTTCTGTGTCTGTCTGTTTCTGTGTCTGTCTGTTTCTGTGTCTGTCTGTTTCTGTGTCTGTTTCTGCGTCTGTCTGTCTCTGCGTCTGTCTGTTTCTGTGTCTGTTTCTGCGTCTGTCTGTTTCTGTGTCTGTCTGTTTCTGTGTGTGTCTGTTTCTGTGTCTGTTTCTGTGTCTGTCTGTTTCTGTTTCTGTTTTTGTGTCTGTTTCTGCGTCTGTCTGTTTCTGTTCTGTTTTTGTGTCTGTTTCTGTGTCTGTCTGTTTCTGTTCTGTTTTTGTGTCTGTTTCTGTGTCTGTCTGTTTCTGTTCTGTTTCTGTGTCTGTTTCTGTATCTGTTTCTGTGTCTGTCTGTTTTTGTCTCTGTTTGTTCCATGTTTGTCTGTTTTTGTGTCTGTTTCTGTGTCTGTTTGTTTTTGTGTCTGTTTTTGTGCGTGTCTGTTATATATACATAGACAGACGTTGACAGACATCCATCCCTACAACGTCCAATTTTCTCCCGGTAATGATTCTGTACTTGGCCGGTGTGTATAAACTATGCGTGCATAGGTGTGTGCACAGGTGTCGCAGAGACAATGATACACTATATTGAATACACACACACAAACACACACTGTCTGTCTGCCTGTCTGTCTGTCTGTCTGTCTGTCTGCCTGCCTGTCTGTCTGTCTGTCTGTTTCTCTCTCTGTGTTTCTCTCTCTCTCTGGATCTGTCTGTCTGTCTATCTGTCTGTCTGCCTCTCTCTCTCTCTCTCACTCTCTCTCTCTCTCAGTCTGTCTTTCTCTGTGTCTAACTGCGTCTCTCTCTTTCTGCCTCTCTTTACCACCTCCTCTCTCTCTGTTTTATCCTCTGTCTCAGCCTCTCTCTCAGTCTCTCTGTCTGTATCTGTCTCTCTGTATCTCTGTCTCTTTCTCTCTCTGTCTCTCTGTCTCTCTGTCTCTCTCTCTCTCTCGCAGCACAACAGTAGACAAGAAACATATCATGAGATTAGGAACCAGACTGCCATGAAGGTTCTCTCTCTCTGTCTGTCTGTCGCTGTCTCTGCTCTCTCTCTCTCTCTTTTCTTTCTTTCTCTCTCTCTCTCTCTCTCTCTCTCTCTCTCTCTCTCTCTCTCTCTCTCTTGAAATACAACTTTTTTTCTGGCTTCACGTCTTCTCTTCGACTTAGTACTTCTATCCAGGCAAGTATTCACACGCGAGCCTCTGTGGAATCGGTAATAGCTGCCAAAGTCTCCCAAATCACCCATGGTACCATAATTTCTCCCTTTTCCTTCGAGAGTCAAATTGTCTGGGAGATAAGAGTATTTCTTCTCTGTTTATTTATTTGTTTGTTTGTTCGTCCGTTTCTTTTCTTTCTTTCTGGTCCAAAAGGACTTACTAGCAGTTAGAGTTTAAAGTTGAGAGTACGTATGGACTCATTGCATTATCATAACTGTAACAAGGCGTTGCGAGTTTAGAATGTATTCAGAAAAGAATCGTGGCAGCGTTACAAAGGATTTACTGTGTTCAGAGTATGTTTCAGAGGGATTGATTGCATTGTCGGTAAGGACCTAAGTGTTCAGATTTTAGACCTTGTTGATGACGGATTCGTTCTATTCTCACAGAAAAGCGTTTACCGTATTTAGAGTTCAGAGTCTGTTTCAGTGGAATTCGATACATTGTCATGAAGGAGTTGCCATGTATAGAGTCGTAGAAATTATTAATGAAGGATTTATAGAATAGTCACGAAAAGACCCACCGTGTAGAGAGTTTAGAGTTTCCTGAAGAAGAGGTTATTGTACTGCTTCAAAGTATTTACCGTCTTTAGAGTGTGAGGGCTCAGAGTTGCTCTGAAACGGATTCGTTGTATTATCACCAAGAACTGACCGTGTTTAATTTAACGTGTAGAGTTTATTCCAGAAGGTGTCATTGCCATTCTCACAAATGTCTTACCGATTTGTTGAAGTTTGCAGTTTAGAATTTGTTCAAAAAGGATATAGTGCATTGTTTCAAAGGACTTCCTGTGTCAAGACTGTAACCTTTGACTCCTGCATTTTATCCATTAACTGTAAATAGTTAACCCTTTGACTCCTCACCCGTCCACCAACTACAAACTTAACCCTTTGACTCCCTCACCCTGTCCACCAACTACAAAACCTGAACCGTTTGACTCCCTCACCCTGTCCACCAACCACAAAAACTTAACCCTTTGACTTCCTCACCCCGTCCACCAACCACAAAAACTTAACCCTTTGACTTCCTCATCCTGTCCACCAACTACGAAAACTGAACCCTTTGACTCCCTCACACTGTCCACCAACTACAAAAACTTTAACTTTTGACTCCTGTGCCCTGTCCACCAACTGCAAAAATATTAACCCTTTGACTCCTTCACCCTATTCACATAGCATCCTGCAGGAAAGTGGTAGATAGGATGAGAGAGTCAAAGGGTTAAGTTTTTGCTTTTCTAGTATGGTTGACAATGCAGGATGCTGGTACACAGTGTGCAGGAGTCAAAGGGTTAAATTTTGGAGTTCGTTAAAGAGGGTTTTTATTGCACTCAGACTTTTCTATACAGGTTCCACCAAATCTGCCAATAAGTTTCTGGCAGACCCCTGAAACTTGA
>CM060305.1:30816365-30833865 GCA_030674185.1 Monoplex corrugatus | reverse complement strand
ACATTGTAATATGTTTGAATTGTCTTCTTCTCTTCTTCTTCTTTCCGTTTGCAGTCCAGGTCACATCTGGCAATGAATGTGGTCGTCTTGTCCAAGTGCTGCTAGATATCATGGGGCTTGGTGGTCAGTGGAGTTGTAGTCAGACACATCTCCTGTCAATCCTTTTGCTAGAGATGACAATACTGAGCTATGCGTTCAGATGTTTTGACTTACTGACAACAGGGGTAGGTTGTTGAATGCTCTATGTTTTAAATTGCAGTTCATGTGTGCTTTGAACCCGTTATGGTTGGCTCGAGACTCATAAGGGCATCTCACTGCTGATGGTTATCCTTTTTGTCCCAAGTTAAAATGAGTATGGTTCATTGTCTTGTGTCATTTTTATACATATTTTAGCTGCTGAGTTTTGGAACCAGAAAAAAACAAGACAAGACAAGACAGGCACAAATTTTCGGCCGATTGGCTTTTGTCAAGCGTAAGATCATAAACAAACAAACACCAGATACAAAAATTAGGATAAAAAGACTGAAACGTCCCTGCTGCTCCGTCCTTTTTCTCACACAGGACGGAGCAACAGGGAAGTTTCAGTGTTTTTCTCCAAACGCGGGCAGCTCACATGTCTTGGGTGCTGCGTTTTGACTTAAATTCTGTCAAAAGTTTGAATGGCTCAGTCAACGTGAGTATGTGAGTTTTGATTGAAACTTTGAGTGTTTAAATTAACTCGTCCAGAATTAGAACAAAAAAATGCCTTGTCTTCTTCATCTTGCTCTTTCCTTTTGTTCTTCTTGTTCTCTTTATTATTTTTCCTCCTCTGTTTTAGTTTTCTTCTCGCCATTGTCATCCTCTTCTTCCTTCGCCTCGTCTTCCTCATCTTCCTCCATTTTATTTTATTTTTCTTCTCGAGGAGCGTTCTCTTTCTGCGTTTTCGCAAGTACAGCTGGACCCATCACCTGAGAAACATCTTTAAAAGGACTAGATACGTCTCTCTGTCTTCTCTTTCTCTCTCTCTCTCTCTCTGTCTCTCTCCCTTTGTACTTCTCTGTCTCTGTCTCAGCTTCTGTCTCTGTCTCTCTCTCTCTCAAACACACACACACACACACACACACACACACACACACACACGCATGCACACACGCATGCACACACGCACACACACAAACACATACGCACGCACACACAAACACACACACACACACTCACACGCTCACACACTCACTCACTCAATCAATCAATCAATCACCCACTCACTCACTGACTCACTGATCACTCACTCACTCACTCACTCACGCTTCTGTTTAAAAAAAATGTCGAATACAAAGACAGACAACAATGATGGGGAGGGGTTATTTGATGTCTGAGGACACGATTTTTCTTCTGTCGTATCCATGTCTTCCTGTGCCACATGGCCACACGGGCCGTGTGGTTATCGTTGATGATTTGTACACAACATGTCTCCAATATGGCGATTCGTTGTGTCTGTGTTTAGTAGAAGGCCTCACAGGTCCATTTTATTGAGCCTTGACTTTTTGTCGCTGTTTCCTGAGGGGTTTCTTTGGAAGATCTGGTGATGTTCTACTAGCTCATGCCATTTCATTTTCCCTTCATAATGAGTGTTGCTGTTGTTTCTGTTCGTGTTGTTGTTCCTCTCGTTGATATACCATTGCTGTTTTGTTCTTGTTGCATCGCATTCATCATCATCGTTGGTGTTCTTTTGGTTGGGGAAAATGCGTAGAGAACATTCTCTACAACTGTCACTGATTCCATTAGTCCGTGTGTCCTTGACATTATACACATATACATCCCATCCAAAAGCCTGATTTATTACTACGTCTCCCCTTGCTAGCTTTTTTTTTTCAACAAATGGGTATCACCGATGATAAGCAAAATATTCCACTAAAATGTACACCAGACGTTATGACCCAGTCAGTTTAATGTCATGATGTTTTGACGTCGGCTATAATAACAGTTAAGCCACTAGAGGTGTGGCAGCTGTTGATTAGTATAATCTCTAAACGACCCTCAGACAATGTTTATGCATTTTCAATAAACTGTAACTGCATACATTACCATGTTGATTAGTATAATCTCTTAACGACCCTCAGACAATGTTTATGCATTCTCAATAAACTGTAACTGCATACATTACCATGTTGATTAGTATAATCTCTTAACGACCATCAGACAATGTTTATGCTATTCTCAATAAATTGTAACTTCATACATTACCATGTTGATCAGTGTAATCTCCAAGAACCCTCAGACAATGTTTATGCACTCTCAATAAATTGTAATTTTATACATTTCGCTTAAATATAAGTTAGCATTGTCTGTTGAGTCAGACGTTCATGAGCTTTATCCTGATGGAAGAGCTATCATGTTTCCCTCACGGTTGGAGCTTTGCACAGGCTTTTTAATTTGTTCAGGAAAAATCCATTTTGTTTCGCGATTTGTTGCATGTGTCTCATCTCAGTGGACTGACGTGTGGATGGCAAATGGATGGGTTGATGGGTGCATGGATGGATGGATGATGAATGGATGGATGTGCTTGTGCGTGCGTGTGCGTGTGTGTTCCTCTCTGCATGTCTGCATGTCAGTCTGTCTGTCCGTTTATCTAACTCTCTATGCCTCCACATACATCTTCCTCTCTTTTCCTTCGGATCCTTGATCCTCTTTCCCCCTACCCCCATCCCCACTGGTGCCCCCTCTTTCTACATTCTAATTGTCTCTTCTGCGCTCTTCATATTGATTGTGCAGTGACAGATTTTCGTGTTAATGATGTCAGTGCCTGAGAGTGAGTGAGAGAGAGAGAGAGGAGAGAGAGAGAGAGAGAGAGAGAGGAGAGAGAGAGAGAATTGAACTTTGTTCGTTTTCTTCAATCACCGTCTAAATAAGGTTTTGATGGGAGTGGAGGTGAAGATGCAGGTTGTTGTGTTGTTTGTGTGTGTGGTGTGTTGTGTGGTGTGTGTGTGAGTGGTGTGTGTGTGTGTGTGTGTATGTGTGTTGTGTATGCGTTGTGTGTGTGTGTGTGTGTGTGTGTTTGTGTGTGTGTATGTGTGTGTGTGTGTATGTGTGTGTGTATGTGTGTGTGTGTGTGTGTGTGTGTGGTGTGTGTGTGTGTGTGTGTGTGTGTGTGTGTGTGTGTGTGTGTGTGTGTGAGTGCGTGTCTGTCTGTCTGTCTGTCTCTCTCTCTCACGACCTGTTTTATATTTTTCGTGTTGTATATATGTATATATGTATTAATATTTATATATTTTATATATATATATATATATATATATCATACATACATATTCATATATGCATATATTTATATGTTTATCTATTTATTAATCCATTCATATAATCTCAAATCTACGTTGTCATGGAAGCAGAAAATGGCATGATTACAAAAAAGCTTTTGTTCTCACCTCATATATTGTACCTGAAAGTTGATAAAGACTTCCTATTGCGCTCATGTTCAATAATCACTGCAATATTCTCCTCGTTAGTGTTCATATTAACGTATCAGTGGTTTCCACATGAATGCATGCAGTCCGTCCTGTACAATGAGACAGTGTGAATTCATCTTCTCTTGTTAGCATTGGTCCCTATTTTGTGTCTTTACGGATGCATGTTTTCATTCTTTCGCTCGTTCGTTAGTTAGTTGTTTAGTTAGTTGGTTGGTTAGTTAGCTAGTTAGTTAGTTTGTTAGTTAGTTTGTTAGATGGTTGGTTGGTAAGTTAGTTAGATAGTTAGTTAGTTGGTGTGGTTGTTAGTGTTAGTTAGTTAGTTAGTCAGGTTTGGTTGGTTGGTTGGTTGGTTGGTTGGTTGGTTGGTTGGTTGGGTTGGTTGGTTGGTTGGGTTTGTGGTGGTTGGTTCACTACTTTGAGCGAAACTGCGTGTATTCCTTTTGTTGATTTTTCTGTTCATTCAGGCTGGCTGGATCATCGTTATGGAAGAGACAAGGTTCAGAATGTATGTCTCGAGTTCAAATTTCAATCTCAGCCTGCAGCTTAAATTAAAGGTTGACTCGTTCGCTGTCTATCCTTATGCTTCAATCATTCTGACGGTGCCGGCCCAGTGTTGATAGGTCCCATTGTCCAATTGTCCTCGCCCTATTTCTCCCCATATGAGGATCTTACAGCGCTGAGGTTCTGGTGCAGGTTTAAGAAGGCTGCCAGATAATTACTGGCAGACATGGGTGGGTTTTAATCCCTCTTGAACAAACGCTATACTCCCAGCATCATTTATTTCATAGTTAATTCATTCCTTCGTTTTATCCCTTGCTTGCTACATACTGCTTTCTTTATCTGCTGTTTTAAAGACACCGAGATTGTCGATTAATATGTCACCCCCTCTCTCCTCTCGCATTTTCATTAACTCTTCTCTCTCTTCCTCCCCCCCCCTCTTCTCTTTCTGTATCTCTTTTCCCCTCTTCTCTCTGTCCCGCTCTGTCTCTCTCTCTCTCTCTTGCCTATCTGTCTCTGTCCTCTGTATCTCTATCTGTCTGTGTGTTTCTGCTTCTGTCTGTCTGTCTGTCTGTTCTGTCGTCCCTCTCTCCTCTCTCTCTGCCGCAATCTGTTTGTATGTCTCCTGTCTGTCGCCTTTCTTCTCTCTTTTCTCTTTCTTTCTGTCTGTCTGTCTTTCTTCCCTCTCTCTCTCTCTCTCTCTCTCCTTCTCTCTGTCTCCCTCTTTTTCTTCTCCTCTCCTTCTCTTGAACCTTTCTCCACTTTTGAATCTGTTTGAAGTCAAAATGAATCGTCGACAAATTAATGAAAGGGTTTGGATTGTGTGGGGAATGCTATCGTTACATCGCAGTGATAATGACAGACTGCAATCAGATGGGGGGGGGGGGGTGGGGGGGTGGGGGGGAAGAGGAAAGAAAGAATAAATGTATAAAATAGTGACCAATGATTTGAATTATATTCTTTGGTCAAAAAAAATGTTGTGGTTTTTTGTTTGTTTCTTTTATTTTTCAAATGAGTAAGTATTCACTTTCCGTACTTCAGTATTTGTGTTCTCATGTAAAGGTGTGGTATTATTGTCCTGAGGACCCCATCCCCACCTCCCTGATACAACAGCATTGGATTAGCAAAACTTAGGAGATAATAGTACCGTTGTGTGTTGTGTTGTGTTGTTGTTGTGTTGTGTTGTCTGTTGTGTTGTGTTGTGTTTGTATGTGCTGTGTTGTGTTGTGTTGTGCTGTGTTGTCTTGTGTTGGTGTGTTGTGTTGTGTTGTGTTGTGCTGTGCTGTGTGTTGTGTTTGTTGTGTTGTGCTGTGCTGTGTGTGTTGTCTTGTTGTGTTGTGTTGTGCTATGTTGTGTTGTGCTGTGCTGTGCTTACCTGCGTTGCGTTTCGTTGCGTTGCGTTGTATTGTTTGTGGTTGCTGTGCTATGCTGTGCTGTGCTGTGCTGTGCTGTGCTGTGTGTTTGTGCTGTGCTGTGCTGTGCTGTGTTGTGCTGTGCTGTGTATGTTGTGTTGTTTTGTTTTGTGCTGTGCTGTGCTGTGTTGTGCTGTGCTGTGTGCTGTGCTGTTTTGTGGTGTGCTGTGCTATGCTGTGCTGTGCTGTGTTGTTTTGTGCTGTGCTGTGCTGTGCTGTGTTGTACTGTGCTGTGTAGTTTTGTGCTGTGTTGTGCTGTGCAGTGCTGTGTTGTTTCGTGCTGTGCTGTGTTGTGCGTGCTGTGGTGTGTTAGTGTTGTGCTGTGCTGTGCAGTGCTGTGCTGTCTTGTTACGTTGTGTCGTGTTGTGTTGTTTTTTTTCTGTTTTGTTGTGCTGTGTTTACTGTGCTCTGCTGTGTTGTATTGTGTTACATTATTGTGAAAGCATTTTCCTGTGAAACGTTAACACCTATGCCACAGAAATGCTCTTTGTCACTCTGAAACAGCGTCTCCATACTTCAAAATGAAAACGATTTGTATTTCTTTGAACTGCGACTAGCATGACATTCTGAACAAGTATAACATTTATGCATGGTTTATTATTAATTAATTATTATTATTTTTTTCTCTGAGGAGTGTGTGCGGTTATTTTCTTAAGACAGGTTTGATACACTCAAAAAAAAATAATGCATGGTAATTTAACTTCCATTAAACAACAACAACAACGATAACGACGACGACGACGACAGGTGACGATGACAGCAACAACACCGCTTCCTGTTCAACATGTCAAAAACAAGAGAAGAAAATGAAATTAAAAAAAAGAAAAGAAAAGAAAAAAGGAAGGGAAGAATATACAAAAAAAAAAAAAAAGAAGAAAAATAAAGAAAGCGAAAAAGCGTTTGTTTAGATTTTATATCCTCCATCATGAAATTTTCTTTTATTTCCTTTTTTTTTACGCGCAACCAGGAGCTCCATAAAGAGTTATGGTTCTTGAGCACAACTGCGCCTTTATCGTTTAAATATCGGTAATGTCTCGGTGCAGCATGCACATTCTCTTCAGAAAACTCATAACAAGACAAATTAAGTGCACGCTATTGTTTCCACCCCTGTCACCCTGCAACAAAAGCCCATCGTCCATCTTGTGGCCACCTTTGAGTTTGGGCTTTTATATTTTGGGAAAAAAAAACACGACACTAAAAACACTAAGAGACACCACTCTTGTGAACAATTTGTTGTTTCCGGATGTACTGATTGATCGTTTTCCTTGTTGTTCAGAATGGATATACATTTAGTTCTTTGTAAAGAAATAACATTTCATTAACGCCTGCAATAAAAAAATGAAAATGTAATAATAATAATAATAATATAATAATAATAATAATGATAACGCAAGTTCTAATAAAGATAAAAAAAATACACGAATATTAACACTAATGACAATACTACTACAAACACGAGTATAATTAATGATGGTGATGATAATGATGATGTTAACAACAACAACAACAACAAAATTAATATAATACTAATGATAATAACTGCACTTTTTATCGGTACTATCATTCTCAGTTTCCAAGAGAACTTCTTCTACGAATAACCTATTGACAATTAATTTATTCCCTTTGTTGAACAATGTATTCTCTTTGTTGTCCCTCTGGAAAGATACAATCATGTAGTAAATAACGCAATGCGAAGTTCTTTCATTTTCTTTCTGTTTTTGGCACACACAGACACACACACAGACACAACACAACACACACACACACACACACACACACACACACACACACACACACACACACACACACACACACACAAACACAAACACAAACACGCAGGACTTGTACACACACTGACATACATACACCATCATCATCATCATCATCACCATCATCATATCACTCTGATCATTATCATGAACTGTATATTGTCAGTTTAACATAAACGTGGTCCTTACTCATCAAAAACACGTATAACTCAGCTTGCACATAATTGAAACAAACACAATATATTCGAATAAGAATTGTGAAATTGTGAAATTATCAAAGGCGCCATAGAAACAATTGTAATTTATAAGTTAAGCTGAAACTTTACATAAAAGCTAAGAAACACACACTCACGTTCACGTGCGCGCACACAACACACACATGTACATGCACACACATGCACACACTCACACACACAAGAACACACATACTCACTCACTCACACGCATAGGCATTTATATCCAAAAACACACGCATACACACACACACGCGCGAGCGCGCGCGCGCACACACACACACAGAGACACATACACATGCACGGAACAAACACACAAACACAAACACACACACACACACACACACACTCACACACACACACACACACACACACACACACACACACACACACACACACACACACCACACCACACACAAACAGACGAGGAGAGAAAAAAAGATGCAGGTTGACAGAAACACAGACAGATAAAAGGCACGTATACAGTGTACAGAACAAACCAAAATATAGCCAGTGCAGAGCAGTTTCCAGTCGTTCTGAACGCAATTTGTCCACTTTAGAAAAGAAATGCCAACAGTCCGAAGACTGCATCAGATTTCACTAGAACTGATGTCTGAACAATCAAAAGAAAAGTCAACCCCTTCTGACAATCTTCCTTTCTATACAAAGATTACTTATTGCAAAAAATGGAGATTTTGTATTCATTAATCAAGGTCTGCTGCGATACAAAGCCGTCTGCAAACGCGATACGAAAGCTCTGGACATCAATACAGAAAGCTGGGAAGACACTGAGCCGAAAGCAACTGATGGCGCAGTGTACTCTAGAAACAACTCAGGTCGGTGGATCCAGACCTTAGCTGATGAAAAGAAAGCCAGGTGGAAAGCAGGCTCCTGTGAAGGCAATCCCTTGGACAGCATCCATACACGCATCTGATGCGGCTGGGACTGCTTTTCTCGCATCGGCCTTACCAGCCACAACCGACGCTGCTCCAGAGGTGTCATCTCGACTCGATATCACACTAGGGCGCATCATCCATCATACTTTGGCATCTCTGATTGCTTCTCCTCCTGGTTCACTTCTTAATCAAACAGAAAACAAACTGTTCTCATCATGGCACTGTACTCTCAACCTGCATACTTGACCTGTGTGATTCCACAAGATCTGTCCCTTGGCCCTGTTTTTTCACTCTTACACCTTCCCCTGTCCACCATCATCAACTCCACTCTATAAAACACAAATTCTATGCTGATGACACCCAACTTCAAGACAGTGACTCACCTGACAATATACACGCCCCCTGACTCCACACTGAGTGTTACTCGGACATCAAAATTGGATGACATACAACAAACTTCAGCTAAATGAGACAAGACAGAAGCTATCCTCATTGGCACCCGTCAGAAACTTTCTCAGCTGCCTCCTCTTTCTCTCCCATTATGTAACACATCAGTCCCAATTTCTGATTCAGCTAAAAACCTTGGTGTCTGCATTGACTCTATCCTCTCCATGAACAACTTTGTTTCTCAAACTGCTAGATCTTGCTACTATCACCTCCATCGTATAAGCCTGATCAGGAAGTACCTCTCTGTGGAAACAACTGCAAAACTCGTTCTCTCCTTCATAATGTCTCGCATTGACTATTGCAATTCACTCCTGTCCGGTCTTCCTGCCTCCACCACTCACATCCTACAGCGCATTCAAAACAATGCTGCACGCCTTGTACTCAAAAAGAAAAAAGCTGACCACATATCTCCTCTCCTGGCACAACTTCACTGGCTCCCTGTATCAAAGCGCATACAGTACAAACTAGACACCATGTGCTACAAAAGCCTCAATAACGCAGCCCCCGATTACCTGTCAAGCCTACTTGAGATCTATGATCCCTCACGTACCCTCCGCTCTGCCTCCGATCCTCTGACTTTTCGCTTTCCACGCACTAAGCTCAATACTTATGGTCCACGAGCCTTCTCTGTTTCTGGTCCGCTCTCCTGGAACAAACTTCCTCTCTCAGTCCGTCAGCAACCTATTTTTGTCTCCTTCAAGTCCGCTCTCAAAACTCACCTTTTCTCCTCTGCATAAAAATCCAACCTCCACTCAACCCCTTCTGACAGCCCTGTCCACTCGGAGAGCAATCACATTTCAATAAAATATTTGTATATAAATAAATCACTCTATAATCTTTTCCATTTTTTTAAATTCTTTTTCCCTTTATAAGTCGTGTGGTGGTGTGCAGTGTAGGTGTGTGATTGAGTGGGTAAGCTGTGATGCGATGAATGTGGGGTGTTTGTGTGTCGGTGGTCCTGTGTGTGAGTAGCGTGCGTGCAGTGTGTGTGGTGCGTGCCGTGTGTGTGTCTTCACGCTTAGATTTGATTTTGTCACGATTTTGCCCCTATATAAATATGTAAGTTATTTTTATTATATTATCCATAGTCGACGCCGACTGTTTCAATTCAATTTCTCAAGATGACGTTTCCGCGCTCGAATGAATTCCATATGCACTAAAGTCACAGGTACCATGTGTTGGAGAAGATCCAGAAAAAATGACTGAGGCCTACTGCTACTAAGGTCACTGGGACCCCGAAGAAGCATCAGATTTTAACAAAACAATAAGTTGAAACAATGATAGACTGTTACAACCATGGAAAGTGAATGTAAATATTGGCAGAAAATCCTGAACAAGTGTTATTCACATATCTTTATTAAAAAAAATGAAATTTTAGGTACAATTTTGGTCTGCATGACCTTAACTTGGACTTGCACTTTCCAAATTTATGCTTCTACCATTCCTTTATGCTCTGATGTTCGTACCTAAATATGGTAGTGATCCACAAAAAAAAAAATCCAGAAAAAAGCAAAAATGTTTTGTCACAGTCAGACACTGGGTCACAGAGACATACAGACGCATACCTCTCTCCGGTCGAAAAGTAACAATATCCTTTTCGTAAAGAGAAATTGAAAAAAAAAAAGAAAAAGAAAATACCAAGAGGCTTGTATTGCTTGTGGAACCTTTTCCGTTTTCTCCAAGTTTCTTTCTTCTATTATTCAGAGATGTCACGATGAGTTATCTCACTTGACAACACAAATTAGGTTTTCTGAAGCAGTTAGCTTTACTTCCGGCAGGATCGTGTTTTAATTCTATGGATTTGTTCGTTCATTCATTCATTTATTTTCAATGGCTTCTTTACTTTTTTATTATTCATTCATTCATTCATTCATTCATTCATTCATTCATTCATTCATTCATTCATTCATTCTACTTATATGTTTGATGTTGATTGTTTTGTATATGTGTGTTTTTTTTTTTACTGTTTTTCTCTCATTGTACCTGGCTGGCTGGCTGTTTGTCAACGTGTATAATGCATAGCATAGTTATTATATGTGGGAAAAGTGAGAGAGATAGAGAGGGGAGGGAGGGGGGAACAGGTCAGAACAGGTTCAGAGTCGTAAAAAAAGTGAGTAGGAAGAGGTGTGGATGATTTTTAAGCATAATTAAATAGTTTCTCTGTCTGTCTGTCTGTCTGTCTCTCTGTCTGTCTGTTTCTCTCTCTCTCTCTCTCCTCTCTCTCTCTCTTTCTCTCTCTCTCTCTCTCTCATGCGTGCATGCGTATGGACATGCAGTGTGTGTTTGTGTGTGTATTTGAGAGTGTGGAGTGAGAGAGGACATAAAGAAAGAAAAGAAAAAGAGACGGATAAAAAGGCAGACGGACAGAAAAGTGAACAGAGAAAGATAATAATTGTAAAGCCGACAGACAAACAGACCGCACTATAAATATACTGCAACGTTCTTGGATAGCCTACAAATGAAAAGTGTCTCTTGATCTAATTAGACGACGGACAAAGTGGCATTTAACTGGACGGTTTTCAGATGACCAGATAGATAAGATAGATAGGAGAGAGAGAGAGAGAGATACAGACAGACAGACAGACACAGAGAAAGAGAGACAGGCAGACAGACAGACAGAGAACAGAGAGACAGAGACAGAGACAGAGAGACCCGCTCAAGCAAGGCTGCTGCAGCTAAAGCCATGACAGAGATGTACACATGGAACACAGCCAAACTGAGCTTGTGTAGTCCACAAACGATCAGCATGCTGGCTCTCTTATCTAATTAGACGGACACGGTAGTATCCAACGTGTTGGTTGTCAGCAAGCCATTTGTACTCTCTCTCTAAGGATCACTCACGGACGCCCAAGAACTCACTGGCCAGAAAACTAATGTCCTGTTAGAGACAAAATTACGCTCGTGGGTTCGGCGCTCGCACCTTCATTCCTGCTGTTTCTGACAGCTGGTGTTCGCCCCTTTCTTTCCATGCCTCTTTCCATTCTTCTTTCTTGTTTTTTTTTGTTTGTTTGTTTTTTCTTTCTTTCTTTTGGTCTTTTTTTTTCTTTCTTTCTCGCTGTCTCTTTCTTTCTGTCTGTCTGTATTTCTTTCTCTTTCTCTTTCTTTTTTTTCTCTTTTTTCTTTCTTTCTTTCTTTCTTTCTCTCTCTTTTCTTTCTTTCTCCCTTTCTTTCCTTCTTTCCTTCTTTCTCTCTTTCTTTGTTTCTTTTCTTTTTCATTCATTCGTTCTCTTTTCTTCCTTCTTCCTTCCTTTCTTCCTCTCTTTCTTTCTTTCTTTCTTTCTCTCTCTCTCTTCTTCTTTCTTTTCTTATTCTTTTTCTTCCTTTTTTTTTTCTTTCTTTCTTTTTGTGTGTATCTGTGCATTCTGTCTGTCTGTCACCGTCTGTCTCTTTTCCTGTCTCTGTCTCTGTTTCTGTCTAACTTTCTGTCTCTGTCACTGCTTCTTACTCTTTCTGGGGCTCTCTGTCTTTCTGTATCTTTGTCTCCCTGTCTCTGTCTCCCTGTCTCTGTCTGTCTGTCTGTAGTCTGTTCTTTTCTCTCTCTCTCTCTCTGTTTCTCTGTGTCTCTCTGTGTTTCTCTCTCTTCTCTGTGTGTGTGTGTGTGTGTGTGTGTGTGTGTGTGTGTGTGTGTGTGTGTGTGTGTGTGTGTGTGTGTGTCTCTCTCTCTCTCTGTTTTTCCTCTCTCTCTCTTTAGTGCATGCTCGTGCGTGCGTGCGTGGTGTGTGTGTGTGTGTATGTGTGGTGTGTGTGTGTGTGTGTGTGTGTGCGCGCGCGCGCGCTCACGCATGTGTGTACTGAATAACAAATTCATGGTTATGCTTCCCCATCTTGAGCTCAGTACGTTTACTCTGACATCCACACGAGCCTCTCTGGGTTTAAGAAGAACATCTAAAGTCTGCCAGATCTCCGTGGCATCGTATATCTCCCATTTTCCCCAGAGAGCCAGATTGTCTTGAAGATTACAGTTTTCTTTGTCTGTTTGTGCGTGTGTGACTTTTTTTTTCTTTGTTTGTTCCTTCCTTATTTCTTTTAACGTATGTTCACATATTTACTTTTAGAGGAATTTTTTCTTTGTTTGTGTGTGTGAATGTGTCTGTGTATGTGTGTGTGTATGTGTGTGTGTGTTTTGTTGTGTGTGTGTGTGTGTGTGTGTGTGTGTGTGTATGTACGTGTGTATGTATGTGTGTTTGCATGTTTGTGTGCGTGAGACATGTGTGTGTGTGTGTGTGTGTGTGTGTGTGTGTACGTGTGTATGTATGTGTGTTTGCATTTTTGTGTGTGTGAGACATGTGTGTGTGTTTGACTGTCTGTATATATGCAAGTGTGCACGTATGTGTGTCTGTATGTCTCGTGCTCTATACTGTAAGTCCTTGTTTTTCTGTCTCTGTCCCTCCGCCTCTCTGTCTCTCTGCTTCTCTCTCTCTCTCAATGCGAAACCCAACAGACAGAAATGAAGAGAGAGAGAGAGAGAGAGAGAGAGAGAGAGAGAGAGAGAGAGAGAGAGAGCAAGACAGAGAGACAGAGAGAAAGAGACAGAGATAGAGACAAAGAGAAAAAAAAGAGAGAGACAGACAGAGAGAGAGAGAGAGAAAGACAGAGAGAGGGGGTGAAAGACAAATAGCCAGAGAAAGAGAAAAACCGACAGAAACTGGAACTGAGGAGAGAGAGAGAGAGAGAGAGAGAGAGAGAGAGAGAGAGAGAGACAGAGACAGAGAGAGAGAGAGAGAGAGAGACAGAGACAGAGAGAGAGAGAGAGAGAGATATGAATAATGGTGAGTGGCACACTCAGTCTCTCATTAATTATTTGCTAACGTGTGCACACCACAGTTGTTTGTGTTTTTGTCTGTCTGTTTGGTAACAAGATCGTCCTAACACTACGGATAATCCTCACCATGGTTTGCGGCCTTTTAACTTGATTAAATCCTGTCGCAGGTCCCTGAAGATGCCTTGGGAGGTCTGATGATCTCTTTCTGCAGATAGTGCCATTTCAGTAATCGTCTTCAACAAATTTTTGTAAATGTTGTTGTACTTACTGTTTTTGTTATGGCCATTGTTGAGGATGATGTTTTTGTGATTGTTTTGCGGTAATTGATAGTGCTGTTGCTGGTGTCAGCATAGTCGCCAATGCTGGTATTTTTGAAGGCATATGGGGGTTTGAAGACATAAATGTTTCATTAAGCACAGTAAATGTTTCATTGAGTACAGTGCTTTCCTGTTCTACTAAAGACATCCTCAAAGTCTCACGATAATGCATGACCCGTTCAAAACACGTTTCCAAAATAATCTTCTTGACAAAACGCTATAACCTAAAACTCCATTGCGTCTTTTTTTTCTCAGTGCCGCCTTTCAGTCAGTTTGAAGCAATGTACATGACTACCCAAGTGCTGTAGAGCTAACTTGAGTAGATCTAATGACATATTCAACCATAATGTCAAAAGGTTTTAACGTCAGCTTAACAGGCATCAGCTGTGTGGCAGCTGCTGATATCTGTGATCCGGTCCCTGATTGATTCCCAGGCAATATTTATGCATGTTTAGAAATAAGATTATTCAGGTTAATGCATTGCGCCCAGGTGTCAAGTAGTATCGATTGTCCATTAGAAAATAGACGTTCATGTTCTTCTTTATCTGTGGTGGAAGTACTATCGTCTTTCCTTGGAGGTCAATATTTTGTCACAGCTCTTGAGTTCGTTTTGGAAAATTACTTTTTTGTGTTGATTCGTTGATATGTGTCTGTATGGGAAAAGGTGTGGTCAAACAGTTTGATAGATCGATGGATGTCTGTTAAACCTTTGGCTCCTGCAGCTTATCCACCATCCGCGACAGTTTAACCTTTTGACGCCTTCACCTTGTCCACCAAATTCCTGTAAACATGTGTTTGTATCTGCATTTACGAGGATGAGGAAGTAGACAAATCGACCTTTGTCACAACAAGACTGATAAGGTAGAAAATGTGTTTTTACAAAAAAACAAATCTAGAGGTTCGAATAGTTCTTTTTTATTAACATGTCTTATTCTTTTTGAAAGTATCATCACAACACATTCTTCTTCCTCTTTCTCTCTCTCTTTTTTTATGTTCTTTACAATGGTTATTCCTTTGCATCGTCTTCCTCATGGCGCCTCAATTGCTAATGTTCCTTTTTTTTCTTTTACTTATGCCCTTTTCCATCCCTTTTCAATAACATCATCTGTACTTTGCTGTCATTTTATAATTTTTTCCCCTGTGTATGTCAGTCCGTTTGTGAATTCTTCTGTCTCATTTTTATCAGCCCACATCTCTTTGTCTGTCTATCTGTCTCTGTCTCCATGATTGTGTCTGTCTGCTTCTGTCTCTCACTGTCTTTCTCTGTCTCATTCTCTATCCCTCCCTCTCTTTCTTTCTTCCCCTCGCTCCATGTCTGCCCACCTCCCACCTCCCACCCCCCCCCCCCTTCTTGTCTCTCTCTGTCTCCTTTTTTCGGCACTCTTTCATATTGATTTTGCAGTGAAGGGTTTTCAATGTTAGTGATGTCATGGCTTTAGCTGCAGCAACCTTGCTTGAGCGAGTCTTTCTCTCTCGTCTCTCCGTCTGTTCTCTCTGTCTCTCTTTCTGTCTATCTGTTTCTCTGTCTCTCTCTCTCTCTGTCCTCTCTCTCTCTCTGTCTGTGTTGTGTGTGTGTGTTCTCCCTCTCTTTCTCTTTGTCTCTCTCTCTCTCTGTCTCTTTCTGTGTCTCTCTCTATCTGTCTCTCTCTCTGTCTCTCTCTCTTGTCTCTCTGTCTCTCTCTCTGTCTCTCTCTGTCTCTGTCCCTCTGTCTCTGTCTGTCTCTTTCTCTCTCTCCGTCTCTCTCTCTTTCTCTCTCTCTTTTCTCTGTCTGTCTCTCTGTCTCTGTCTCTCTCTGTCTCTGTCTGTCTCTCTGTCTCTGTCTCTCTGTCTCTGTCTGTCTGTCTGTCTCTCTGTCTCTCTGTCTCTCTCTCTCTCTCTCTCTCTCTCTCTCTCTCTTTTTTGATCTTGATCTTGTCGCTGTTTCCTCAAGGATCTATCTAGAAGGTTTGGTGACTTTGTTTTTTTGTTTGTTTTGTTTTTCCGCAGATCATGTCATTTCATTTTCTGTGCTGTGTTGTTACAGCTGTTGTTGATGATGTTGTTTCCCCGTACTGGTCTTATGATTATTGTCGATGACGTTGGGAGTTTTCATCACCATCATCAAAACCATTCTTGTTTTGAGGTATATGTGGTTTTATAAGGTACAGCGACTAGCTCGAGGTCTCACGACATTGCACTTTCCATTTTAAAGGTAGTCTACACGTCTACATGTCTTCCTAAAAAAACGAAAGTATAACATAAATACCTGTGTGTCCTTTCTCATTACCTCTTTTCAACTAGTGTAAAGCAATATGTTCAGTACTTCAGTGTATAAAACCAACCTCATATGCAACGACCTATAATCTCACGATGATTTTGACGTCAGCTTATCAACCATCAGCAGTGTGGCAGCTGCTGATATCAATGATCCCGGACTGATCCCCATACAATGTTTATACATACTCAATACAAAAAGAAAAATGATATCCGCATGTTGATGCGTCCCGTCCAGGTGTCAGGTATTATTGATTATCCATTCGAAAAGAGAGTTTTATGTTCTTTCCATCTGCGCAGGAAGATCTATCGTCTTTCCTTGGAGGTCAATGTTTTGTCACAGCTGTTTAGTTCGTTTTGGAAAATTACTTTTTGTGTGTGTGTGTTGATTTGTTGATATGTGTCTGTCTCATTTAATTTATTCCAGCGGTAGGCTAATAAAATACCAGTATAAAATATAGACTAGGTAAAAACATAGTCTAGTTCGGGCCTCAAGACCTTGCCAGGTCATGGGTTTGTGTGCAGGCTTAAAGGCATGCGCCACGGTCACCATACACGTGGCACCTGTGACGTTAGTGCATGTAGAATTCGTTCCGAGCGCGGAGACGTCATCTTGAGAAATCGAAACTGAAACTGAAACTAAAACTGTCTCATAGATAGATGGATGAATAGACAGATAAAAGGACGTTTATGTAAATAGACGGATAAATGGATGAATAGCTGGGTGGACGGACAGATGGATGGTGGATAAATAAATAAATGAATGGATAGATGGACGAACTGATTGATGAATGGGTAGGTTATCATGTAAATTCATGGCTGGCTGGCTGGCTAGATGGATGAATAGATTAGTAAATGGATATATGAAATAAATAAATGGATGGATGATTGGTTGTATGGTTGGATGAGTAGATGGATTACTGAAAGGATGGATGAATGGATGAAGGGATGGATGGATGGGTCCATTGATACAGCAAAAACATGGATATGTTTCTGAAATTTCGAGAATAGCAAGCAGATAAGCGACCATATGTCACAAGAAAGCCAGTAAAGCAGGATTTTTCTAACAAAAAACAAAAAAAAAAAAAAGGCAAAAGCAAGATGTTTGAATAAATTAAACATGTCCTTGATGACAAAAACCTCTCATTCTTTTTTACTTTATAATATCATAAACAACATGATCTTCTTCTTCCTTCTCTCCTTATCTTCTGTGTTCTTTGCGTTGATTATCCCATACATCGTCTCTCTCGCGTCACCACAACTGCACATGTCTCATTTTTATTTTGTTTCTTTGTTGTTTTTTCCCCTCTGCCCTTTCCCTTCCTTCTTCTATGACCTAAACTATGTTTCTGTGCTTCTGCGGCAACTTCACTCATTTCATTTTTATTTTCCCACCATGTGTCAGTCTGTTACTGAGTCTTTCTGCCTCGTTGTATCAGACTATATCTCTGTCTGTCGTTGCGCTG
>CM060305.1:30801365-30806365 GCA_030674185.1 Monoplex corrugatus | reverse complement strand
TCAGTGTTCTCCTTTAGTGCTGTCACGTCAAGCTGTGAAACATATTACTTCCCTTTATCAATGTTCTCCTTTAGTACTGTCGTCAAGCTGTGAAACAGATATTACTTCCCTTTATCAATCTTCTCCTTTAGTACTGTCGTCAAGCTGTGAAACAGATATTACTTCCCTTTACCAATGTTCCCTCTAGTTCTGTCGCCATGCTGTGAAACAGATATTACTTCCCTTTACCAATGTTCCCCTTTAGTACTGTCTCCATGCTGTGAAACAGATATTACTTCCCTTTATCAATGTTCTCCTTTAGTGCTGTCACGTCAAGCTGTGAAACAGATATTACTTCCCTTTATCAATGTTCTCCTTTAGTACTGTCGTCAAGCAGTGAAACATATGTAATTTCCCTTTACCAATGTTCTCCTTTAATGCTGTCGCCATGCTGTGAAACATATGTAACTTCCCTTTACCAATGTTTTCCTTTAGTGCTGTCAAGTCAAGCTGTAAAACAGATATTACTTCCCTTTACCACAGAGAGAGAGAGAGAGAGAGAGAGAGAGACAGACAGACAGACAGACAGACAGACGGACAGAGAGAAGAACTGCACACACACACACACACACACACACACACACACACACACACACACACACACAGACGCACACACACACGGAAAAGCAGTTTTAAAGGGAAAGCTTCATTTTCCTATCTCACGAGCATTAAGCTCTTCACGAAAGCTGGAGTGCCAGCGGCAAACAAACACAAAAGCAAGTGGAAGTCAAATATAACCCTATTATGAAACGGAAGAAAAATAGAAGACATAAATATAAAGCATCAATACAAACATATTACAATATGATAACTACCTCCACGTATCAACAGGTTTATGCATTAACGACTTGAAAAAGTTCAGAGAAAGGAAGAGAGGAAGAAAGAGAGGGAGAAAGGAAAAAACTGAAAGGAAAGAAAGAAAGAAAATAAGGACGGAAGAAATGAAGAAAACAGAAACAAACAAACAAACAGAGAAATACACACCTATACAAATGCAGAATATATGAGAGGAATAAGCAACATACAACAAAAAATGGAGCAATAGAAAAAGAAGGAAAGTACTAAACAACAGAGCAAAACATGTCCCGACTGAATACAATCAACAGAAGCAGGAAGATTTTCTTTAGGTAGGGCAGGGAAATGTTTAAAAAAATGAACTTCATCACAAATTGAATATTTTTTTGAATGTGTCTTTAGATTCGGAAAAACAGATGTCGAAGGAAGTCAGCTGTAAATTTGAACTAGCCTCGTTTCTGATTTCACCTTCTCTCTGTCTGCTTGCCTGTCTCTCTGCCTGTATCTCTCTGTGTGCCTGTCTACCTGTCTGTTTGTCTGTCTGTCTGTCTCCCACTCTCTCTCTTCTCTCTCTCTTTCACTCTCTCTCTCTCTCTTTGTCTCTGTCTCTCTCTGTCTCTGTCTCTGTCTCTCTCTCTCTCTCACACACACACACACATACACACACACACGGCATACAGACACACACACGCACATACATACACGCACGCACGTACGCACGCATGAACGTATACACACACATACACACACACAAACACGCACACACCCATACACACACACCCACACAGGAAAAGAAACCCCAGTTCACATTTAGAGCAAGCTTATTCGACGTCCGTTTGTCCAAATCTAAAAGAAAAAGTCAAAAAAAAACAAACAATCAACCTGTAATGAAGTTCATTTTTCATTTTTATTGTTTTCCTATTACACAAAAATGTTCCTGCGTCGAGAGATTGAATTTAGCCTGAGATATGTTTTCCTGATCTTTGGGTATCTGCACTATCTTTCTCTTCTTCTCTCTCTCCTCTCTCTTCTCTCTCTCTCTCTCTCTCTCTCTCTCTCTCTCTCTCTCATCTTCTGTCTGTCTCTCTCTCCTCTTCTCTCTCTCTCTTTTGTTCTCTATTCTGTCTATCTGTTCCTACTTCTGCTTGCATTATACAGACAACATACACTATCCAGAGGTCTTCAGCTTAGGTGTTCTTTGTGTTCTCCAGACTTTAAAAATGACAAACTTCCCCATCTCAACAAGACTTTCCAGCAAGTCAGAACAATCAGAACAGTAGCCCATCACGGGCTCCCATGCTCACTGTGGGATACAGTTAGCAGGACAGTAAATGAGCTAGGAAAAGATGAGCCGAGAAGACAAGACAGACAACAGCATCAGTTACTCTGAGAAGAGGATCATCTTCAGATTATTCTTTAAGTCATGGACAGAAAGGGACAACTACCAACTTTTCTCCAGAGACTTGATCAGCACGACAACTACCAACGTTTCTCCAGGGACTTGCAAGTGATTGTGATAGGGCAAAAATCATCACGACAACTACCAACTTTTCTCTAGAGACTTGCAAGTGATTCTGATAGGGCTCTGCACCGGCCAAAATCAAGTACAACGCCATGTGATGAAGTTCGAATATTGACATTACTACCAACCTGGCCTTGTGGTGAAGAGGACTAGACAGTTAAACACGTATACGATGTCGTCTTTATCAAACGGGTGACAAGCCACATTGCCGACTACAACTCCAGTTATCACCAAATCCATTGAGATTCCGGGGGCTTTTTAGTATAAATAGTTCCGCGCTTCTGGAAAATCTGTGCTAGAATTTCCTCTTTTCTGTTGCTCTCTTTGTTTCTTATAGTATCCCCGCCTTCTGGAAAATCTGTGCTAGAAATTTCCTCTTTTATGTCACTGTCTTTGTTTTTTATAGTATCCCCGCCTTCTGGAAAATCTGTGCTAGAATTTCCTCTTTTCTGTTGCTCTCTTTGTTCTTATAGTATCCCCGCCTTTCTGGAAAATCAGTTGCTAGAAATTTCCTCTTTTATGTCACTGTCTTTGTTTCTTATAGTATCCCCGCCTTCTGGAAAATTTGTGCTAGAAATTTCCTCTTTTCTGTTGCTCTCTTTGTTTCTTATAGTATCCCCGCCTTCTGGAAAATCTGTGCTAGAAATTTCCTCTTTTATGTCACTGTCTTTGTTTCTTTCTTCCTCTGTTGCTTTCTGTCATTTCTTCCATCATTTTCTTGCCTTGCTGGTCCATTCACCTGTATGTGTTCGATAAAGTTTTACGTACTTTCTCTTAGGATTGATAATTGGGTACATGTATTGATTGCATTTTTCGCTCTAGGAAAATGAGATATGTGGAAGCACTTTTAGATAATTTAGGCCCGTTGTTATATATGTTTTAGTATTCTTACTTATGTTTGGATTTGTATTCAGGTATGTTTTTTAATATCTCCTGTGCAACAAATTGGACGGAGTGGTCTACGCCAGGGGCATCTACGTAGATTATGTGCGCGAATGCATTGATATGTGCACTTAATTTTCTTTTCTTTTCTTTTCTTTTTCCCCTGCTGAAGTATTGTGTATGTTTTGAAACAGTTATAGCCCTGATATGGCTGTACGCAGTCGGTGGGGCTTTAAACAAAAATGACAGTAAATAACAGCTGGCATAAACTAGGATACAGCGGTCACATTTATCGCCAGGTCTGGCCCGGCTATTTGGACGGCGAACGGAGGAAAAGGAACATTTGTGCTTGCTTTCCTTTTGTCTGTCCATCCATGAAAGGGTTGGAACTAAACAGCAGGAAGACTGAAGTCATAGTGATCAGTAAAAAACATTAATAAATCCCCTCATGCGAAATCGGCCAAGCCAAAACAGCATTCAAGAAGATGAAAAGCATTCTTACCAACAAATGCCTATCAATTAACACCAGGAGGAGAGTTCTTGAATGTTACATAGAACCAATACTGTTGTGCGGTTGTGAGGCGTTGACAGTCAACAAGAAAATCCAGATTATTATCGAGGCAGCCGATATGTGGTTTCTAAGAAGAATGTTGAGTGTTCCATGGACAGCAAAGAAAACAAACGAGACAGTCTTGATGGAGGCAGACACAAGAAGATCACTCATAAGGAAGATTAGGAAAAGACAAGCAACATTTGAAGGCCATCTTATGAGGAGGGGGCAATTGGAGCACCTGGTCACGACGGGAAAGCTGGAGGGGAAGAGAGCACCAGGTAGACCCAGGGAGAAGATACTAGACGGACTTGCAGAGTGGCTGAGGACAAAGAGGGTGGAAGAGATGCTTGAGGCAACAAGAGATAGAAACAGATGGAAGTCCATGATCGCCAACGCCATGCGGCAAGGCACCTGTTGATGATGATGATGATGATGTGCTTGCTTTACGTCGCTCTTTTCCGCCTTCTGTCCTCTATTTGTGTCAGGGTGTGTTTCTGTCTTCCGTCATTCCCTGTTTATTCCATTTCTTCCTTCCTTCCCTTCCTTTCGTTTTTTTTTCCTTTCTTTTTAGCTTCTTACTTTCTTTCTTTCTGTATCTAATTTCTTTCTTAATAATCAAAGTCGTTGTGTGATCCAATGACACGCAAGAGTAAATACTTTATCTTTTCGTTTTTTCCGTTTAATTTCCTTTTTTGACATTATATGCTTTGTTATCCGTTTGTTTATCAAAGCAGTGACAGATGGCATACATTGGTATCATGCGTGTCTACCTCTTGCACTCATGCTTTTATAAAGCATTTAGGGCTCTACTACTAGCAGTATTATTCTTGCTATAATTATCACTATCATCATCATCAGTATTAGTATCCTCCTCCTCCTCCTCCTCCTCCTCATCATCATCATCATCTTCATTATCATCATCATCATCATCATCATCATCATCATCATTATCGTTACTATTTGTCCCAGTGATTATTCCGTCTGTTGCACACCATTCTGAGACGAAGGGACGATGGGACAAATTGGGGACAGGAAGCTGCTGAATAGCGTAGTGTGTGTGTGTACGTGTGTGTGTGTGTGTGTATGTGTGTGTTATGTGTGTGTGTGTGTGTGTGTGTGTGTGTGTGTGTGTGTGTATACGTGTGTGTGTGTGTTTGTATGTGTGTGTGCGTGTGTGTGTTTGTGTATGTGTGTTTGTGTGTGTGTGTG
>CM060305.1:30793865-30796365 GCA_030674185.1 Monoplex corrugatus | reverse complement strand
GCCATACATACTATACAGATGTGTTTGCTCACTAAATATCAAATTCCTAACATGAATATATGTGTAGTTATAAATGTCACAGTATGTACTATATTTTTTCATTTTCGCGAGAACATTTTTTAATTATTTATTTTTGTCAACTTTTCATGTCACAGACCCCAACAAATATATTCAATCCAAAGAATACTGTCTGAGGTATCTTCTTTCCAAATATCATGGTGATTGGTTAATCAGAACTGAAACACTGAACATCACAATCTTGGTACCCAAATCGGTAGGTCTGCCCCCTTAACCCCTGACACTCTAAGGGGGCCGGGTCTCATCCAAGTCATGACTCCTGGATGCCCTTCCGTTGTCACCATTCCTTTTCTTTTTTTTAGAAATGTGTTCTCCACCTGGAATCGAACCTGCGCATCTAAAATGATCAGGCGTCTCAAAGCCAAGACACCCTTTCAACGGATATCTTAACAACTTAGCTATCGGACACCAGCAACATATGGGGCAATTTTAAGCCTATGAAGTTCATCTTTGTTCCTCCTGGACCAGATCTGATTGGCAACTTTCCCCGTTTCTTCTGCCATCGTTTTTAGGGCTCTGGTGCTCTCTCTTCCAGAAATAGATAGCCGTTTTATGAGATCATAAACTGATGTGCATACCAACCCCCTTGCTCGAGCCTCTGTGGCGAGGACTTTTGCTTGAAAGCCAGACGTCCTGAAGTTGCTGGCTAGACTGGCATATTTTTCTTGTATATATGGGCTTCCTCCATTCTACTTCCATATGATACAGTGAGCTCGGTCAGAATAATCTGTTTTGATGAATTGGAGTGGGGAACTCTGTTCGGTCTCATTCCTCTCTTCCTGATGATTTCTGGGTATTTTTTTCCATTGTGAAAGATCTTCCGTGCACTTCTAGTCGTCCGCTCCATCCAGTAGATCCCGCTTCCATGCTCCGGATGTCACAACATTTTCAGGTCACAGTTTGCTGCCTCCTGCCGTGTAAAATGTCGTTAGAACTTCTGATGGCAAGTTCTTTCTCCTGGCAGTACTGGTCGCTTGTGCGATCTTTTAAAACATTTGATTGTGCTTCTATGTGTACCTTCCTTGGGTCAGTGCTACCTTGAACGAGCTCATGACATGTTCCACTGTCTGTTTGCCCTGGCAGAGCGGGCAAACAGGGTCACCCGATTTCCTCCCATTTCACCATATGGGCATTTGAGGGCAGGATGTCATACACAGATCTTAGGATGAAACTGATTCTGAGAGGGGACATATGCCACAGGTCATTCCAGTGTAGATTATTTTGGAGTGCATTTTCCCAAGCCGTCCACTGTCCCTGTTGGCCTTGCTGGACTGCATTCTGGAGTTTTCTAGCATCCTGTTCTTTCTTTTCATCTCTTTTATCATCATACCTGTTATTGCTTCTTCTTTGGCCTTTGACCATCATTCCATTTTTTATCCCAGTCCCTGCTATTGGTCTACGTGTGCCCTATTATTTCTCTGACCATGAGGATTTCTTTCGCTGCGGTTAGCGCCTCCTGGACTTTCCATTTTCTATCAGTCCTCATCTTGGGCTAGATTGATTTTCAACCTTATCTCCTGAGTCTTCACGCATGCTAAAAAGGCTGACCTTTCCCGCCTTATACTCTTCAACAATGGATTTTAGGAATATCTTCAGCTTTGCCAGGCGACAATAGAGCGCAACGTCAGTGAGACTCGGTGGGAAACCAAGCCATTTCCTTGTGTGTTTATTGATTTTGGCCTCCAATGATTCCACTGTGCTAGTGTAGATATCGTATATCAACAGAGACCAGAGAAGCTGTGGAACCGGCGTGAACTGCAGGCACCATACTTTGTATTTGCCAAGAAGGTCACAGCGGTCAGTTACTTGCAAACTTTCTTCTGCCATTTGTTTGGTTTCCTTACCCCTTTGTGTATCTTTCAGGGAGTCACCACACCACTCTGAGGCTTTTCTCTGTTTCCTCTCTATCCCTGTTGGAATGAACTGATTGGCGACAGTAAACGTTGCTGTTTCGTCTACTTTACCTGGCCTCAGTGAGATCACCGTGACTTTTTAGATTTGAAATTCATCTTACGTAGAGCCAATTTCAAACATTCATTTATGAACACTAAGTTTCCGAACGCAATAAGTCCTTTTGTTGTTGTTATTGTTGTTGTTTTGGGAGGCGAAGGTGTGAAAGATCACTCAACTATAGTTGTTGGAATATAATTTTGCTAAATTGTGATTGTGAGAAGTAGATTTGTCGAGTTGGCAAAGTCCTCTATAGCATGCATACAAAGAAAAAAAACTAATCATAACCATGGATCTTTAACTAAAAAATAAACACAAACAGTTCAAAATGCAAGACTATAATAATAACAAAATGTCGTGATTTTGCTCTTAAAAGGGTCATGCCCAATTTAAAACAAACAAAACCAGGAACCTTCTGGAACTAACGGATATTTTATAATGTTCTTTTAGACTGATTTCAATCAGTTCATAA
>CM060305.1:30776365-30788865 GCA_030674185.1 Monoplex corrugatus | reverse complement strand
TTCTTTGCCGTCATCATCATCATCATCATGTGCCCTGCCACATGGCGTTGTCGATCATGGCCCTCCATATGCATCTATCCCTTGTCGCTGCAGGCACATCTTCCACGCTCTCTCTTCTAGACCACCCTGCAAGTCCGTCCAGTATTGTCTCCCTGGGTCTGCCTAGTGCTCTCTTTCCCTCCGGCTTTCCTGTTGTAACCAGGTGCTCCAATCCCCCTTTTCTCATAAAATGGCCTATATATGTTGCCTGTCTTTTCCTTATCTTCCTTATCAATGTTCTTCGTGTGTCTGCCTTCATCAAGATTGTCTCGTTTGTTTTCTTTTCTGTCCATGGAACTCTCAACATTCTTCTTAGAAACCACATCTCGGCTGCCTCAATCTTGTTCTGGCTTTGTGTGTTGACTGGTCCATGCCTCACAACCGTTTAACATTATCGGTTCTATATAACATAGAACAACTCTCTTCCTGATGCTAATTGATAGGCATTTGTTTTTGAGAATGCTTTTCATCTTCTTGAATGCTGTTTTGGCTTGGCCGATTCTGCTGGCTATTTCTGTTTTTGCATCTGCCGTTTGGTGAGATGACCGTTCCTATATATTTAAACTTATCAACCTGTCTCAAAGTTGTGCCGTTTGCTGTTATTTTGCACCAGGGCATTTTATTTCTTTGCCCACAAAGGAGACACTTCACATTGTTATGGCAGTGATCAGATGTCTTTGGCCTCGTAGGGGGTGATTCATGCATCAAGATGCAGACAAAGACACCGACAGGCAGACTATAGCGTTAACAGCGGCTCTCTGACACAGACGTCAATGACTTCCATGGAAATCCGCTATCTTTCTGCCTTCTTTCCCTGTCTGTGTCGGTAACACCAGGTGACCTTTACCGTGGTTCCTGGTGTCTTGGTGATTTCTGTCTTCTGGTAACTGAAGGTGGCTGTGTTGCATCCTGTCCCTGAGGGCGTGAACGTACTTAGTAGGCGTCTCTTTGTAAAGCATGTATTCTGTATGACATCCACAAAGAGAATGTAGACGAATATACGAAAGCACACATCGCGCAGTTAAGTTCGCATACACATGCCCCTCACCCATCCATTCCTTTCATACACTGCTACTATTACTACTAGTACAATTACAACTGCTACGGCTACTACTACTACTATACTACTACTGGCAGTTGATACATTGCAACATCCTTGGAAGCAAGCTCCTAAAGACTTTGCACTATAAAGAAAATGTTACGTACAAACAGTCGAGGTCAATAATACATAAATTATTACAAAAATGAGATTGAACAAGAAAACAATACGAAGAGAAAGAGCGTGTAAGTTTGTGTGTTCATGTGTATGTGTGTGTGTGTGTGTGTGCGTGCGCGCGCGCGTGTGTGTGTGTGGTGCGTGCGCGCGCGCGCGCGCGCGCGTGTGTGTGTGTGTGTGTGTATGTGTGTGTTGTTCGTTCGTTCGTTCTTTGATTTAACGTCTGTTCACTATGAGTGATATTAGACGGGGGGAAAAACGGAGGATGAGAGGTGGGCGAGTTGCATTGTGGGGAGACGGGAGACAGAGTAAGAGACATAAGTAAGTTGGTAAATAGAAAAATGGAACAAGATCTGAACACTAACAATTAACATTAACAATGTGAAGGAAACATTTAACGCTAAAGTACTAACTTCATAAACTTAAAGCAATACATTAACAGGACTGTGAACCAATGATTCTGAAATTTTAACTGATAAAGATTGATCTGAAGTTACTTCTTTAAAATGAGTTTCAGAATATTTTTCTTGTGTAAATATTTTTGGTAAAAAAGAACGTAGCATTTTGCAGTAAAATAAACAGTGAAACAGTGTGAATTGCTCTCCGCAAATACACTTGATATTTTTACAATATTTTGTTTTCAACGCGTTTAGCTGGATACGAAAATGAACAGCAACAATCGATCTCGAATGATATACGGAAGAATACTACAGTTTTTTTGCATACATTTTGAAATGAAAGTTTTATCATTTGTTGTGTCACAAACTTTTCATTGAAATGTTCATGAAAACGAATCCATGAGGCTGATTCTAGCAAGCTGCAAGCTTGTGTGTATGTGTGTATGTATGTATGTGATGTGTGTGTGTTGTGGTGTGGTGGTGTGTGCGCGCGCGCGCGAGCGTGTGTGTGTGTGTGTGTTATTATATATGTATGTGTGTGTGTTTTGCGATAGTTTTATGATAAGGATGTTTCACTTCTCTCCCTATTCCTGTGGTGCAGACTGGCTGGGTTTGTCGACAGTGCCATGGTCTCTACATGTACGTCTGATGTCTCGAGTTTAGTCCCAGCCTGCAAAATGCAATCTGTCTTCTTCGCTGCCTTCCATAATGCTCCATTATTTTTAGTAGTGTCAGCTTAGTGTTTCATAGGTGCCGGTTTTCCTCCCTATTGTCCTCCCTCCCAATTACAAGACCTTGCTGGCAGGTAGGATTTTTGAGCAGGCTTAACGGGGTCTGCCAGTGAATTTCTGGAAGATTTGAATGCAGCGCGTATGGTAATACCCAAGTGTGACAAATCCCTTTTTAAACAAACACTGAACTCTAAACTTCCTCGCAGCTTAAAATTGCTTATCCCTGACCTGGGTAAAGCATCCTCTCACAGTTGATGGCAAGGCTACAGGTACACATTTTTTTTTTCTCTGAGCAAGACTCAAATACACACACGCATACATACATACATGCATACATACATGCATACATCACACATACATGTACATACATAAATACATATATACATACATACATACATACATACATACATGCATACATACATACATACACACATAGATACATACATACATATATACATATATAATACATACATACATGCAACATACATACATACATGCATGCATGCATACATACATACATACACACATAGATACATGCATACATACATACATACATACATACATACATACATACAAACATACATATATATATATATGTATAGATATGCATATATATACATTTACATCTCTCTCTGTCTCTCTCTGTGTCTCTCTCTCTCTGCTCTCTCTCTCCGTCTCTCTCTGTCTCTCTCTCTCTCTGTTTCTCTCTCTCTCTGTCTGTCTGTCTCTCTCTCTCTCTCTCTGGTAGACTGGTAGCAAGTGTTTTAGCTTTGCACCAACTATGGCTCAGGCTTCATAAACCCCTCATCAATTAAAATCCATGAATATCACGCCTGTCAGCCATTTGTAGGCTGTCACAATTATCCGTTCTGCTGACGAGTGATTACCGTTATTACAAGTATTGAATGCTCAGAGGATGAAGCAGCTCTCTGTGATCTGGCCGACAGAGCACCATGTAATTAAGGCCAGCGTAAAAAGGATGATGGCCTAATCATTCCTCGTTTTATGGAAGAGAAAAAAGAAATCATGTTACAACCAGTTGTCATGGTGTAGTGGTTAGCGCAACAGACTGCGGACTGGAAGGTTGTAGATTCGAATCCCCATCAGTCCATTAACAAATTATTGTGTAAAATCCTGCTTGAACGCGTTTCTACCCGAGTTGGAAAGAGTGAGGCTACACAATTGAATGTCATCCGCTTCATGGATGAGTCATTGAGGGTCAGACCCGTGTGTGTTCTGGTTGCGCACGCTAAAGATCCCACAGCAGTTGAAGATTGTGAAGAACAGGGCATTGCCCGGCTGCCTTGGTATAATAAAAACATTGGATATATAGGTTGATTTAGCAGATCCCACCGCTTTAAGACCAATTAGCCTTCTCACCTTCTTGAAGTCTTGGTAAAAAAAATGTGAATGTGAATATGAATTTAAATCGAGGGAGAGGGTATGGGCGCCACCCTCATAATGCTGGCCCCGGGAAAAGTTGAGGTCTCTATCACCGCGCTCCCCTACGACTTCAGGGTTATGGAACCATCTAGGTAGGACCTCAGGACCTGGCCAGCTGATGGGTTTATGTGCAGGCTTAAGGCTTGAGCCGTGATCATTCTGGATTTTCGCCATCATATGGCACCTGTGACGATAGTGTATATGGAATTCATTCTGAGCGCGGAGACATCATCTTAAGAAGTTGAAACTGAAACGTTGAGGGTGCTTCTCAAATCTTCTGACCAACTCCATAGGTCCTGTATCTCTTGGGCCTGTTTGACGCCAGGAGATAGTATGAAAGTAAGCAACGAGTACAGCCCGCCTTGTCACGCAGTCACAATCCTAGATGGAACTCAACAGCATCGTGAATATCATCATCACTGTCGTCATCATCATCGAATTGTAAACACTGTACAGTTTCTGTAGCCATTAAGGTGGCAAGAAAATGGGACAAAAAAGCATCTTACATAAACTCTATATTCTGCACTCCTCAAGATCATTGTGACGGTAGAGAAGCATCAGATGAAATTAGACTTGGAGGACAATCGTAGATGCTTGAGGAAATTATTAGAAGTTCATGAGAAAGGATTGTTCACGCTACTTCCTCCAAAAGGGCTTGTTTTAGGTACATTTTTATCTATGTGACTTTCACCTTAGTATTATGACTTGCAAAGTTATAAAACCATGACTCCTAAAGGGCCCATACCTTTGACGCAAATATCGCCAAAAGATCCATCCAAAGACAGAGAGAGAAAATCATGTGAATATAATTCTCTGTCTCTCTGTCTTTCTTTGTCTTTGTCTTTCTCTGTCTCTGTCTCTCTCTGTCTCTCTGTCTTTCTTTGTCTTTGTCTTTCTCTGTCTCTGTCTTTCTCTGTCTCTGTCTCTCTCTGTCTCTCTGTCTTTCTCTGTCTTTGTCTTTCTCTGTCTCTCTGTCTTTCTCTGTCTCTGTCTCTCTCTGTCTCTCTGTCTTTCCTCTGTCTCTGTCTCTCCTCTGTCTCTCTGTCTTTCTCTGTCTCTGTCTCTCTCTGTCTCTCTGTCTTTCTCTGTCTTTGTCTTTCTCTGTCTCTCTGTCTTTCTCTCTCTCTGTCTCTCTCTTGTCTCTCTCTGTCTCCTCTCTCTCTCTCATTCACTCTCCTCTCTTTGTCTCTCTGTCTATTTCCCTCTGTCTATCTCCCTCCTCCCACTCCTTCTCTCTCTCTCTCGTCTTGCTCTCTCTTTCTCTCCCTCTCTCTCCTCTCCCTTCCCACCTCCCTCTCATACTCCTCTATTCTCTTTCTTGCACCCAACACACACAACACGCACACACACCACACACACACACACACACACACACACACACCACACACACACACACAACACACACACACACACAAACAATCATGTGGTGTGGTGACCTCTTGCCAGGGAGACGTGATTTCTACATCAATCAACAGCAAAGACACTGACAAGCTGACTGTGGGGCGGGAAGCAAGGCTGTGACACAGCTGTCAAATACTCTCTTACAAGCTCGCTTTTTTTTTTTGGGAGGGGGGGGGTGGTGGTGGTGGTTACATCTCGCTATCAAATATTGGAGATAATATCATATTGCCTAGGAGGGATGTGAGTGTGTAGTGTGTGCGTGCGTGCGTGCGCGCGCGTGTGTGAATGGTGTGTGTGTGTGTGTGGTGTGTGTGTGTGTGTGTGGTGTGTGTGTGTGTGTGTGTGTGTGTGTTGTGTGTGTGTGTGCGAGGGTATGTGCGTGTGTATGTCTGTCTCTCTGTCTATGCGACAAGACTAAAGTAACATGATTCTCTCAGCTTCTCTGCCATATAATAAATAAAATAAATAAATAAAATTTTCAAATGAACAACAGCTATGAAATCTTTCTGGGTATCCTCTCTTATGAAAGCGAACTTATTACAGCATTTTTAATTTTCATAACACATTGTGCGTCGGGTTCAAATATTCATAATTATTCGTGTTTGGTTGTCGAATTTGTCCACATCAACAATATTTTGAGAAAACCATATTATACATTTCTAACACACACACACACACACACACACACACACACACACACACACACACACACACACACACACACACACACACACACACACACACACACACACACACACACACACACACACACACACCACACACACACACACACACACTCCAATCAATATGTGGTGTGATGACCTCTTGACCAGGGAGACGTGATTTCTACACAATTCACAGGCAAAACACATGACCAAGCTGAAATGTAGGGCGGGAAAGTAACGCTGTGACACAGCGTCAAATACCTCTTACAAGCTCGCTTTTTTTTTTTTTTGGTCACCATCACGCTAATAAAAAGTGGAGATAATATCAATCAACTAGGGGATGTAGTTGTGTGTGTGTGTGTTGTGTAGTGTGTTGTCGTTGTGGTGTGGTGTGTTTAGGGGTTTGTGTGTGTGTGTATTTTGTGCAAGTGAGAGAGGAAAGACGAAGCTGAAGTGTGTGGTGTGCTGGGAATGGCGTGTTGCGGTGTCAGTGTTGCTTGAGAGAGAGAAAGCAAAGAGATGTGTGATTGTGTGTGTGTGTGAGAGAGAGAGAGAGAAAGGGAGAATGAGTGTGTTGTGTGTAGTGTGTGTGGCGCGGCCGTGTGTGTGTGTTGAGAGAGTAGAAGAGAGGAGAGAGAGAGAGGTGTGTGTGTGTGTGTGTGTGTGAGGAGAGAGAGATGTGTGTGGTGCGTGCGTTTGTGTGTGTGTGTGTGTGCATGTGTGTGCGCGCGCGCGCGCGCCGTGTGTGTTTGTGTGTGTCTGCCTGGAATATCCCTGTAAGAAGTATACATCTTTAACCACCTTTCACCAACCAAAAATATCTATCACAACTACCAACCCCGTTACTATCAAAAATTTCAGCACTTTTATATTTAGCCATCACAAAATGTGACTGACTCCAACACCCAAGTTGAACAGGACCAGAACAGTGCTGTCAACAGATCCAGTGGGACTCCCTGGAGACAGCAGAGTGTGTGAATGTTCCGGTAACGATGACAGAACCATTTGACACTGTCTTTGTCACAAATACGAGTATAGGAAGAACAAATGATCGTACGTTAGCAATCAATTGCACATTATGGACAAATGCGGGGTTTTTGTTTTATTATTGTTTTGTTTGTTTGTTTGTTTGTTTGTTTGTGTATCTCTGTGTGTGTGTGTGTGTGTGTGTGTGTGTGTGGTGTGTGTGTGTGCTGTGCGCGCGCGGTGTGTGTGTGTATGTGTGTGTGTGTGTGTCTGTTTTGTGCTTTTGTTGTTGTTGTTGATGAAAAATGACACATTGTTAGATCCATGAAGTTCGTGGATATGAGAACAGTAAAAGATGTTTGGAGGCAACCAATATTTTCCTGCTATACTGAACAGTAGTTATATCCTCTACAGACCCGAAACTGTCTTATCCACAAGCACACACAGACCAGCTGACATTGCTTGGGGTTGTTTTGCCTCTAGTCACACTACGCGATCAATTGGGAAGCTGTTTGAGTCTACTGTATAAGCATACGTATTACCAGCCCAGCTGCTGATGTTAGTGTTGTTCGTATTAATTTTTTTCGGTCACAGGCTACGGTTCAATTATCTTTATGATTTTGTGCTGATTTTGTCTTTGCCATGCTATTGTTGGTATTGCTAAAATTGTCTTCTTCAGTACCATACCTACACATTAGGATTATCATTATGAGTAGGCTTACGGCTTATGTCTTCATAGTTTTTATCTTTTTTAATACTTGCCATCTGCGATGCTGATGGGCCTTTATATATATTATGTGTGTAAAGTTTCAAAGCGCTATTCAAACCATTTTTGCTGCTATTGTTCTCAAAAAATGTATTTTATATATATATAAATATACTCGGAGCGCGTAAAGGCTGTCTTTGGGGAGAAAATGCTCAAACTGAAAAAAAAAACTGAATCTGAACTTGTTTAGCTACTGGAAGGAAGGATAGTTTTATTTAGGCTGATGCCTGATCATAATTGTGATTTTAGACAAAGAAAAAAAGTTGGGAGGTACGAAGCAGACAATCACATCAAGTAACAATTTATGATACTCTGCCGACAGGAGGTCTAAGAATTATCTGAAGAATCTTAATAAGTCACACGCTCGTAACTTGTGTTTTTCTACTGTTGGTACTGCTACCCTACTACTACTACAACAACTACCACTACTACTACTGCTGCTGTTGCTACTCTGCTGCTGCTGCTGCTACTATTACTACTACTACTACTACTGCTACTGTTACTGCTGCTGCAGCTGTTTATTCTATTGCTACTACGCTCGATGCTATCACTACTGTAGATGTTGGTGTTGTTAATGCTATTAGTACGAGGGTCATTTAATAAATCGTGTAAATATATTCACAAAAACAAATTTAAAAGAAAGTAATGGTGGTGCCTTTGCATAACCCTTCGATGTAACACTGCCTCTTGAGTGAAAGATTGTTGTCTGTCTGAAATGCCCGCAGCTAAGCAACGTGCAACCAGAGTGTACATGTCTGCTTGGTGATCTCTTCTAAGTTATCTAAGTCGTAAAAACATACATCACAGAGGATGTCTCCCAACATTTTGCACTGATCAGACTTTGGGAGACTCGTATCCGAAGAATGGGCGGGATGCGACTAAGGGTCCTGCCAATATGATGTCATTAGTGACGTTACTCTCCCTACTTTTTTTAACAAAATGCGTTGTCGTGTAATAATATCAAGGGCGAAAGATTTACCAGCGTTTCATGTTTCTTTGGGTTTGCAAGTCTCAGCATTTTCATCAGAAACAGTTTGAAGTGGTGTTGATTAACAGTTCGTCGTATCGGACATGACGTGACGCGCCGTAACATACACTTGATTATCATAGGCACATTTGTTTCAACTTTAGATGACCGTGACGCTCGGAATGATTGATCCCAACTGGACTATCATACTAAATAACACCACAATACTTGCACTTAATTTTAATGATGAGATCGATGAATATTCGGCTAGGTGTGTGTAAAGTTTCAAAGCGCTATTCAAACTATTTTTGCTGCTGTTGTTCTCAACTCTTGTTATGCTGCGCCACTATTTCAACAAGAATGATGATAAAGATACATCAGCTTATATACACGCGAGCGCGCGCGCACGTACACACACACACACACACAAACACACAAACAACACACACAAACACACAGACACTAACACTAACACAACACACACACACACACACACACACACACACACACACACACACCATAACACTAACACTAACACACTAACACTAACTAACACTAACACTAACACTAACACATTGCATTGACAAAATGTTTTTTGTCAGAAATGTCTGTTCATTCACAAACGTTATTGTTTATGAGAAATCCAGTTAAACTAGAAGTTTTTTTTAAATATTTTTTCTTTTAAGATAATAATGTTCATTTAGATTTTATTTTCAAGTTTCTTGTTACGTTGTCAGTTATACTTTAAAGTTTCTAATTTCATTTGGATTGTTGATGTGTCAGGTCGACATTCCGAAATACGATTTGTTCAAAATGGGACAACAGTTAGACCCTTTTTAAGTTTAAGCACAGACAGACAGACAGACAGAGACAGAGAGAGAGAAGGAGACAGAGTGAGAGAGAGAGAGAGAGAGAGAGAGAGAGAAAGAAGAGAGAGAGAGGAAGAGGCATACACTTTTATCTGAAACGAATGTTGATTTAACCCTTTGACTCCCGCACCCTATCCACCAACTACAAAAAACTTCCTTTGATTTTCTCATGCTATCCACCGATTCCTGCAGGAAGCTGGTGGATAGAGTGAGGGAGTCTAAGGGTTACGTTTTTGCTTTGCCAGCATAGTTGACAATACAGGCTGCTGGTGAACAGGGCACAGGAGTCAAAGGGTTAAAAGAATTCTAGAGAATCAAAAAGCAGAAAAGAAATGCAATACCCCGTTGTCGTTTGTCTGTTCAAGAGGAAAAAAAACTTGAGGAAGAACTGGAAGCACAAAGGCTGAAGAAAGTGAAAGGGAAAAGTACAGGAAACAAATTAATCCAGCCTGTCTACTTTTCAGTTTGAAAATTTTAAAATCGACCATGGCTTTAAATCTTCACCACGGAGACTCCTTACGGTCATTTTGAAGTGAACATGCATTGCCCAGGCAGAGACAGACAAAGGGGGAATTAGAGAGAGAGGGAGAGGGGAAAGAAAAAGAAAGAAAGAAAGAGAGAGAGAGAGAAGGAGAGAGAGAAAAAGACAGACAGACAGACAGATAAAGGGGGGATAGGGGTGAGGAAAGAGAGACAGACAGCAGACAGAGAGAGAGGGAGGGAGATAGAGAGAGTGAGAGAAAGAGAGGAGGAAGGGAGGGAAGGGAGGGGTGTGTGTGGTGTGTGTGTGTGTGTGTGTGTGTTGTGTGTTTGTTGTGGTGTGTTGGTGGTGTGGTGTTGTGTGTGTTTGAAATGTGTGAAAATGGTGTGACAAATTTGCTCAGTTCTTTGTTGGTGGAATGTTACCAAAGTCTGATGAAAGATGTGGATTTTTATGTCAGGTGGATTTTCTGAAATGTTTGTTCCAAATGGGGCAACGGTTTGACCGTTTTAAGTTCAACACACACAGAGAGAGAGAGAGAGAGAGAGAGATAGAGAAGAGAGAGAGAAGGACAGACAGACAGACAGACGGAGAGCAGGAAAGAGAGAGAGAGAGAAGGAAGGAATTTGTGTGTGTGTGTGTGTGTGTGTGTGTGTGGCGCGCGCGCGCGCACGCGCATGCGTGCGTGCGTGCGTGAGTGCGCGCGCACGTGTGTGTGTGTTGTGTGTGTGTGTGTGTCAGTGTATAGTGTGTGTGTGTGTGTGTGGTGTTGTGTGTGTGTGTGTGTGTGTGTGTGTCTACGCACACGCAAGTCCAAGTGTACGTGGTCATAATTAAAGAATGAAAACTCGCAGATCGAGATCAAGAGCGAAAACGGTGAAGGTGAATAACTGTGTAACGAACAGTTACTCTATCAAGTAAGAGATTTGCTTCCCTTGTCTTTCAACTTTATGGCCCACCACACGTTTCTTTATTGATCTTTTTTCTCTCTTCATTTATTCTCTGCCCTATTTCTTTCTTTCTGTTCCTTTCTTTCTTGGAATCAGAATATGTCTTTATATCTGTCTTTTAATGTCTGTCTCTTTCCCCCCTCTCTCTCGTTCTTTTTTCTTTGTACATCCATGTCTTTATGCGTTGCTTGTTTACTAGCTTGTTTTCTCAGTTGTGTGTATGTACCCCGTTTCTTTTTTCTTTTCTTTTTTCCCTAACTCTGTGTCCGCACATCATACTATATTCTCACCCTCGATCTGCTGTAAAGTGTTTTGGTTTTTGTTGTTTTGGTAACTCTTTCTCTGTATCACGTCTGTGTCATTACACGCTCGTTGGCTTTCGAAAACACGCCTCCAAACCCACCAGGACTGAGGCCACTACGAGAGTAGGGCATGAATGACCACAGCATCAATTGTTCAAAATGCCATGAGAATGGAGATGACAGTGATAACGTAATGGAGTTCCATTTCGGAGTGAGATTGTATGACAGGAATGTTACTCTACTCTTACTTGTTTTTTGCTTTTTGTTTGTTTGTTTTGTTTTTATTTTTGTTTTTTGTGCAATAATTTTATCTTGGCGTCAACCAGTCCCGATTTCTTAACCAAAATTATAGAGTGATGAATAACTAGATTCGAAACGAGGAATGTAAAAAAATATGGCTGAGTTATCTCTGTCTGTGAAATGGGCAATTGTCTCCCTTTAGAAGGAAATCGGTTTTAATGTTAGTTTCTCAAGATGGACGTTTCTGCGCTTGGGAATAAATCCCATACGCTGTTGAATAGGAGGCCAGTGGAGCGTACAAGGCAGGGATGTTGAACTGTCATAGTGAAAAGCTTTAAGGACGATTTTTGCAGCAACAACATTTTGAAATCTCTCTGAGGTTTAATAACAGACAAGATAGCACCAATAAGAAGACTACTACAATAAACTAAACGAAAAAGTACACAGGATGTTATGTGGCTGCAGATTCGGTGAGAAAATGGCGAATAGAACTAATACGTTTAAGTTCCAGACAAACCACTTGGTATATTTTCATGATACTGGTTACAAATCTTGAGAGATTCTTGAATTCAAGATCTGATGTCGCAAATTCAATCCTAGCCCGAAAACAAACAAACAAACAAACAAACATGCAAACAAACAAACAAACAAACATGCAAACAAACAAAAAACTTCTTCGTTGCCAATCTTAATGGTCTATTCATTCTTCTGATGCCAGCGTAGTGCTTCATATATCATGTTCCCCTTTATCAACCTGCCCATTTCTAGAATTTGCTAGTGCATAAGGATAGTGCATAAGCTTAAGCAGTCTGCAATATAATTACTGGTAGATCTGGGTGGAGTGCATGTAGAATTGTCCGAATGCGACCAATCTTTCTTGAACCAACCTTACACTCCGAGCTTCACGTTAAGTCCCAAGCGTCAAGCATCACCATTCTCATCATCATAACCAACATCACAAAAGTTTGATTGTAATTTTTATTGATACCTTAATAACACTCCTGGGGCAAGGAGGGTAACAATTCAGATATTAAACACCCAGAAGATTCCAAACGTAATAACATTT
>CM060305.1:30768865-30771365 GCA_030674185.1 Monoplex corrugatus | reverse complement strand
GAGAGAGGAGAGAGAAAGAGAGACAGAGAGAGAGAGACAGACAGACAGACAGACAGACAGACAGGCAGACAGGCAGAGAAAGAGAGAGAGACAGAGGGACAGAGTGAGACACAGAGAGACAGAGACACAGAGAGACTAAGAGAGGTATGAGAGAGAGAGAGAGGACAGACAGACAGACAGACAGAGACAGACAGACAGACAGAGAGAGAGACAGACAGACAGACAGACAGACGGACAGAGATATAATGCTTTCTGACATGAGGCTTGGGGATAAGGACTCCAAGACAAAACTGGAGATTACCAGTTCTGAACTCAGTCGTCATGTGTCCTTGGGATGCCAGTCTTGAGGTTCAGTACAAGTCAGTGTGCGAACGATGGTGGAGGGAAGTTGGAGAGGGAGTGGGAGAGAGAGAGACAGAAGAGAGACAGACAGACAGAGAGAGAGAGGGACAGACAGAGACAGACAGAGAGAGAAAGAGGGACAGAGACAGACAGAGACAGACAGATAGACGGACAGACAGACAGACAGACAGAGAATGCAAGACAGAAAGGCAGAGAGTTTACAGAAACAGAGGTAGAGAGACAGAGACTGAGACAGAGCGACAAACGTCATGAGAGACAGACAAAGACACACACAGAGAGGCTGACAGAGAGAGATAGAAGGAGGGAGGGGAGGGGAGAGAGAGAGAGAGAGAGAGAGAGAGAGAGACAGAGAGAGAGAGAGAAGGCAGACAGTGACAGATCCAAAGAGAGAGAAAGAGAGATATGAAACAAGAATGGAGAGGTAAGATGCCCCGACCACCCCCCCCCCCTCTCTCTCTCTCTCTCTCTGTCCCCGTTCTCTCTGTCATCTCTCTCTCTGTATCTCTGTCTCTGTATCTCTCTCTCCTCTCTCTCTCTCTCTCTGTCACCGTCTCTCTGTCTCCTCTCTTCCTGTATCTCTCTCACATGTATCTCTCTCTGTGTCTTCTATCTCTCTCTGTATCTCCCTCTGTGTCTTCTCTCTGTATCTCTCTCTCTGTATCTCTCTCTCTCTCTCTCTCTGTATCTCTCTCTGTGTCTTCTCTCTCTCTGTATCTCTCTCTGTGTCTTCTCTCTGTATCTCTCTCTCTCTGTATCTCTCTCTGTGTCTTCTCTCTCTGTATCTCTCTGTTCTTCTCTCTGTATCTCTCTCTTTCTGTATCTCTCTCTGTGTATCTCTCTCTGTGTCTTCTCTCTCTCTCTCTGTATCTCTCTCTCTTTCTCTGTCTGTCTGTCTCCCTGTGTCTGTCTGTCTGTCTGTCTCTCTCTCTCTCTCTCTCTCTCTCTCTCCTCCCCCTCTCTCCCCCCTTTCTCTCTTTGTCTGTCTGTCTGTCTCCCTATCTCTCTCTCTCTCTCTCTCTCTCTGTCTCTCTCTCTGTCTCTGTCTCTGTCTCTGTGTCTTTCCCCATCTTTGTCTCTCCATCCCTCCCTGCCCTGAATCACCATCACCTCGGAGCAATTAAGGAAACCCAACGCTTCAAAACTGGTTGAGAACTTCAAGTGCCTCAGAAGCCTACTGCAAGTGACAAACTAAACCCCTGAAGACAGCTCTCAATCAAAGGCAACGTTAATTAAATTTACACAGTCATTTTAGCTACCACCGTTGTTTCACACCAGAAAAGGGCCTTCCTGTCCTCTCTCTGTCTCTGTCTCTGTCTGTCTGTCTGTCTCTCTCTGTCTCTCTATGTCTCTGGCTCGGTCTCTCTGTCTCTCTATCTCTCTGTCTCTCTGTCTCTCTGTCTGTCTGTCTGTCTCTCTCTCCCTCTCTCTCACTCTCTCGCTCCTCTGTCTCTGTTTGGCTCTTCTGTCTGTTGTCTGTCTGCCTGTCTCTGTCTCTCTGTCTGTCTGTCTCTGTCTCTCTCTCTCTCTCTCTCTCTCTCTCCTCTCTCTCTCTCTCTCTCTCTCTCTCACTCTCTCTCGCTCCTCTGTCACTGTCTGGCTCTGCTGTCTGTCTCTGTCTGTCTGCCTGTCTGTCTGTCTGTCTCTCTCTCACTCACTCTCTTGCTCCTCTGTCTCTGTCTGGTTTCTGTCTGTCTGTCTGCCTGGCTCTGTCTTTCTGTCTGTCTGTCTCTGTCTGTCTGTCTGTCTTCATATCTCTCTCTCTCTCTCTCTCTCTCTCTCTCTCGGTGGGAGGGGAGAAAGAAGGAGGGAGGAAGAGAGGATGGTGGTTAACTGCTGATGAAGTAGAGGGGTAGGGTAGTGGAGATGCTGAGGAAGAGATATAAGACGTGGATGGTGGGGTGGTTGTCGAAGCTGAGGTAAAATGATAGGAGAATGTTTCGCTGCTGTTACTGTGGGTTTCATATCATGTCTAACAATATGCCCTCCATTTTGATGTTTTCTTTATGGCGTCATTCATTTTCTCCATTTGTTTCTTTCGTTCTTTCTTTGTATTGGTTACTGTCCTTCACCTATACCATATTTTTGTTTAAACTTTGTTTTGTTTTTATGGACCTCATTTAGGCCTTCATGCGGATAC
>CM060305.1:30761365-30763865 GCA_030674185.1 Monoplex corrugatus | reverse complement strand
TAAGATACAATAAAATTTGAATAAAATCCAAGTCGATAAGATCAAATGAAATGAGATAATACTCAATAGTTTCAGTCACCAAATGTAGCTGTTTAGGTACATTCTACTTGTTTTCGCTTATGACTTGTGCATTCTTTCATATGCTCTGATTTTCGTTTTCATTTTGTTCTCGGTGTAAGTTCTAATACCAGTTCCCTGCTAAAATTCTGCTTTTGTTCATCAGTTCAAAACTAGTCACTCTCTCACTGATTAAGATGAAATGTTTTATATCATACTACTATTGTACACGATGTCCATATGCAAACAGTTTGTCTCTGTCTGTCTGTCTGTCTCTCAACCTCTGTCTCTCTCTCTCTCTCTGTCTCTCTCTCCGTCTCTGTCTGTCTGTCTGTCTGTCTGTCTCTCTCTCTCTCTCTCTCTCTCTCTGTTTTGAACTGTTATTGGACGAACTGATTTTTCCTATTCATATCATATCCATCATTATAATCTACATTTATATTTATCTTAGACGCATTGATTCTAAGCCGACTGCAAGCGCAACAGCGACAGTATCATGTTTTTGTGACATGTATTCATAACCATTTTGTTGACGTATTAACCATGATTTTTTTACAGGCATTCTCTCAATTTCAGTGGGGTTTTTTTTTATCAAGCTTAATAGGAATGTGTGATGTGAGCTTTAAAAAATTAGATATTTGGCACTTTACCTGCTTCCAGTTCAAATATCTGTTCATGGTATTCGCTTCAAAAGTAAATCTGTGACAAAATATCAATTGTCCTTGTGCGGTTCAGCAATGCCGCCTTCCAGATGATTTTCGCAAAACGATTTCTTTGTCTTTCACACTGGAGTTTGTGTAAAAAGTGTTCCGCCCATAGATCTTCAGTCTTGTCTTAAAAAAAAGGTAAAATTTGATTGATGTTCTTCGACAATTTGACACATGTCTGTTGTCTTTGACCATGTGTGTAAGTGTCTGTGGTGGACAGTGTCCCCTTGATGATCTGGAAAGAACATTCAGTCTTCACGTATTTGGTGGGACAAAAGGTGAAACTCGGTGGTGTATTCAGCATAGAAAGATGGTCTGTCCGACGTCAAAGAGATGGAAGGTCATTGCTTTAGTCTAATGGAACAGAGAGACGTTCAATTTCGTCTGAAGGCGGAAGAGAAGTCTGAGATAACAAAAGAGTTGTCTGGATGATCCGATGATGCTTATGGGTCAAACAAACATTTCTTGTTCATCTGAGTGCGAAGTTAATAACTGGTTGTCATGATATGACAGATAGGTGATCTTGAAGATTTGAAGATAGAGAAGGCTGGGTGATCTTGAAGATTTGAGGACATAGAGGGATATGCTGATCTGATAAAACAGGCCAATCAATCGGTCTGTCAGACGAGATGAAATGATCCCGTGTATCTCACGATGTGAATAAACGATCTTCATCAGATGCTGGACCAGACTTTGGGTCAACAACATCAGACCGTACTTCTGAAAGGTCGACCGGCTGTTGTGTATCAACGGCTGGGACAGAACATTCACCTTTGTCTGTGGAGTCAGGAAGAGGAGCTGACAGGACTGACGACTCAGAGACCAACGCAGATGAAGGATCGATTTGTTGGTCAGGTGAGATAGAAGGATGCTCTTGGTGCCCGCTCAGTACAGGGATGTGTTCTGATGGCTCTTCAGACACAGTTTGCAGAGGGCTGACCACCCTTCTGTGCTTCAGTACATATCCCGTTGGGTTCTAACATAGAACTTTATGAACTTTTTGTCAGTGGTTGGACCTGTCGGAACACGAAGAGGAGTTGGCTGGACTACCGGTTGAGGATCTAACAGCCTGCCAGACGAACTTGATGCCTCCTTCGGTGCTTCTTTTTAGCTATAGCGCAGCACCGAATGCAGTTTTCATCGGATGTTGAATCGGTGGAGACAGAAAGAGTTCGCTGGGCTGACGATTCAGGAACTGACACTGTTGAAAGACTGCTTTGGTCAGGCGAGGTAGGAGAATAATGTTGGTGATCACTTAATCCAGGGATGTTGTATTCTGATGATTCTTCAATCACGGTTTCCAGCAGGCTGACCGGCCTTCTGTTTTTTTATGATTCTTTTTGGATATGTCATAGAAATGAATGAAGGTCTTTTTCTGAGAAGGTAACATAAACACCCGAAAGATACGACCAGTCTGACCAATAAATTTATAGAATATACGCTCATGTTCTATGAATGTCCTAAATCTCTTCGGCTTTTCGATTTTTTTCACTGAAAACAACAAACTGTCTTCGAACACCTGCTGTGTGTGGCTTCCGTACGTATGGTAATTCAGTATGTCTATCATCAACACATTCATCACAGTATGCACAGCCTGGGCGCAGAGCGGCTGAAAACGTCCATTCCTTCGTCCATGGCAAGTCTGTACACTCTGGTCACCTTCATCCTGGGGGCATCTTTGGATCTCTAAGAAACAGTTCCATACTGACCGCTGGACGTCGATGATGAGTTTGAAA
>CM060305.1:30731365-30741365 GCA_030674185.1 Monoplex corrugatus | reverse complement strand
ACAGATAGGTCTTCAGAGAGGACTTGAAAGAGGCTGTAGAAGTAGAATGTCTATTGGTGAGGGGGAGGGTATTCCAGATGGCTGGACCCTGATAGGAGAAACAACGCTGACCAAAGGATTTTGTTCTAACAGTAGGGAGACAGAGAATGCGATCATCAGATGAGGAACGGAGATTTCGAGAAGGGACGTAGAGGCGAAGAATGTCAGACAGATAATCAGGGCCTGTGCCAGAGACAGATGAGAAACAGATTGAAGAAAGTTTATATGAGATTCTAGATTGTACAGGTAGCCAGTGCAAGGATTTCAGAAGAGGTGTGATATGTTCATGTTTGGGTGACTTGAGAATCAGCCTTGCAGCATTGTTTTGTACTTTTTGGAGCTTTTGAAGCAGATACTTTGGCACGCCTGCAAGAAGAGCATTACCATAATCAAGCCTGGATAAAACAAAGGAACAAACCAGAGTTTTGGTTGCATCTACAGACAGGATAGTGGCGGATGGTGCTTATTCTCCTAAGTTCCAGGTATGCTATCCTGCAGACATTTGATATGTGAGATTTAAAAGAAAGGGTCTGATCAAAAATGACACCAAGGTTACGAACATGGGGAGAAATCTGAATGTCAGCACCATCAATACAAATCGCGTCTGGAAGTGAGGGATGTTTTTCAAATTTTGGAGGAACAGTTAACAAAACTTCTGTTTATTCTTCATTGAACTGCAGTTTGTTGAGTGTCATCCAAGCCTTTAAATCATATATGCAGTTTTGAGTACTTTCAATCACTTGATGGATTTGAGTAATTGGGCTGGACTGATAGAGCTGTGTGTCGTCAGCAAAGCTTTCATGTGATAGAGAGTGACGGTTAACTATCCCAGAGATAGGTGTTGTGTACATGATAAACAACACAGGTCCCAGCACAGAACCCTGTGGAACTCCGTATTCCAATCGCGTAGCAGGTGAGCAGAGGCCATTTACTAAGACTTTTTGTGTACGCTCACTAAGATAAGACTTTATCCAAGCAAGGACGGTACCCTGAATGCCAAAAGAGTATTGCAGTCTAAACAGAAGAATTTCATGGTAAATCGTATCAAATGCTGCTGATAGATCAAGAAGAGAAAGAACAGAAATTCTATCATCATCAAGCGATGTGAGAAGATCATTTGCAACTTTTAAGAGGGCAGTTTCTGTTCTGTGACCTGCTCTATAGGCTGATTGATGTGGGTCGAGGAGATTATGGGTCTTAAGATGGTCAAGAAGCTGAGCTGTAAGCCTTATTCAGGCAGAATGCGGTGTTTTGTGTGACACTTTTCTTCTCGAATTCATGTTGATCTGTACCAAGTAAGAGCATTGAGTTATTTAAAAATAAATACCAGATGGAATCATGTTGCATGGAGTTTCTTTCTGAATAATACGATCGGTCGGAGTCATTTTCCAACTTGTATAGTACAGTGATTATTAGTAAAAAAAAAAAAAAAAGCCGTTATTCTTCCTTTACCGTTTAAGAATGTATTTCAGCTTTTATTTTGCTTGCTTTCGTATATGGTGCATGTGTGTGTGTGTGTGTGTGTCTGTGTGTGTGTGTGTGTGTGTGTGTGTGTGTGTGTGTCTGTGTGTGTGTGTGTGTGTGCGTGTGTGTGTGCGTGTGTGTGTGTGTGTGTGTGTGTGTGTGTGTGTGTGTGTGTGTGTGTGTGTGTGTGTGTGTGTGTGGAGAGAGAGAGTGTGTGTGTGTGTTTATGTGTATGTGTTTGTGTGTGTGTATCTGTGTGTGTGTGTCTGTGTGTGTGTATGTGTGTGTGTGTGTATGTGTGTGTATGCGCGCACGCGCGCACAATCGTGTCTTTCATGTATTCCATGAAAGGGATAAAATCTATTACATGATTCATTGTAAGGTATTCATAGGGCAATTTTCACTAAGTGACCACTTCTTCTTAACATTCGGTATCATCAAAGAATCAGTTAATGGGAAGGATTAGCGTACTAAGAAACAACAATTAAACCATCACAGCAAACGCACTTCATTGCCTTTGGCAAGAAACAAACCGTTCAACCGATAAAGTCTCTAAGTCTTGTTATAATAAGTATTAGTATTAACTGAATGACACGTAGGCAGGGCTCTTCCATCATCATTCTCCATTTTGCAGGTGCCACATTTCTTCGTGTTTCATGACGCCAGCGACCTAAATTACCCTTATCCGATTGGACAGGAGAGAGAAAGCGAGAATGAGAGAGAGAGAGAGAGAGAGAGAGAGAGAGAGAGACAGACAGACAGACAGACAGAGATAGAGAGAGACAGACAGAGAGACAGAGAGAGACAGTCATACTGAGAGACAGAGAGAGAGAGAGAGAGAGAGAGAGACCCAGAGAGACACAGAGAGAGAAACCCAGAGAGAGAGAGACAGACAGACAGAGAGACAGACCGACAGACAGACAGAGAAATAGACAGACAGAGAGACAGGGGGGGGGGGGAGGCAGAGCTTATTGGTGTTTTCAGAAATGGCCAGAAATGTTCTGTAGGTCCCAGTGTGTGAACCAATTAGAAGGCATTCATAAAATAACGTCACAGATGACACAAGACGTTGTCGATCAGTAGCCCTAATACAAAAACAGAGTTTTGTTTCCTGTACATCTTAAAGCTATACTCTTCTTGAAGGTATCAACTTAACGTTTCGTGAGTCATGTTCTCCTAACAACCCCCCCCCCTCCGCCCCATCTAGATCTGAGACTGCGTGACAAGACTGAACTCTACGCTTGCTATCATGATAACTTTGGAAAGGGCTGATGGAGATTTAAACCCACAACCTTCCAGTTGGTGGTCCATTGTGTTTACTACTACACCACGCCGACTGGTTCTGTTCAGTTGCGTTATTGAGTGCTAGCTGGGGTTGTTGATTCTGATTCCGTGAATGATTGGTGCAAGTCTTGGAACGATTCTTATGGAAAGTAGAATAAAATCGTACGCTGTTGGTAGAAGGATCACTGATATCAATGCTCTTGTTATTGTTTCAATTTTCTATGTTAGCATTTTGATAATCATGTCACCCCTTGATACGCCCCTCAACAGCAATACATTTTATCAAACAAAACTTATTTTTCTCTTTTCGAAAATGAGTCATTTTGGTCATATTTGTTTTGAAATTGGAGGGTTCTTTTTCTCCAACTTTTGTATGTTGGTTTGTTTCCTTGACTTGTGTGTATTTTGTGAATCTTCCCCTCAGATGACACAGAATACATACCTTATAAAGAAGAGATTGTTGAAATGACAAGACAACGTAGATCAAGTGACGTCTGCCTACCCGACGTGGGCAAGATCAATCAATTGTCCCTGGCATGAAACAAGCCAACCAACTGAAGAGACTCTACGACTCTTTAATCATCATTCTGCACTGTGAGATGGCTTGTCGCTTTGTGGCGTGGTGACGTCAGCGACCTTAAGTACCCTGTCCTGATTGGAGAGAGAGAGAGAGAGAAAGTCAAGTCGACGCTGTCAGTCATTAGCTCTAATGTCAATACCGTGAAGATACAAGGTATACAACAGCAATGTTTATTACACGTTTTTGTCCCTCTTTCTCTTCTTAGTGCTTAAACTGTATTTTTGTTATTTGATAGCCCTGTTTATTTATTTTTTTTTTTTATAAAGAGTCTATGTTTCTATTTACAGATGCATCAGTTCTTCTGTGACAGAGTCGTGAAATTCCATGAAGGGAGACGGTATAAACTGTGACCGAGAGAGCTGTGATAGCTTTTGGTTTCATAAGAAATGCGTTTGCCGAGAACATTGGCACTCCCATGGAAGCAGAATAATAATTATATTCTATGAAGTGCTGTAGTTGCAAAGTCTGTATTTTCAACATTTTGCTTTGTCTTTTTTTTTATTTTTATTGTTATTTTGGTTTAAATTTCTATTAAAATCGTGTGTGTGTGTGTGTGTGTTGTTGTTGTTGTTGTTGTTATGTATGTATGTATGTATGTATGTGTGTGTGTGTGTGTGTGTGTGTGTGTGTGTGTGTGTGTGTGTGTGTGTGTGTGTGAGTGAGTGTGTGTTTTAACAAAATATGCTTTTTAAGAGCAATATGCTTTTACCAAATGTTACTGATTGTTCTCGATATGAAAATATTTCATTCTGACATTATTCATTTATCGACTGTATTGTTCTTTTTTGTTCCTATCACAATTTGATCGTTTCCACATGTGCTTGGGGACTCCTCCTTCACAGGAACTGAATACATATATGAGAAAGAACAGACTGCTAATTGACAGGAACACGTGCACCAAGTGACTTCTCCTTACTCTGCATGGGCAAGAACGATTAATTGCCTTAAGCGTGGAACAAGCCAACCGACCGAGAAGACTTCACATCTCCTTAATCATCATTCTGTATTCTACGATGGCTTGTCTCTTCGTGGCCTGATTGACGTCAGCGACCTCAATTACCTTGTTCTGATTGGACGAGAGAGAAACAGAGAGAGAGAGAGAGAGACAGAGAGAGAGAAAGAGAGAGAAAGAGAGAGAGAGACAGAGAGAGAAAGAGAGACAGTGAGAGAGAGACAGAGAGATTAAGAGAGACAGAGAGAGAGAGAAAGAGAAAGATACAGAGAGAGAAAGAAAGAAACAGAGACAGAGAGAGAGAGAGAAACAGAGAGAGAGAGAGAGAGAGAGACAGAGAGGGAGAGAGAGATAGAGACAGAAACAGAGAAAGACAGAGAGGAGACTTCATCCGTCATAGCCCCAACGTCAATACGTCAAAGCAGCAGTGTGCACAATAGGGTTTGTTTCACTATTTTTCCTTTTCCCTTTTTTTTATATTGCTTACACTGAAGGCATGAATCTTAGGATCTTTCATTCTGCCCGGATGCCTAAGAAACATATCTTTTTGGCTGTCTGTGGAAAATAGATTATAGGTATATGTTGGTGTTGTTGATAGCAGTATTAATAAAATTACCAATATGGATTACAAGCATTACGAAGATCATTACTAACATCAGTATGATTGTTGCTGTTTGACGTTCTTCTTGTAGACTTTTGTTGATGTTGTTGTAATTGTTGTTACTGTATTGGTAATCTGGACCAAGAATGTTGTTTTTTACATAGGCATTTTCATCATTACAGCACATCTCAAAAACAGGATAAGTCCCATTAAAAGCCCTTACTTTCCAAAGGTCACATTTTGATGATTGTGACTGATTTGCAACATAGAAAATCTATGTTTAGAGGCTTGTTGTTTCGAAGGATGTGATAATTCCAGTGGAATATTTCATGGCAGTCTTATGCTGGTGGGTTGTACCATGACATGCAACTGACACACAAATCCATAAAAAAGTATGTCTGTATATTTTCAACCATATCAACTAAAGTGATAAGGACTGTCATAGTTCAATAGGACAAAAGTGTTGTCTGATACGCCGTTTGCTTTGTGCGTCTCAAGGTTTGATAAAAGAATAATGTACTGTATTCATCTGCCACAGGATGTCATCAACATGCCAATTATATGTTTGTTTCATAGGTCAGTTTCATATTACATTGGCAATCAAGATACGAGACATGACTTTCATCATTGCGGTTTTTACGTCTTCGTTGGTTTGGTGGGAATGTCAAATGTCTGGGAGAGTGCACTTGAAAGATAAGCAGGCGACAAAGTCACTGATATTGATCAAGTTCACCACAGTCTTTATCTATGGAAAGTGTTGGTCATTAATGTTGTATGCTCCACGTTCGTTGGATTTATTGGAGATTTCAACATCGCTGGAGTAACATGAAACACAGCCAGATCAATAACTTGAAAGACCTGTCACATGATTCCTCTGAGACTTGGTCTCTGTGACTGTCGCTTTATTCCTTAAGTGTTTTCTGTTTCGCCTGTCTTGCCCTTTTACTGGGTGAGCTTGACGCTTTGCTCGCCTGTGCCTTCACCGCGGGAAAATAGCTAATCTGTGTAGGTAAAAGTTCTGGTCCCACTCACTGTCTGCGCACAAACGCGTGACAATGATCTTTGGTTTCGTTGAGAACACAGCGAGAGATTATTCAATCACTTGGCTTCACACAGCCCGGAAAACGGAAGAACCGGAACATGTGCTCTGGCTTGTGGTAGTAAATGACAAAAGTTTCTGAACCTCATTCCTGGAACTTGGGGCTTCTCGCTTCCTGAGATGGCACGCGTACTGGCGGCAGGGAATTACAATGTGTTCTGGGTGTGAGGCGACAGTCACGTTTAGTTAGTACATACTAGCGACATGCCTGTGAATGGAGGAGTGCAAGCGTGAGAGCTAATGCAATAAGAGGCTGTTGTCTTCGCAAGTTTGTGTCAAGGGAAGGGTTCTTTCACGCTTGCCCCATGCAGTGCTAATGTTCTGGTCTGAATTATCACGGGTTAAAGCCGTGTCGTGTTCTTTCTCTTTACGGTGTAGGTCGTGGAACAATGTTCTGCTATTGACAATTCCTTAAAAAAAAAGGATTTTCAGTGTGCATTAGAATCTTTATTCTTTATTAAAAAAAAACCTTGAGTATTCATCATCTGGAACGATTGATATTGCAATAAGTTTTTTTTTATGAACGTTCCTTTCCTTTCAATCTATTCACTGAGTGGGGTTGATTCTACAGGCCATGCATACTGAATGAGATACATGGTCCTTTTCTATTGTCGGTCTTGTTAGAAGTGATACTAAACATGTTCATTCTTGTGTAGGAGAGCTGTGTGAGAGCCAGCGCTATGGACGGCCGACCTTTGCCTTCATTTGGCCAGTTGCTGCAGTAACCAGCCATAAAGGCTGGTCTCCCGAGAGGAGTCCCAAATGTCTCCATTTTAAGTCTTCATCAGCATAAACTCAGTAGCTATAAACGATCCTCCGCATTCTCCGGTGCCATTGTTTAGTGGTGATGTGTGTGGATCTCTTAATTGTGATCGTTGCTTGGATTGCACTTAGTGGTGATTTGTGAGGACAAAGGATTATCTATACCTCATCCTTGAAATAGCGGTGCTGGACATGGTACAATGTGTGTCTGTATGTATGTTTATATGAGTATGAAACTCACTAAGCTAGTGCAGCTTTCTCTACCGTCACAGTGCATTCGTTTTGCTGTTGATCAGGAAGCTGGTTAACATGAGCATTTGTTTATCCGACAGTATTACAATAAAATTATTATTGTTCACTGTCCTTGTTACTCTTTTAAAGTTCTGAAGTTATCTGGTATTTTTGTTGTTGATTTTTAAATTAATAGAGTCATTTGTTGATAGGAATCATTGTTGATTGTAGCATTCAGCAGAGTCCATTATTGTTCTAGAAAGTTTGTTTTCAAAAGTTGAAGCAGTGTCTGTATTTATAACATAATAAGTACTCTACCTCAGACGATAGTCAGTGGCTTTTCAGCCCGGTGATACTACAATACAATAAAAAGAACAAACGATGTATCATTCTTTTCTTGAGAACAAACATACTTGATCACAATGGACTCAGAGAAATTATTTGCCGTTTCCATTTGAATGAGATGATAATTAGTTTAAATGATAATTGAGAGAAATGCTTCATTCCAATCATGATGAATGTGAAAGCATCCGCTGTGATGAGCTAAAGGGTGTATTTTGTAAAGTGTAAAACCAATAATTCCATCAACAGAAAAAAAAACCGAAAAGGAAATAACTTCGCACAAGAAACTACAGGAAAGAACGCTCCGAGTTCTGCAACAAAAAGGATAACGAAGGAGCACGTGCAGATAACTTCTGAGTGTAGGGAGTGTGTAGTGAGAGAGGGAGAACAAGAAAAGAGACAAAAGAACAAGATGGAAGATATCCGCCGGAGGTTGTCTGTGTCACTTCCGGTATTCCGGGACTCACCACCCACTCCTCCAATAGGCACCCCAGCAGCTCCTGCAGGACGGCGTGGAAGTATATACCTGTTGACCAACCCGCTCACTCCTGATCCCCCTACTGAAGAGGAGTAAGTCATTTATTCGTGTATTCATTCTTCAGTCTTTTTTATTTTCCTTCGGGTTTTGTTCCTTACAAAGCTTTGGCTATGACCTGGGCGCTAAAATTGCCATTTAAGTTGTGTTGTTGGGATGTTCATCAGAGCTTAAAACACGCTCTCTGCTTTTCGTCCCACGAAGTTAATCGCATGTCTGTTAAAAGCGTATTTCTATTTCAATTTGAGCTGTCGGGTTTATTTTGTTTTCATTGCGAATAATGCAATTTTACATGTATCTAAATTGTTATTTGAAGTGTAAGCTTTTACGATTACGCAATTGAGCCATTGCCTGCCATTTCACCCCTACCCATCTTTCAGCTTCTTCATTTTGTTTTTCTATGCAAATTTGGGAGCTGTTTTGGGGTGTTTTTCTTCTCGGTCTGCTGTCTTATTTGCTTTGTCTTATTTTTTGTGCCTTTTTCGTCTTTTTTTTCTAAATTTTGTCTTTGCTTGCCTAAAAAGCCACTACACTCTTCTCTGAAATCATCATGATCTTTCTCTCTCTCTCTCTCCCCTCTCTCTCTCTCTCTCTCTCTCTCTCTCTCTCTCTCTCTCTTCTATCTCTCTATCTATCTATCTATCTATCTTTCATCTCTTTCTTTTTCTTCTCTCACTCACTCACTCACTCACCCACTCTCTCTCTCTCTTTCTCTCTCTCTCTTTCAGACAAAGCACACACACACATGCACACGCACACACACACACAAACACACACACACACACACACACACACACACACACACACACACACACACACACACATTGTCATTATCACTTCTCTTTATTTCTGTCCCTTTTATTTGTCTATATGTCTGTTTTCTTTCTCTGTCTCTTTCTTTCCCTGTCCCTTTTATCTGTCTATATGTCTGTTTGTCTTTCTCTGTCTCTTTCTTTTCCTGTCCCTTTTTATCTGTCTATATGTCTGTTTTCTTTCTCTGTCTCTTTCTTTTCCTGTCCCTTTTATCTGTCTATATGTCTGTTTGTCTTTCTCTGTCTCTTTCTTTTCCTGTCCCTTTTATCTGTCTATATGTCTGTTTGTCTTTCTCTGTCTCTTTCTTTTCCTGTCCCTTTTATCTGTCTATATGTCTCTCTGTCTCTTTCTTTCCCTGTCCCTTTTATCTGTCTATATGTCTGTTTGTCTTTCTCTGTCTCTTTCTTTCCCTGTCCCTTTTATCTGTCTATATGTCTGTTTGTCTTTCTCTGTCTCTTTCTTTCCCTGTCCCTTTTATCTGTCTATATGTCTGTGTATCTTTCTCTGCCTCTTTCTTTCCCTGTCCCTTTTATCTGTCTATATGTCTGTTTGTCTTTCTCTGTCTCTTTCTTGCCATGTCCCTTTTTATCTGTCTATATGTCTGTGTATCTTTCTCTGTCTCTTTCTTTCCCTGTCCCTTTTATCTGTCTATATGTCTGTTTGTCTTTCTCTGTCTCTTTCTTTCCCTGTCCCTTTTATCTGTCTATATGTCTGTTTGTCTTTCTCTGTCTCTTTCTTTTCCTGTCCCTTTTATCTGTCTATATGTCTGTTTGTCTTTCTCTGCCTCTTTCTTTTCCTGTCCCTTTTATCTGTCTATATGTCTGTTTGTCTTTCTCTGCCTCTTTCTTTTCCTGTCCCTTTTATCTGTCTATATGTCTCTCTGTCTCTTTCTTTTCCTGTCCCTTTTATCTGTCTATATGTATATCTCTGTCTCTTTCTTTTCCTGTCCCTTTTATCTGTCTATATGTATATCTCTGTCTCTTTCTTTCCTGTCCCTTTTATCTGTCTATATGTATATCTCTGTCTCTTTCTTTCCCTGTCCCTTTTATCTGTCTATATGTATATCTCTGTCTCTTTCTTTTCCTGTCCCTTTTATCTGTCTATATGTATATCTCTGTCTCTTTCTTTTCCTGTCCCTTTTATCTGTCTATATGTTATCTCTGTCTCTTTCTTTCCCTGTCCCTTTTATCTGTCTATATGTATATCTCTGTCTCTTTCTTTCCCTGTCCCTTTTATCTGTCTATATGTATATCTCTGTCTCTTTCTTTCCCTGTCCCTTTTATCTGTCTATATGTATA
>CM060305.1:30706365-30726365 GCA_030674185.1 Monoplex corrugatus | reverse complement strand
CTTAGGGTTTATGCGCAGGCATATAGTTTATACCATGATCATTTCATATCCATTTTTATCACATCGCGTTTATGACGATGGCAAATCTGGAATTTGACTCAAGGGTAGAAACGGTATTATGACAAGACTGTAACCAAAACTGACACTATAACACAGAGGTCATGGGGGAGTGAGGTGGTAAATTATTCAACCTTTCTCGTGCACAGACTTATGAAGGTAGTGCCCATCTCCCTGTCAACCGCTGCTTCACTTTATCAAACCATAAACAAGATCATCGTGGGTGGTGGACTGGAGGCCATGGGCACTAAATCATTCCAGCTAAGGTGAAATGCATGCGCTAGTTTGGCAGATGGAAGCTTCACGCAGTCTTGCAGAATGGACTGGAACAGCCAAACATTAACAACATTGACAGCGCATGCTGCTTCATGAGTTTATGAATATGGCAATGACTCCTCTGCGAGCCATCACATTTCTTGTATCTATCTGATGAAATGCATCTACTGGAAGGATGTAAAAGCACAACAAGTCCCAGGGTGGATAAGTTGTATACATCATTTGTGTGTGACACTCACACTGTATGTTTGTTATGGCGTACAAATAATACCCTAAGCATTATTTAGACTTCTTGAGAAATCCGAATATGAGGATGACTTTGAGCAATATCCAGTACACATTTTGCCTTTATCTCTCATCCTCTGTTCTCTCATCTTGTCAGTAAAATTCACTGACTTGCGAAATCTTTGATCCAAATTTAAAACAAGAAAACATTTTTATTTTGTTCTCTTGTATTTGGTTTAAGGTCAAAAGTAGATTCCTCGAAGTTCATCTATATCAGACAGTGCAGACGTATTGATACAGACGAGGAGAAGTAAGCTGAGACTTGCAGTGCTTCTGATACTTATAGTGCTTCTCATGACTGAGATCGTCTCGTCATTGACTCAGACGTTTCCATACAGTGCAGGCCTTTTGTGGAGATGTTGTCTCTCCTGGTGACAGGAAACCAAACAGCTCACTTGACATTTGTCTCTCTTGTTTCCATACATAGACAAAACAACTGTGAACCATTTGACACAATGGTGATACCACCCGTGGCATGTCTATTGCAATATCGTAAATGCCAATTTTTCTTCTTTTTCACTCTGTATCTCTCTGTCTGTCTGTCTGTCTGTCTGTCTATCTGTCTGTCTCTCTCTCTCTCTATCTGTCTGCCTCTGTCTCTCTATCTCTCTATTTCTCTATCTCTCTGTCTATCTATCTACCTATCTATCTATCTATTTATCATATCCATCCATCCATCCATCCATCTATCCATCTATCCATCTATCTATGTATCTATCTATCTATGTATCTATCTATCTATCTATCTATCTATCTATCTATCTATCTATCTATCTATCTGTCTGTCTGTATATCTTGAACAGGAGAAACAGTACGCAGAGAAATAAACGGACTGCTTTACATAAATATGGGTTTCACATTATCCCATTTTCTTCTTTTTTTTCCCTACTATCTTTTCAACATCGTTCAGTGAGTTACAAAATCTTAAATCAAAACAGGGAAAATTGTTTTCTTATGTTTTAGTATTGCTTAAGGTCACCAGTACATTTTCTATGTTCATCCATACCTGAAAATGCCGACCTATTGATACAAGCGAGGAGAAGTAAGCTGATACCAGCAGTACTTCTAATGACTGAGATCGTCTCGTCATTGACTCAGACGTTTCCACACAGTGCAGGCCTTTTGTGGAGATGTTGTCTGTCCTGGTGACAGGAAACCAAACAGCACACTTGGCATTTGTTTGTCTTGTTTCCAAACATAGTCAAAACAACTATGAACCATTTGACAAAATAGTTACACCATTCATAGCGTAACTATCGCAAATGTCGATTTCTTCTTCTTCTTCTTCTTCTTCTTCTTCTTCTTCTTCTTCTTCTTCTTCTTTTCTTCTTTCTTTTTCTTCTTCTTCTTTATCTCACACACACACACACACACACACACACACACACACACACACACATACACACCACGCGCGCGCAGCGCGCGCGCGCACACGCACGCACACACACACAATGGACGACGAATGAAAAGTATGCATGGTGTATGTTTACAATGTAATCCCCTCCACACAATCCCTGGTTTGTGTATGGGTTGGTGGCTTTCACAATATACCATGTGTCAATGTCAGCTGCGACGATAACCTGAGCTGCGACGATAGCCTGAAAAGGCTCCTGCAGCGTAATTATCCAGATCCAGATCCAGATCCAGTGTCAGTGTCTCTCTCTCTCTGTCTCTCTCTTTCTCTCTCTTTCTCTTTCTCTCTCTATCTTTTCTCTCAGTGTCTCTCATTCTGTCTGTCTGGCTGGCTGGCTGTCTGTCTGTCTGTCTCTCTCTCTCTCTGTTGCTCTCTCTCTTTCTCTCTCTCTCTCTCTCTCTCTCTCTCTCTCTCCTCCTCCTCCTCCTTCTCCACCTTTTTCTTTTTCTTTCACTTTTTCTGTCTCTTTCTCTCTTTCTTTTTATATCTCTGTGTCTGTCTCTCTCCTCCCTCTTTGTCCCCCCTCTCTCTCTTTCTCTCCCTCCTCCTCTCTCTCAGCCTTCTGTATTGTCTGGTCTTAATGAATTCATCGAATTGTCGAATTCTTTGTGTCTTTCTAGTAACAATAGAGAAAAAGCAAGTGATACAACAACAATAATAAACACAACAAGAAAACAAAGAAAAGATTTATATACTCATTTAACACAAATATGCCCCTCACTCTCACTCTTTCTCTTTTCTTGCTATCTATTCAACATCATCGAATGACTTACGAAATCTTTGATCAAAACAGGAAAGCTATTTTGCTCTGTTTTAGTATTGCTTAAGGTCACAAGTACATTTTCTGTGTTCATCCATACCTGAAAATGCCGACCTATTGATACAGGCGAGGAGAAGTAAGCTGATACCAGCAGTACTTCTAATGACTGAGATCGTCTCGTCATTGACTCAGACGTTTCCACACAGTGCAAGCCTTTTGTGGAGATGTTGTCTCTCCTGGTGACAGGAAACCAAACAGCACACTTGGCATTTGTCTGTCTTGTTTCCAAACATAGTCAAAACAACTATGAACCATTTGACACAATAGTTATTCCATTCATGGCATGACAATCGCAAATGTCGATCTTCGTCTGCTTCTTTTTCATCTTGTTCTTGTCCTTGTTCTTGTTCTTGTTTTTCTTGTTCTTCTTGTTTTTCTTCTTCTTCTTCTTCTTCTTTTTCTTCTGCTTCTTCTGCTTCTTCTTCTTCTGACTCTCTGTCTCTGTTGCTGTCTCCATTTCTCTCTCTCTCCTCTCTCCCTCTCTCTCTCTCTCTCTCTCTCTCTCTCTCTCACACACACACACACACACACACATAACAGACGACGAATGAAAAGTATGCATGGTGTATGTTAACAATGTAATCCCCTCCCCACAATCCCTGGTTTGTGTATGGGTTGGTGGCTTTCACAATATATACCATGTGTCAATGTCAGTGTCAGTGTCTCTCTCCCTCTGTCTGTCTCTCTCTCTGTGTCTGTCTCTGTCTCTGTCTCTCTCTCTCTGTGTCTGTCTGTCTCTGTCTGTCCATCTGTCTGTCTGTCTGTCTCTCTCTCTCTCTCTCTCTCTCTCTCTCTCTCTCTCTTTCCCCTAAATCTCACTCTGTCTGTCAGCTTCTCTTTCTCTCTCTTTCTCTTTCTCTCTCCGTCTCTTCTCTCTCAGTCTCTGTCCTTCTGTCTGTCCCTCTGTCTGTCTGTCTCTGTCTCTGTCTCTCTCTCTCCTCCTGCTCCTCCTTCTTCATCTTCTTTCTCTTTTTCTCTGTCTCTTCCTGTTTCTCTCTCTCTCTGTCTGCCTCTTTCTCCTCTCTCCCCATCTCTCTCTTTCTCTCTCTCCCTCCCTCTCTATCTCTCTCAGCCCTCTGTATTGTCTAATCTAAGTGCTTTAAAATATGAAATAATAAAATCATCAAATTGTCGAATTGTTTCTTTGTGTCTTTCTAGTAACAATAAACAAAAAGCAAGTGATATAACAACAACAATAAACACAACAAGAAAACGAACAACAGATTTATATACTCATTTTACACAAATATGCCGCTCACTCTCACACTATCTCTTTTCTTGCTATATGTTCAACATCATCGAATGACTTACGAAATCTTTGATCAAAACAGGAAAGCTATTTTGCTCTGTTTTAGTATTGCTTAAGGTCACAAGTACATTTTCTGTGTTCATCCATACCTGAAAATGCCGACCTATTGATACAGGCGAGGAGAAGTAAGCTGATACCAGCAGTACTTCTAATGACTGAGATCGTCTCGTCATTGACTCAGACGTTTCCACACAGTGCAGGCCTTTTGTGGAGATGTTGTCTCTCCTGGTGACAGGAAACCAAACAGCACACTTGGCATTTGTCTGTCTTGTTTCCAAACATAGTCAAAACAACTGTGAACCATTTGACACAATAATTACAAGATTTGTGGTGTGTCTGTTGTAAATGCTGATTGTTTTCCCTCTCCCTCTGCCTCAGTCTCTCTCTCTCTGTCTGTCTGTCTGTCTGTCTGTCTGTCTGTCTGTCTCTTACTCTCTCTCTCTCTCACTCTTTTGCTCTTTCTCTCTTTTTCTCTTGCTCTCTCTCTCTAACTCTCTCCTGCTATCTCTCTCTCTCTCTCTCACATACACACACACACACACACGCACGTGCGCACACGCTCTCACGCAGACAGAGTGAGTAGATGTCGCGCCAGCAGGCAGCAAAAGTGTGTGTGGTGTTTTACAGTGATTTTATCGTGGTTCTATTTGATTTTATGCATTGAATTTTGTATCAGTTTGTTGCTTTTAAATCCCGACACACGGTGATGTAAGTATTTTTTTTTAAATTTTGAATATTTTACCAGATAATCTGATTTCAAAGTTTTTACACCTCTTTTCATCATTTTAATTCAGCCGCTCAAGTCTGACATTTTATCTGTGAACTGTGTTTACATTTTAGCCTACTGTGTTCGCCCAACGCTACAGCTTTCCAAACCTTTGTGTTCTCTGCAAGTATCTTGCTCTCCTGACTGGCTCGCAATTATGGACCCTTCTTTTATAAAACAAATTGGACTGACACTTTTTAAACACAGCAAGTGCTACCTCGGTGGAGGCGTCTACCAGCGCATACGAACACTGGGGCTGTGTCCTAAGCCCCGCACTGCGCGATCCTGTCGTGGTGGACGTCTCCACCGACTTTGGCACAATCTGCCTCCTGCTGTGCCAGTCCGACACCACTCTTCTGCTTCTTCGTCTCCTCCACTGCCCCTGCACTCGACCTTGCTGCTGCAAACTTCGTCTCCTCCTCTGCCGTCTTCGCCTTCGTCTTCTGTCCCGCCGGTGCCGCCTTCACCTTCTGTCCCGCCGGTGCCGCTTTCGTCTTCTGTCCCGCCGGCGCTGCCCTCGTCTTCTGTCCCGCTGGTGCTGCCGTTGTCTTCTGTCCCGCTGGTGCCTCCTTCGTCTTCTGTCCCGTCGTTGCTGCCTTCGTCTTCTGCCCCGCTGGTGTCTCCTTCGTCTTCTGTCCCGTCGGTGCTGCCTTCGTCTCCACCTCGGCCGCCGCATTGTGATAAACTGAAAATATGCCTTTTTAACGCTCAGTCAACATGCACTGATGGCAAAGCTGATGTCATTGCTGACTTTATCGCAGATGAACATGTTGACATTGCTTTTATCACCGAAACATGGCTTAACCCCCTTGGTCATGAACCTATACATGTGAATCTCACTCCGAGTGGTTACAGGCTTGCTTCTTTCCATCGCTCATCCCGAGGTGGTGGTATCGCCATCCTCTACAACGACTCACTCCATTCCCGCCTGTCTTTCTCGCAGTCTCTGCCTTTCTCCCATCCTTCTTTCGAGCACGTTGAAGTATCCTTCCAATCCACCCCTCACCCCATCACCTTCTCCTGTGTCTATCGACCTCCACCTAGCTCTGCCAACAAGCTCACCACATCCATGTTTCTCTCTGACTTTGATCAACTTCTTGATTACTACTGTCTCTTACCTGGAAATCTCATCATTCTAGGTGACATCAATGTCCACTATGACAACACTCACCGTTATGACACAAGACATATCATCAACTCTCTGTCCAATCACAATATGACTCAACACATTTCTGAACCAACCCATCAAAAAGGTCACATTCTTGACTGGATCATTTCTCGTGATCACCACAATTCCGCTACTGACAACTGCTTAGTTCTTTCTACCCGTCTAACTTCAGCCCTTCCATCTGACCACTCTGCAATTCTCTGTTCTCTCGACATTTCTCCTCCTTCCCGTACCATGCGCACAGTGACTCGACGCAATCTCAAATCTATCGACCTCTCCACATTTTCATCTGACGCCTCCCGTCTCCTTTCTGAAAAGTCACATAACCTTGCCGATGAATTCTATACTACTCTCCACCATCTTCTGGACACTCATGCTCCAGCCACAACCCGTCCTTTACCTGACCGCCCCCCTACCCCCTGGCTCACTCATGAGATCGCCTGTGCAAAACGTGCCCGCCGCAGAGCAGAGCGCCGCTGGCGCAAATCCAAACTCACTGTACACAGGCAACTTTTCCAAGCCTCTAAAACAAAAGTATCCACCCTCATTGCATCAGCAAAAACAAGCTATTTCCAAACCAAAATCCTGAATGCCTCTTCTTCAAAAGAACTCTTTACAACCATGAATCATCTCCTTGGCACACGAAAAGATTTACCTCTCCCAACAAAACATACAAATGAAGAACTCCCATCTGTATTCTCCAAGTATTTCACCACCAAAATACAAACTCTTTGTGACAGGCTTGACAGGACACCCTGTCAACCATGCCCACCTGACCCTTCCTTCTCTGGCACACCTCTTACTACTCTTAACCCAGTCTCACAAGAAGAAATTCTCAACACAATCAGATCCATGTCGTTCAAAACCTGCGAACTGGATCCTCTTCCAGGTTCTCTCTACGCCGACTGTCTCCCTACTCTCCTCCCATTCATCACTGACATCATCAACACTTCTCTTCAAACTGGAACTGTCCCTGATTCTTTCAAATCTGCTATTGTTCACCCTCTCCTCAAGAAACACAATTTAGATCCAAATGAACTGAAAAATTACCGGCCTATCTCTAATCTCTCTTTCTTGTCAAAACTCCTTGAAAAAGTCGTCCTCAACCAGCTGAACTCTCACCTGTCTGCCAACAATCTCCTCAATCCTTTCCAGTCAGCCTACCGCCAGTGCCATAGTACTAAAACTGCCCTACTACACATTCTCAACAATCTCCTCCTTGCAACTGATACTGGCAAAGTCTCTCTCCTCACACTCCTTGATCTGTCTGCAGCCTTTGATACCATTGATCATGGTATTCTCCTTTCTAGACTTCATCATACTTTTGGCATCTCTGACATTGCTCTGTCTTGGTTCACTTCATACCTATCCAACAGAAAACAAACCGTTCTCATTAATGGCACTTACTCTCAACCTGCATACCTGACCTGTGGTGTTCCACAAGGATCTGTCCTTGGCCCTGTTCTTTTCACTCTTTACACCTCCCCCCTGTCCACCATCATCAACTCTCATTCTATAAAACACCACTTCTATGCTGATGACACCCAACTTCAAGACAGTGACTCACCTGATAATATACAGCGCCTGTTGACTCGCACCACTGAGTGTTACTCGGACATTAAGAACTGGATGACACACAATAGACTTCAGCTTAATGACGACAAAACAGAGGCTATCCTCATTGGCACCCGTCAGAAACTTTCTCAGCTGCCTCCTCTTTCTCTCCCATTATGTAACACATCAGTCCCAATTTCTGATTCAGCTAAAAACCTTGGTGTCTGCATTGACTCTACCCTCTTCATGAACAACTTTGTTTCTCAAACTGCCAGATCCTGCTACTATCATCTCCATCGTATAAGGCTGATCAGGAAGTATCTCTCTGTCGAAACAACTGCAAAACTCGTTCTCTCCTTCATAATGTCTCGCATTGACTATTGCAATTCACTCCTGTCTGGTCTTCCTGCCTCCACCATTCACATCCTACAGCGCATTCAAAACAATGCTGTACGCCTTGTTCTCAAAAAGAAAAAAGCTGACCACATATCTCCTCTCCTGGCACAACTTCATTGGCTCCCTGTATCAAAGCGCATACAGTACAAACTAGACACCATGTGCTACAAAAGCCTCAATAACGCAGCCCCCGATTACCTGTCAAGCCTACTTGAGATCTATCTTCCCTCACGTACCCTCCGCTCTACCTCCGATCCTCTGACTTTTCGCTTTCCACGCACTAAGCTCAATACCTATGGTCCACGAGCCTTCTCTGTTTCTGGTCCACTCTCCTGGAACAAACTTCCTCTCTCAGTCCGTCAGCAACCTACTTTTGTCTCCTTCAAGTCCGCTCTCAAAACTCACCTTTTCTCCTCCGCATAAAATCCTAACCTCACTCAACCCCCCCCCCCCCCCTCTGCAGCCTGTCTCCGCTCGGAGGGAATCACATGGTTATAATATATAATTGTATATGCTATGCTCTCTATAATTTTCCATTGGTTTTATTCTTGCTTTTATTGCTTTTATTCTTTCTCCTCATTTATAGCCATGCGTGTGTGTGTGTGTGTATGTGTGTGTGTGCGTGCGTGTGTGTGCGTGCGTGCGTGCGTGCGTGCTTGCGTGTGTGTCTGCTTCAGCGCTTAGATTTGATTTTATCAAGATTTTGCGCTATATAAATATTGTAATTATTATTATTAATTATTATTATTATTATTATAGACACACGCATGCATACACACACACACACACACAGACACATGCACATGCACACACACGCAGATACACAGACACAGACACACAGACAGACACATGCACACACACAGACACAGACACACACACACACACACACACACACACACACACACACACACACACACACACACACACACACACAGAGAATCATACACACAAACAAGAAAGTTCATGTATACTGCAGTTAGGCAAGGAAGAAAAAGAGAAAAGAACAGACAAGAAAAAAAAAAAAACGAAAAAAAAACAAAAGCAAACAAACAAAAACAAAGCAGCACTTGCGTCAAATGGTTGGCAGTTGTTGTGACTATATCTGGAAACTGGAGAGACGTAGACAAATGTCGATTGACCCGTTTGATCTCGTTCCCTCAGGCCATGCGATCTCTCCACCAAAGACCCGTATTATATGGAAACGTCTTGAGTCATTCAACAGACGATCTCGGCCATAAGAAGTACTATAGGTATCAGCTCACTTTTCCCTGGCCTGTATCAAGCTCTGCACGTTCAGTTTCCACTTCATTTTCTCAAGATGACGTCTCCTCGCTCAGAATGAATTCCATATGCACTAAAGTCACATGTGATGGAGAAGATCCTTTCAGATATATATGAACTAAGAGAATGTACTTGTGACCTTGCACAATACTGAAAACTAATACTACAACATTCCTGTTTGGATCCGTGATTTCGGGGGTCATTCAACGATGTTGAAAAGTTAATAGGAATAAAAAAAAAAAAGGGATAGAGTGAAGGGTATGCCTATGTTAAGTGGTACATTTGTTTAGTTGTTTATTCAATTTTCTATTTGAGAGAGAGAGAGAGAGATGGACAGACAGACAGACAGGTGGACAGACAGACAAATAGACAGACAGACAGACAGACAGACAGGCAGGGAGAGGATGACTACTTGGGTCAAGGATCACTCACCTAACAGTGTTGAACCTACCCAAGATCAGTATCTTGTGTGTGTGTGTGTGTGTGTGTGTGTGTGTGTGTGTGTGTGTGTGTGTGTGTGTGTGTGTGTGTGTGTGTGTAAGTGAATGTGTATCTGTGTGCGGCACGCGCGCGCGCGCGCGCGCGTGTGTGTGTGTATGTGTGTGTGTGTGTGTGTTTGTGTTTTGTGAGTGAGAGAGATAGAGGGGTGGGGAGAGGAGGGGGACGACGGTTTGGATCAGGGAATCACTTTCCACCCGTCCTCCTGTGTTCCCCCTCCCACTTTGCGCGTGCTGGATGCCCTGGAGTTTTGGTCGATGTCGAGTGATTGCTCTGATGAATGATGAGAGTGCGCACCTTGATTCGATTCTTGAATCAAAATTTAGCGTTTTATAAACGTTATTACTCATTTATCTATCTATTAATTATTATTACTATGTTATCATTATTATTATTGTTGTTGTTGTTTTTGTTGTTGTTATTATTGATATTATTATTATTATTATCACTATTATTATTATTATTATCATTATTGTTGTTATCATTAATATTATTATTATCATTATTATTATTATTGTTATTATCATCATTATTATCATCATTGTTGTTGTTGTTGTGTATGTGTATGTGCGAGAGAGAGAGACATAGACAGAGAAAGAGGACAGAGACAGAGAGAGCAAGAGAGAGAGAGAGAGAGAGAGCAAGAGAAAGAGAGAGAGAGGATTACTGCTGACTTGGCTGTTTTTGATAAGTACGTAGTTGCAGAGAGCTGACGTACTTGTGATCGATTTTCTCACCCAAGGAATCAAAAATAGTCACTTCCATGTATTGTACTAATGTAGTATGATCAGACTGACATTTAAATGTGTTTGTTTGATTTTTTTTCAAGGCTTATATCATAAAGTGGTGGTAATTTTATATTTAGTTGGAGGACTGTATGATACTGTCTCCTTGGGCCCATTAGCTCAGGAGGTGGGAGTGACTGAAGCATAATGCAGGTGTCGTAGGTTCGAACTTCTTTAAAGTCAGTTTTTTAGTGCGCTGGCTGGCTCCTGTATTAGGTCAATGGTCTCTAGATTTGATGTCTCGAGTTCAATCCCAGCCTGCAACCTTATAACTGGCCTGTTTGCTGCCCGTCTTTTATGCTCTAATCATTCTGATGGTGTCAGCACAGTGCGTCGTATGTCTTGTTACCGTCTACTCTCCCTTTCCATTTTCAAAACCTTGCCAGCGCGAACGGTTTTGCGCGGGTTTAAGGAGTCTGCCACGAAATGTCTTCCATATCTGAGCGAGCGCATATGGAATTGTCCCAGTCTGATGATCTCTCTTGCATAAACTCCGTTTTTATCTGTTATTTTATGTACAAGGAAACGCGTCGATCGGAACTTTATATCAAACAGAGGTTTGAGATGTGGACCACGAAGGAACCATGTACGCATACATTTTGGCAGAAATGGCTCCAAGATGGAGAAAACGTAATGTAAAAAGTGTCTAAGATCCACAATTATTTTTAAGGGGTTGGGGGCGGAAGAGCGATGACAGCAGGGCAGAGGACGCGACTTTGTCTGGAAATCAAACAATCTATTTACATTCTGTTTTCAGAATTGTGGGAGGCTGCAGCTGTCTTCACATTTCCCAAAGTTTTAAACAAATTAAAGCTTGTTTATAAAGTCGTAGAAAGTTTTAAAATGAAAAACGGAAACTTTGATTTTCTGGTGTAAACGAAACTTGTAAAATCTTCTTTTGTTTTTCCAATCGTATGTGATGAGTTTGAAGGAATCATTTCACGCACGCACGTGCGCACACACACACACACGCGCGCCGCACACACACACACACACACACACACACACACACACACATACACACACACACACACATGCACACACACGCACACAAACAAACAAACAAACACAAACAAACACACACACCACCACCACCACCCACTACACTACAAGATGTTCAGTCCTTTTGCCACGGGTGACTATTTTGCGATTGGCCGCACAGTCCTTTACTAAGTAAGGTTCCCATTTTCGATGACTGTGTCTCTGACAAAACACACAGGCACTAAGTCTTAACCCAAACATGTCCCCATTGTTGGTCGTTGTGACCTCAATAAGGGGTCATATCTTTACGTCCCGTCATTCACGTTCACCCTGACCATTCAGTTAACCGCTGTGGTCCAAGCTTGGTGCCTGAGATTATGTCTCTTTATTCTGCTCTCTGTTGTTTTAATGCCGGTGTTTCGAAACATGTGAATTTAACATAGACATTCAAGTTACAGATCAAAATGATCTAGCAACTGGCAACGGTAGGTATGTACGTCGGCCGAAGTGTTACTTTCTGTTTTGTTGGAAGCTTAAGTTTCATTTTTATTTCTATGAACGTTCAAAAGATCCCTGCTGTTGTATTTTTGTCGGATAGATGGAAAGAAGTCCGTCCAGCATTTTCTCCCTGGGTCTACCTGGTGCTCTCTTTCCCTCCAGCCTTCCCGTTGTGACCAGGTGCTCCAAATCCCCTTTCCTCATAAAATGGCCTATAAATGTTGCCTATCTTTTCCTAATCTTCCTTATATGACATGATCTTATTGTTTGTGTCTGCCTCCATCAAGACCGTCTCGTTTGTTTTCTTTGCTGTCCATGGAACTCTCAACATTCTTCTTAGAAACCACATCTCGGCTGCCTCAATCTTGTTCTTGCTTTGCTTGTTGACTGTCCACGCCTCACATCCGTACAACAGTATATTGTTTCTATATAACATTCAAGAACTCAGTGCTGGACGGACTTGCAGAGTGGGTGGGGACGAGGAGGGTGGGGGAGATGCTAGGGGCAACGAGAGATAGCGACAGATGGAAGTCCACGATCGCCAACGCCATGCGGCAGGGCACCTGATGATGATGATGAGATGGAAAGAAATATCTGGACTGTAACAGTCCACAGATTTTCAGCCCGGTTGAGATAAGGCAGATGTGGAGGACAGAGATCCAGAAGCTATGCGTGCAGCCAACATTTCAAGGAATACTACAGACTGAACTGAGATGGACAAGACAAAATGTACTGATGTATATAAAGTCACCTATCAATCTAAGGTTATATCCACGTTTATACATAGCAAATCGAATACAAGACAAAGTCATAGTTAGATTCCCCGTTATCACGACACTTTACCTCAAACAGAGATGGAAAAGGAAAACCCAAAACACATGAGATGAAACACAAAAACAATAAAGAAATCAAACACATATTTCAGATTCAAAATAAAACAGGTGCAAACCGCAGTTAATTATTTCTTCAAGGTGATCGTTAATAATAATATAAATGATACTAATAATAATATCTTATTTCTCAGAGAGGGAGAGAGAGACACAGATAGAAAGAGACAGAGAGACAGAGACAGAAAGATAGACAGAGACAGAAGAACAGAGATGTGACAACAAATTCAAAACTCTATTTCACCCTGCATGCAATCTACAAATACGAGGAGCAATTGAAGAGACGTTTTGACAGGGGAAAGAACATCCGAGTGTGTAAACATGTTGCTCAATATTGACGAAGATTAGATAAGAGAGAGAGAGAGAGAGAGAGAGAGAGAGAGAGAGAGAGAGAGAGAGAGAAGAGAGAGAGAGAGACACCACACACACAACACAGACACACAGACATACAGACAATACACAGACAGAGACATGGACACAGATGCAGAGCTAGAAAGAGACAGAGAGTGAAAGAGAGAGTGTGTGTGGTGTGTTGTGTATGTGGTGGGGGGGGGGGAGGTACGTGAGTGTACGTGCGCATTTATTTGTGTTTGTGTTGTCGCAATGGACTCGCCACGGAAAACTCAGACAGATCTCCCCGAAAAGAGCACGTCGCCGAATTGCAGCGCAACCCCTATGTTTTGTGCCATCTGTTTGTGTGCAATGACAACTAAAATGTCAGCGTAGAGGACAGGTGGAATATCAAAACTCTTGTGCGTGCGCATGTTCGTTATTCGTTGTATAGGATTGTGGAGGAAATATGGAATATCGAGCGCTTATGCGTGCACATGCGAGCGTACGTGCGTGCGTGCGTGAGTGTGTGTGATGAGTGTGTGTGTGGTGTGAGAGAAGAGAGAGAGAGAGAGAGACAGAGACAGAGAGGCAGAGACAGAGACCAAAGACAGAGACATAGAGAGAGAAACCGAGAGACACACACAGAGACAACGACGGAGACAGAGACAGAAAGAGAGAGAGGGGGAGGGAGAGAGAATGGGGGTAGAGAGAGAGAGACAGACAGACAGACAGAGAGAGACAGAGAGATGCTTGTGTATGCTGCTGGTGCCACTAGTTCTGTAAAGCTGATGATAATACCAGGACATTCAGCAGGATTTGCATAATGTCCATCTGCTGATCGCTGGCATCTTGGGACTTCAGTCGTTCGACAGGAGAAGGCAAACAGAGAGATGAGGAAAGTAAGAGAGAGAGGAATCATAACTTTGTAGATTTGTTTGTCTTTTTGTTGTTGTTGTGTTGTTGTTGTTGGTGGTGGTGGTTATGGTTGTGTTGGTTTATGGTGGTAGTGGTGGTGTTTTGTATGTGTGTGTGTGGGGGGGGGGAGGATGGTGTTCCGCTTTTTCTCGGATGCGTGTACAAAGTTGCTTTGCCTATGCTGCGCAAGCAGTATGTTGCTGCACAGCCTGCATACTTAAGTTTCACAGCAGCGTGCATGTTGTTGGTTCTTTTTTTCATATTTCCATAACCCACTGGACACTAACATGACTTACATGATCTTAACATGCATACTTGATGTTCTGCTTGCATATACACACACACAAAAATGAGTTTAAGGCACTGACGGGTCTGCTGATATACATGTATTGACCTGGGAGATGGGAAAAATCTCTGACCTTTTATTCTTCAGGCGGAAGGTATCAAGACAGAATCGAACCCAGACCTTCAGGTTGAAAGTCTGATGTCTTACCTATCTGACTATCCGCGCCCGTTTTATGATAGGATGAGGGTTAAAATGAAGGGTAATAGCAGAGGCGAGGTCATTGTGCAGGTTGGCAGGAGTGTTGGGGGGGGGGGGGGGGGTCAGTGCATTAGGACGAAGTATTTCTGCTCTGTTCGTAGTCGATCTTGTTTGATCAACAGGAGCGAGGTAGATGGTATATTAAAAAGAGATATGGGAGAGGCGGGGACAGAGAGAGAGAGAGAGACAGACAGACAGAGACAGACAGAGAGACAGAGAGACAGAGAGAGACAGAGACAAACAAGCAGACAGAGAGCGAGAGAGAAAGAGAGACATAGACAGAGACAGAGAGACAGACAGACAGACAGCAGACAGACAGGCAGACAGACAGACAGATACAGACAAACAGAGCAGACAGACAGATATACAGGCAGACAGATATACAGGCAGACAGACAGGCAGGCAGACAGACAAGCAACAGAGACAGGGAGATAGAGACAGACAGGCAGAGAGACAGGCAGGCAGACAGACAAGCAACAGAGACAGGGAGATAGAGACAGACAGACAGACAGACATAAAGACAGGCGGGCAGACAGACAAGCAACAGAGACAGGGAGACAGGCAGACACAGACAGAACAGACAGACAAGTATACAGGCAGAACAGATATGCAGTCATACAGACAGGCAAACAGACAGACAAGCAACAGAGACAGGGAGACAGGGAGACAGAGACAGACAACAAAAGACAGATAGAGACAGACAGACAAACAAAAAAACAGACAGACAGACAAACAAATGACAGACAGAGACAGACAAACAGACAATCAGACAGACAGACAGACAGACAGACAGACAGACTTCGTCTTCGGTGAATGTTCATGCTTGATGCATTCATGTTTTTGTAAACCACAGGGACACGACTTACAGGATATTTAACCCTCTGACTCCCGCACCCTATCCACCAGCATTCTGCACTGTCAATCATGCTAGCAAAGGAAAACATTAACCCTTTGATTCCCTCACCCTATCCACAGCTTCCTACAGGAAGCTGGTGGATAGAGTGAGCAAATCAAAGGATTGAGTTTTTGCAGTTGATGGATAGGGTGCGGGAGTCAAAGGGTTAACACTCATACTTGATCTTATATGTAGATAGAAACAGGAGCACAGACACACAAAACAGAGATAGAGAGATAGAGAGAAGGACATACACACAAACAAAACTGAGAGACAGATAGAAGACTTCAATTCAAAAATTCGAATACAAGTAATTTTGAGGGGGAACAAAGCTTTGCGCGACATTATTTTTTGTTTTTGTGTAAACATGAATGGATTTGCCTCTGAGAGCGTCTCTAAAAGAAACGCGTTGTTTGGTTGGGGAAAATATGGCCTAGCCTACCTAGGGAATATGTTGTCAATCAGGCGCTTCAGCGTGTGTGTGTATGTATGTGTTTGTGTGTCTGTGTGTGCGTCCCCGCGCGTCCGTCCGTGTGTGTGTGTGTGTGTGTGTGTGTGCGTGCGTGCGTGCGTGCGTGCGTGCGTGCGTGCGTGCGTGCGTGTGTGTGTGTGTGTGATATTCCAGACCGCCTTTCATTTGTCTCCAATTTCTTTTAGACACATTTTCTATGTTTACTTAAAAGATTCCTTCAGCCTCTTTCTTAAGCATTTTTAAGCACCTTTAAATACCTCAGAAAGCAATGAACATTTCCAGTATATATAATTTGTGCACATCTAGAAAGTTCTTCAGCACAGATTAAAGATCCCACGGAAATTATGGAGTCCACCCTGGCAAACTCTGCAGGAAAGTCCACTTCTACATGTAAACAGAACTATACACATAGGAAAAAAATAATATATAAGAGTGGCGTGTCATTGTCGTGCGCGTTTTCCTTGGTGAGAGCTATCTGAATTTGGCATTGTAACCCCATATGGCAAAAAAGAAAAAAAAAAAAAGAAATTCATATCAATACAGTATAAATTCATTATTGTTGCTAATCTTCTTCTTCTCCGTCTTCTTCTTCTTCTTCTTCTTTTCTTTCTTCTTCTTCTTCTTCTTCTTCTTTTCTTCTTCTTTCTTCTTCTTCTTCTTCTTCTTCTTCTTCTTCTTCTTCTTCTTCTTCTTCTTCTTCTTCTTCTTCTTCTTCTTCTTCTTCTTCTTCTTCTTCTTCTTCTTCTTCTTCTTCTTCTTCTTCTTCTCTTCTTCTTTCTTCTTCTTCTTCTTCTTCTTCACATAACCTTGCCGATGAATTCTATACTACTCTCACCATCTTCTGGACACTCATGCTCCAGCCACAACCCGTCTTTTACCTGACCGCCCCCCTACCCCCTGGCTCACTCATGAGATTGCCTGTGCAAAACGTGCCCGCCGCAGAGCAGAGTGCCGTTGGCGCAAATCCAAACTCACTGTACACAGGCAACTTTTCCAAGCCTCTAAAACAAAAGTATCCACCCTCATTGCATCAGCAAAAACAAGCTATTTCCAAACCAAAATCCTGAATGCCTCTTCTTCAAAAGAACTCTTTACAACCATGAATCATCTCCTTGGCACACCGAAAAGATTTACCTCTCCCAACAAAACATACAAATGAAGAACTCCCATCTGTATTCTCCAAGTATTTCACCACCAAAATACAAACTCTTCGTGACAGGCTTGACAGGACACCCTGTCAACCATGCCCACCTGACCCTTCCTTCTCTGGCACACCTCTTACTACTTTTACCCCAGTCTCACAAGAAGAAATTTTCAACACAATCAGATCCATGTCGTTCAAAACCTGCGAACTGGATCCTCTTCCAGGTTCTCTCTACTCCGACTGTCTCCCTACTCTCCTCCCATCCATCACTGACATCATCAACACTTCTCTTCAAACTGGAACTGTCCCAGATTCTTTCAAGTCTGCTATTGTTCACCCTCTCCTCAAGAAACACAATTTAGACCCAAATGAACTGAAAAATTACCGGCCTATCTCTAATCTCTCTTTCTTGTCAAAACTCCTTGAAAAAGTCGTCCTCAACCAGCTGAACTCTCACCTGTCTGCCAACAATCTCCTCAATCCTTTCCAGTCAGCCTACCGCCAGTGCCATAACACTGAAACTGCCCTACTACATATTCTCAACAATCTCCTCCTTGCAACTGATACTGGCAAAGTCTCTCTCCTCAGACTCCTTGATCTGTCTGCAGCCTTCGATACCATTGACCATGGTATTCTCCTTTCTAGACTTCATCATACTTTTGGCATCTCTGACATTGCTCTCTCCTAGTTCACTTCGTATTTGTCAAACAGAAAACAAACTGTTCTCATCAATGGCACTTACTCTCAACCTGCATACCTGACCTGTGGTGTTCCACAAGGATCTGTCCTTGGCCCTGTTCTTTTCACTCTTTACACCTTCCCCCCTGTCCACCATCATCAACTCCCACTCTATAAAACACCACTTCTATGCTGATGACACTCAACTTCAAGACAGTGACTCACCTGATAATATACAGCGCCTGTTGACTCGCACCACTGAGTGTTACTCGGACATTAAGAACTGGATGACGTTCAACAAACTTCAGCTTAATGACGACAAGACAGAAGCTATCCTCATTGGCACCCGTCAGAAAATTTCTCAGCTGCCTCCTCTTTCTCTCCCATTATGTAACACATCAGTCCCAATTTCTGATTCAGCTAAAAACCTTGGTGTCTGCATTGACTCTACCCTCTCCATGAACAACTTTGTTTCTCAAACTGCCAGATCTTGCTACTATCATCTCCATCGTATAAGGCTGATCAGGAAGTATCTCTCTGTGGAAACAACTGCAAAACTCGTTCTCTCCTTCATAATGTCTCGCATTGACTATTGCAATTCACTCCTGTCTGGTCTTCCTGCCTCCACCATTCACATCCTACAGCGCATTCAAAACAATGCTGTACGCCTTGTACTCAAAAAGAAAAAAGCTGACCACATATCTCCTCTCCTGGCACAACTTCACTGGCTCCCTGTATCAAAGCGCATACAGTACAAACTAGACACCATGTGCTACAAAAGCCTCAATAACGCAGCTCCCGATTACCTGTCAAGCCTACTTGAGATCTATCTTCCCTCACGTACCCTCCGCTCTGCCTCCGATCCTCTGACTTTTCGCTTTCCACGCACTAAGCTCAATACCTATGGTCCACGAGCCTTCTCTGTTTCTGGTCCACTCTCCTGGAACAAACTTCCTCTCTCAGTCCGTCAGCAACCTACTTTTGTCTCCTTCAAGTCCGCTCTCAAAACTCACCTTTTCTCCTCCGCATAAAATCCTAACCTCACTCACCCCCCCCCCCCCCTCTGCAGCCTGTCTCCGCTCGGAGGGGAATCACATGATCATAATATATAATTGTATATGCTATGCTCTCTATAATTTTCCATTGCTTTTATTCTTGCTTTTATTGCTTTTATTCTTTCTCCCCATTTATAGCCATGCGTGTGTGTGTGTGTGTGTGTGTGTGTGTGTGTGCGTGCGTGCGTGCGTGCGTGCGTGCGTGCGTGCGTGCGTGTGGTGTCTGCTTCAGCGCTTAGATTTGATTTTATCAAGATTTTGCGCTATATAAATATTGTAATTTCTTCTTCTTCTTCTTCTTCTTCTTCTTCTTCTTCTTCTTCTTCTTCTTCTTCTTCTTCTTCTTCTTCTTCTTCTTCTTCTTCTTCTTCTTCTTCTTCTTCTTCTTCTTCTTCTTCTTTTCTTCTTCTTCTTCTCTTCTTCTTCTTCTTCTTTTCTTCTTCTTCTTCTTCTTCTTCTTCTTGTTGTCATCACCATTGAAATCCTTTAACAATATCTCATTTGATGACAATAAACACAACTTACATATGTATAACGATCGTCTGTTGCTGATCTCATTATTTCACCCAAAGATAATATTTCCGTTCACACTCTGATCATGACCTCTACTGGCATCTCACAGTACCCCCTCCCCATCCGTTCACCCTCACCATGTAAAAGCCGAAAGAAGGCCAAGTCCCTCGGGTATATCACTCACCAAAGACGCGAATAATAATCTGGAAAATGTACCATGCATGGAGCCTTTGTGTCCTTGATCATTCATCTGAACTTGCTTACTTGCCCAGCCAACTGCGTTAAGCCATATCAGGGATATAACCGTTTCGAAACAGACGATATTAAAAAGAAAAAAATAGAGAGAGAGAACAAAGAGAACAAAGACACATATCAATGCATTCGCGCACATAATCTTCAGAAGATGACCCTGGCGTTGACCACTCCGTCCGATTTATCACATAGGATGTTTAAAAAGCATACATGAATACACATTT
>CM060305.1:30693865-30701365 GCA_030674185.1 Monoplex corrugatus | reverse complement strand
AGAGGGAGAGAGGGAGAGAGAGAAGATGAGACTAGTCAGAGACAAGAAACGTATCGATATATTTCAGTAGGGTTAGTGACCGCCTGTGCTTGAAACATGTGAAGGTAAAGATTATCTCAATGAATATTTGTTGCTTGACTTTGAAGGAGACAATAGTTTAATTCACACACACACACACACACACACACACACACACACACACACACACACCACCACACCACACACACACACACACACACACTTACATACATAACATACATACAGACACATATATACATACATACAACATACATACTACTACATACATGCATGCAGCATGTATACATGACATGTATGCATGCATTATACATGCATACATGCATACATACATATACACACATACATACATACATACATGCATACATACATACATATACATACACATACACATACATACATACATCCATACATACATACACAACACACACATACATACATACATACATACATACATACATACATACATACATACAGTACATACGTACGTACGTCATACATACATACATTCATACATACATACTACACACATACATTCATACATACATACATACATACATGACGTACGTACTACTACTACGTACTACTACATACATACATACATACATACATACATACATACATACACATGCATACACGCACGCACTTACACACACACTGTCGACATGCCCAAGAAAGCAAACATCGTGAGTATGATCAGACCTTGTTGATATGAATTAAGACTTAGTATAATCACAATATTTCATGAATGGTTATCATAATCACTGTATTTCATGAATGACTTACATTGTTTGATGAATGACAGTTTAAATATGATTACACATATTGTCGGAGGAATAAGTTGACAGTTGATCGCGTGCCCATTGTTTTTACTCGAAAACCTGTCTATTTTCGACTTACAAAGTTTGATAGGGTGACAATTTCGACAATGTCTTTGGATGCTTCTTTTGAAAAGATCTTTGCGTGTCAGTATGAAATTTGAGATGCAGTCTTTTCCAGACACCACCATTCGAAGAATCTCTGTGTATTGAATGGAATTCTAGGCACTGTTTCTTTTCTCTCAGAGGATAGCTTGAAGGTAATCAATACGGTAGAACAGTTTTTTTATCAACTTATCTTTCACTGTTTTTGTCGCTTCTTTTTATCGCGAACGAAAGTCACACAGGCAAAATTATAGAAGCAGTCAATGTTATTGGCAGGGACATAGGTTGGCAGGCAGATTGTTACGTAGGTCGATAGAAAGGTAGACTGGCAGAAGACAAGGACATATACATTAGTACAAGGTTCTCCAATTATTTCCTTGTTGTGACCAACAATTTTAGTACTGTAGTAGTCTACAGATAGATCAGTACTAGGTTTACTGAATCAAATGTCTAGCGAAGAACGACTAATTTTGATTTGACATTGTTTTAGACTTTTGCTGATCTTCGGCTTTTCATTCGTGGAACAAAATCTAACGTTTGATTAGGTTGTCAAGGTTACTGTTGTTGTTTGTTTTTCTGTTCGTTTGTTCTTTTTGCTAGTGTTATGCGAACGTCAATATGATTACAAAAAATGCTTTGTCTGTTTTGAGCAGAATGAAAAGTATTTCATAGTTCTATCATTTTTAACAATCTAGCCAGCTTGTTGACAGATCCACAGAATTAAAACTCATATCTCAAATTCAGTAGCACCTCCAACCTTCCCACAGCCAACATTAGTACACACTCATCTCACTGATGTCAACTTAGAGACACGAGTAATTATAAAGTCCAGGCCTAGTTTTTAATACTTTGTTTAATATTTAATCGAAATGATTTCGTGTTTTGATTCCGTTAACATTTGATCACCAGTTAAATACATGTTCTTTCTGCAAAGTCAGAAAATCCTTTGTGAGAAATGTTAACTTTTATACATTCTTCATGAAGAACTTTGTCAGGCATCTTGTCCAGATCCAATGGTTCAAGGGGGTCAGACTAGTATCCTTTAGACATGAAGCTAACCACAACCAACTCATATCAAAGTCAGGAAGAGAGCAATGGCAATGATCAATGACACTTTACGCAGGGAGCCTTACTTAATTTCTATAGCATCTGAGACTAGATACCCCCAGATAAGGAGAAAGGGAACGCCTGAGACACGGAGGTAGGTGCAGAATTTAGGGTTGGGAACATCACCATGGAAACAGCCAAACAACTGGCCAATAACTACAAAAGATGAAGGATGAAAGATGGGACCTATGCTCTGTAATGAGTGAAGAGGTGTAAGTCAAGCACATCGACCTCAATGTTCAGTAATCGTGGTCCTGACTCCCCTCTCCACCCAAACATCCTTCCTTATCAGCTCAGACCTCGCCCGTGCGTAGGTTTTGGCGCGGTGGGTCATGAATCGAATAAAGTCCATATTGCAATAAATTGTTTTTACATTTTTGAAAACCCAATTTCCAAAGTATCTGTCACATAACGTGCATTAAGCAATACCATGAAAAATCAGAGGACATTATTACCGAAAACAGGTTCAAAATGCAAGCAATCTATCAAAGTAAATATCTATAGAAGAAAAGGAATAAACATAGGAACAAGAAAAACGTCATTACCATCATCAACATGCCTCGAATCATCATTATCATTGCAGCTGCAACAGTAACAGCACAACAACACCAGTAACAAAAAACAAAACAACAAAAAAAACAAAAAACAAAACAAAAAAAACAAAAATATAAAACCGACAGAAAAACAGCCATACAGTTTACGTTAAAATGACAGTATGAACAAATTGGACTGTCAGGCTTCATGTGAAAACTAGTGTTCCAATCTCAAAGGGACGCAAAGGTCAAAAGGACAAAGATACCTTACAACCGTTATTGATTCTGGAAAAATACTGACTTGGGCTCAGAATGGTACGGGAAGGTATGTGACATGGGAAAGAACGTCAATCAAAAAGTCAAACTATACTAATACCTTGTGTTCTTGCACAACTAAGCTCTTCAATGATCTAGCTGTGTATATGGAATATATTTAAAACATTTTCTTTTCATTTGTTATAAATAAGGTCAAGTCCAACAATACTGATAACTTGTGTGCTTGCACAACTAGACTCATTATTGATCTATCTTCGGAAAGAGAATTAATTTAAGACATTTTGTTTTCATTTTTATAATTAATAATAGAATCATGTTTGAATAGATTAAAATATGGACAGGTTTAGTACAGTTTCTTTTAAGTCCGAAAATTCTTTCTGAGAAATGTTTACTTGTATATGAATATAACTGTTATCAAGTATATCTATTTCTATCTGTTGGTTTGGTCCAATAGTGGATTCAAGTTAAAGACGAAGATTTATGAACTAAAAGGATCGCATGCTGTCAAGAAGAATTTATGTACGCACGCAAGTACGCACACATGCACTCTCGGTTCTCTGTCTCCGTCTGTGTCTGTTTGTCTGTCTGTCTGTCTGTCTGTCTGTCTGTCTGTCTGTCTGTCTGTCTGTCGGTCGGTCGGTCCGTCGGTCTGTCGGTCGGTCAGTCGGTCAGTCGGTCGGTCGGTCTCTGTTTCTGTCTTTCTCTCTGTGACTTCCTGTGTGTATCCCTCTCTGTGTCTCACTGTGTGTGTGTGTGGTGTGTGTGTGTGTGTGTGTGTGTGTGTGTGTGTGTGTGTGTGTGTGTGTGTGTGTGTGTGTGTGTGTGTGTGTGTACACATGTATATATACATATATATGTATATATATATACATATATATATATATGTATGTATCGTCGTCGGCCTCTTTACATCTCAGGAGATGATAGTCTGCACCAGGAGGCGTTGTGGTCATGACGTGCACTTTGTGCTGTGGCTGTGCATATATATATATGTGTGTGTGTGTGTGTTTGTATGAAACAGACAGACAGACAGGTAAAGAGAGGCACATAGACAGAGACGCGGAGAGACAAAGTAGGAGGTGGATACGAAAATAACATTTACTGTTGAAGTATTGATTCCATATTAACCGAACGTCAGGACTGTTTTGGGGGCGAGCTAGTGAATGACTGAATGCTAAGTCAGCTTAAACGTCTCACAACACTTTCTGACACAAACGTTTAGCTTCGTACTGGCAGACTAAAGATACGTATAGTCTCAGCATCAGCTATGTTATATAGAACTATTAAAAGCATGGGAGAGGAGATGGGTAAGGAAAGATTGACGTGGTGGAAATGAGTCAGAAAAATTATTTCTACGAACACACCGAATTTCAATCTAACTCAAGAAACGAAATAAGTGGAAGAAAATAGGAAAGGGGAAATTAAGAAAGAAAGAAAGAAAGAAAAAAAAACAGAGGGAGGGGGTGGTTTCAGACAAACAGACAGAAAGAGATGTCGATACCAGATAGACATAGATACAGATACATACAAGCAAAAGAGAAAAGCAGACGTAGACACACACATACAGATATTCACTGAGTCAAAGTTAAAAATGCAAATGCAGAACGAGAGAACACGAGAGAGAGAGAGAGAGAGAGAGAGACAGACAGACAGACAGACAGACAGAGACAGGGAGACTGACAGACAGACAGACCGACAGACAGAAACAGACAGAGGCAGACAGGTAGACAGAGAGAGAGAGAAAGAGACAAACAGACAGACAAACAGAGAGAACGACAGAGAGGGAGAGAGGGAGGGAGAGAGAGAGAGAGAGAGAGAGAGAGAGAGAGAGAGAGAGAGAGAGAGAAGTACAGGAGACCGAGAACGAGACCGAGACAGACAGACAGACAGAGACAGAGAGATTGAGAGAGGCAGACAGGCAGACAGACAGACAAATAGACAGACAGACAGACAGACAGACAGAGAGACCGAGACCGAGACCGAGACAGACAGACAGAGACATACGGAGTCAGAGAGTGAATGAGAGGCAGAAGGCAGACAGACAGAGAACGAGAGAGACAGACAGACAGACAGACAGACAGATAGAAGAGACAGAGACAGAGACAGAGACAGACGGACAGACAGATAGACAGTCAAAGAGAAACAGAGACACACAGACAAACAGACAGACAGGCCGAGAGAAAAGAGACAGACAAACAGACAGATAGATAGACAGACAGACAGACAAAGAGGCAGAGAGAGAGAGACAGAGAGACAGGCAGACAGACAGATAGGCAGACAGACGGACAGACAGACAGACAGACAGATAGGCACACTGGGAGACCGACCGAAATCAGACAGAGAGACAGCTAGAGAAGCACACATTGTCGAAGTATCGATTTTTACCCTAGTACCAGACTTTTCCTTCAAGGTAGTGAACGACTCAGTACTGAGCCAGCTAAAACGTTTTTTCTTAACAGATTCTGAATTTTAGAAAAAAGAAAAAAAGAAAAAGAAAAAAGAAAAAAAAATCGGCTCTGGCGTTGCAGACTATAGACTTGTAGACTCGATTCCAATTGTTTCATTTAGAGAAACTGGTGTCTGGGCGTAGAATACATAAAACGGTGACAGAAGGGTAGAAACCTGTGGTGGGATGTAATAGTTCTACAGAGTCTGCAGACTGAATCCCATTTGTGTTCTGGAAAGAAATCAGAAAACGAAAATAAGAGAAGGATAGAGAAGAAAATGGAGAGCGCCACTCTAATTATCTATTGACAATAGCAAGTTGTGGTCCTTTTGTCAGGGAATTCAAACCAGTATAAAATAGCAATATGTTGCAGGGGAAAACTTCAACTTTGTGCATCATGAATGAATATGCAATCCAATATAAACTGTGCACAAAGATGGACAGAGGACAGAGACAGAGACACAGAGAGATAGAGACAGAGACAAAGAGAGAGACAGAGACAGACAGACAGACATAAACACAGATAGAGAGACAGAGACACGGACAAGGATGGAGACAGAGACTAAGACATAGAGAGAGAGGTGCTCTGCTCGAAATAAATATCTATTTCCTGTTTACAAAAACAAAATTACTGGAAATAAAAAAGTAAAAAAAGAAACAACAACAAGAGAAATCCCAACCCAGCATTAAAGTTCTGTTGTTAATAATTGGAATGTCAGCAGGCAGTCTGAAAATCAATCACTGTTGGAAAGAAAGAGCTTTTTTGTGTAAATAGTTCATTTACCTTTCCACTTTCGTCTAGCTTCTTTTGGATCATGATTTATCGTTCTCGACATGCACACGCACAAAACATATAGCAGACGACAGCACTTTCTTTAATTCTGTAATCAACTTTCGCTGCAAGAACAGCAGAGAGCAATTACGAGATGACAACAGTTACTGTTTGTTTTAATTAGATCGTTCCCTTAGGTTTAATTGTCCATGTTAACGTTTATAAACAGTCATACACTGCTCACGATAGTTTTAAGTGGTGATGGTGGTTGCGTTGTGGTAGTTATAGTCGAAAGTGCAGCAATGGCAGCAAGGACAATATCATCAAAAGCGTGATAATCATTACTACAATGATTTAGTGATCGCAATAGTGTTTCTTTTTTCTTTCTTTGTTTTTTCAACAGCAGTAGCAGTAACAGCAGCTGAAACAAAATTAGTGTCGTAACAAAATCAGCAACAGAAACAATGCGAGTACTAGATCATCAGTTTCAGTTTCAATTTCTTAAGATGACGTCTCCGCGCTCGGAATGAATTCCATATGAACTAACGTCACAGATGCCTTGTGATGGAGAAGATCCAGAATGATCACGGCACAAGCCTTAAACCATGAGCTGGCCAGGTCTTGAGATCCATCGTAAACGATTCCATAACCCTGAGGTCCTAGGAGAGTGAGGTGACAGATACCTCAGCTTTTCTCGGGGCCAGCACCACGAGGGCGGCGCCCATCCCCTTTCCCTCCCTTCAAATTCATATTCATATTCATATTCATATTCATATTCATATTCATATTCATATTCACATTTTTTTCCACAAGACTTCAGAAAGGCAAGAAGGCTAATCGATCTTCAAGGGATGGGACCTGGGAAATCAACCTAACTCTCCAATGTTTTATACCAAGGCAGCTGGGCAATGCCCTGCTCTTCATGATTTTCAACTGCCGTGGGATCTTGAGCGCTCGCAGCCAGAAGGCACACGGGTCCAACTCGTTTTTCGTCCCCTTCCGAAGGACTAGACGTTCAGTTTGATATTTCCGGTCAAACTGAGGAGAAAAGTCGGGGCCTCTACGTGGAACGAACCCTGGAACTTCGAGTTTAGTTATTGTCAAGCGAACGTCTGAACCATTCTGCCACTCTCCCCCCCCCCCCCTTTTCTTTTTTTTAAACAGCAATAGCAATAATAGTAGCAGAAGCAAAAGTAGCGTCGTAATAAAATCAGCGGCAGAAATAATGCGAGTAGTAGAAGAAAGAACGGCAGTGGTAAGAGTTGTGGTCGATGTAGAAGCGGTTGCCTTACGAACGCTATGATGATAATAATGGCGATGATGATGGTGACGATTACGGTGAAAATGATAAGATGGGAAAACGGTGATTTTACCAAAATTACTATGTTGTTACATTTCCTTGATATT
>CM060305.1:30686365-30688865 GCA_030674185.1 Monoplex corrugatus | reverse complement strand
TACACGCATGTGAATCAGAGCTTGTAATGAAATTTTACACCAAATAATAAACAATTTTCACACACACACACACACACACACACACACACACACACACACACACACACACACACACACACACACACACACACACACACACACACTCACACACACACACACACACACACTCACACACAAACACATACACAACACACACTCACACACACACACACACACACACACACACACACACACACACACACACACACACAGGTGGGAGGGTTGGGCGGAGGGAGACAGAGAATAAACGACGTTATATAAGACGGCATGATATTTCTTTATATTGCACATAACATAACCAGCTGGAAAAGTGTGGGTTGGTTTTAATATAGGCATGAGAATGAAACTGATATTTTAAAAAATATGAAAACAATCAAGCTATGTAAACAGTTTCACTTTTGTTACAATTCTTCTTGGAGATTATCAAAATTGTTCTAGGGCTATATCCCATGACATTACATAAAACATCACGTGCGCGCGCGTGCACGTGCGTGTGTGTGTGTTGTGTGTGTGTGTGTGTGTGTGTGTGTGTGTATGTGTGTGTTACTGTGTGTGTGTGTATGTGTGTGTATGTGTGTGTATTGTGTGTGTGTATGTGTGTGTATGTGTGTGATGTGTGTGTTGTGTGTGTGTGTGTTGTGTGTGTGTGTGTGTGTTGTGTGTGTGTGTGTGTGTGCAGAGACAAAGAAAGTAAGTTTGTAGTCACAATTGTCTCCAAACTGTGATCCGTCAGAGCCCAGTGTAAGGATTATTACAAACACACACACACACACACACACACACACACACACACACACACACACACACACACACAACACACACACACACACACACACACACACACACACACACACACACACACCACACACACACACACACACACACACACACACAAACTCACACACACACACACACACACACACCGGAGAGTAGACAGTTTATTATCAGTCATTCTACCACTATGAAGAAGTTGTATTTGTATACTAGAAAGAACAACATAACGAGGAAGACGTCAACGGATATTTGTAGGCGTTAACGGGACGGTGGTAATGGAATCCTGCATGAAATGAACATCCATCCTGTCTGACATTTTTTTATGTTTATTCCTCTCAAGCAGCGTCACATTGTTATTTGTATTTTCCATTGTTAATTTATTTCGACGTTTTATGTTATGCTATTGTTCGTATTCTTTCGCATGGCATGAATAAAAAAAAGCTTCAGTATGATGCTATATATGTTTATATTGGTTTACGTGTTAATCTAAAGATCGGGTGTATGGAACCTGTCATCTGTTGTATTTGATACTCCTCTCTCTGTCTCTCTCTGTCTCTCTCTCTCCTCTCTCTCTCTCTCCTCTCTTTCTCTTTTTTCTTCTCTCTCTCTTTTTCTCTTTTTTCTTTTCTTTCTCTCTCTATCTTTGTCACTCTCCTTTCTCTCTCCCTTCCTTCTCTGTTCTGTCCTCTCTTTATCTTTCGTATCTGACTCTGCTGTCTGTCTGTCTCTCTGTTTCTATTTTCTCTCTCTCTTCTCTCTCTCTTCTTCTCTCATTCTTTCTCTCTTTTATCTTCTCTTCTGCTCTCTCTCTCCCTTCCCCCCCTCTCTCTCTCTTATTTCTCTCCCTCTCTCTTTCTCTCTCTCTGTCTCTTTCTGTCTCTCTTTCTGACTCTCTCTCTATACTAATATTTTTTAGCCCTTTGTGCTGTTCAATACAAGATACTCTTTGACCCTTCTTGCAAGTGCTATGATGATGCCATCTGACTCCTGTTTTCTGTCTCTTTTCTTCCCCTTTCCCTCTCCTTCTCTTTCTCTTCTTCTCGCTTCTCTCTCTCTCTCTCTCTCTCTCTCTCGCTCTCTCTCTTTTCTCTCCTCTCTCTCTCTCTCTCTATCTTTGTCTCTCTCTCTCTGTCTCGCTTCTCTTCGTTTCTCTCTCGTTCTCTCTCTCTCTCTCTCTCTCTCTCTCTCCTTCTCTCTCTCTCTCTCTCTCTCTCTCCCTTTCTCTCACTTTCGCCGAAGCAGCAGAAACAAAGACACGTTCTCAATAATACTTGCTAAGCATAAGTCACGACATCAACGTGACTTCCGCATTTAAATGCCGTTTTGTAATATATTAGTTTTCCCTTTACTGTGATTCTCTGTCTATCTGTCTCTCTCTCTTTGTACCTCCTTCCCTCCCTGCCTTTCTCTCTCTGTCTCTCTCTGTCTGTCTGCCTGTCTGCCTCCTGTCTGCTTGGTCTGTCTGTCTGTCTGTCTCTCTCTCTTCTTCTCTCTCTCTCTTCTCTCTCTCTCTCTCTTCTCTCTCTCCTCTCTCTGCTCTCTTCTGTCTGTCTGTCTCTCTTCTCTCTCTCTCCCTGTCTCTGTCTCCCTCTCTCTTCTCTCTACCTCTCTTTCTCTCTGTCTTGCTGGCTCGCTCTGGCTTCTTCGTGAAAGCATTTTTTTTTAACACGGTGCGATCAGTTTTCTG
>CM060305.1:30676365-30681365 GCA_030674185.1 Monoplex corrugatus | reverse complement strand
TTCTCTATCTCCCTCCCTGTCTGTCTCTCTGTGTCTGTCTCTGTCTCTCTGTCTCTCTGTCTCTCTGTCTCTGTCTCTGTCTCTGTCTCTCTCTCTCTCTCTCTCTCTCTCTCTCCTCTCTCTGCCTCTGTGCGTCTGCATGTATTTGTATGCATGCACTTGATGTGTTTGGGGGTGGGGGTGGGTGGGAGGTGTTTTGGTGTGAGTGTATGTATATATGTGTGTGTGTGAGTCTCTCTCTCTCTCTCTCTCTCTCTCTCTCTCTCTCTCTCTCTCTCTTTCTCTGTGCGTCTGCATGTACTTGTATGCATGGGGGTATGAGCATTGCCTAACGTATGAAATATTCAGCAGTGTTCTGCCTGGTGTCAAAGCCTGCTGAAACATTGATGCTGGTCAACACTGGCTTGTGCACACATGTGTATTGAGGTTTGTTGTCGCCTGTTGTGATGGCGCCATTAGACATGGGATGGTAATTATTTTGGGTGGACAGTGGGGGTGAATATGTGAGAGATAGGAGGTGGGTGAAGATGGGGGACGGGAAGAGAGGTACTATGGGAAATGTGGACTAAGATGTAAGATGTGTTTGGGGTGTTCGGGTGTGAGTGGGTGTGGGTTAATGTGTTGGTGTGCTGTGAGTGTGTGAGTGTATGTTGTGTGTTCGTTCGTTCTTTAATTTAACGTCTTTTCACTATAAGTGATATTAGACGGGGGAGGGGGGGAGGGGAAATTATTTAAAAAAAAAAAAAAAAAAAAGTGAACAAAATAAAATGTAGAACGATAGTTGGACGGGTTGGATTATGTTGTGTGTGTGTGTGTGTGTGTGTGTGAGTCTGTGTGAGAGTGTGTATGTGTGTGCGTGTGTGTATGTGTGTTTATGTGTGTGTGTGTGTGTGTGTGAGTGTGTGTGTGCGTGTGTTCATGGAGGGAAGGTGTATGATGGGGTGGTTAAGGAGAAAAAGTTCGTGTGTGTATGTGTGTGTATGTGTGTGTGTGTGTGTTTCTGTGTGTGTGTGTGTGCGTGTGTGTGTGTGTGTGGATGATTATATTCATATGCATATTTGTAAGTGGTGGATGGGTGGGCATTGGTGCGCTCTAGGGGGGTAGGGGTGGTGTGGAGCGTGGGGAGTGAGTCGAGAAGGTGACAGTGATGTGAGAAAAGGGGGTCCTAAACAAATTTTGCTGACCCAGTTTTGAATGCTTTGCTCTGTTTCAATTAGTGTCTCCTGTGTGTGTTTGTTTGTCTTCGTGAGTGTGTGTGTTTGTGTGTGTGTGTGTGTGTGTGTGTGTGTGTGTGTGTGTGTGTATGTGTGTGTGTGTGTGTGTGTACGTGTGTGTGTGTATGTGTGTGTGTGTGTGTACGTGTGTGTGTGTGTGTATGTGTGTGTGTGTATGTGTGTGTGTGTGTGTGTGTGTGTGTGTGTATGTGTGTGCATGTGTGTGTGTGTGCGCGCGCGCGTGTGTGTTTCTTTTCATTTTTGACAAATTGTAATTGCAAACACATGTTCAAGCTGATGAAAATAACGGGAAAGCGTAGCTGTCTGCAAATTTAATATCCAGTGTAGAATTCCATACACCTGCAAAATAAAGACATGCTCATAACAAAGTATTCTCATTTGATTAAAGCATAATCAGCGCAGCACCCACAAAACACGAAAAGGCAGATAAAAACAGGCACAGGTAGGCTATTCATGAATTTAGACTTAATTTTTTTTTTTATGTATACTTTGATTATATGTCCATTACTTATAGACAGGAACTCAAGATCGAATTTCAGCAGTATCTGATGATCAATGTGATAACCAACTCTTTATGAAGAGCTTCTAATTTCCAAGGGGATTGTGCATTGTATTTTTCTAGTAATACTTTGAGGTCAAACCACGTTTAACCCGCACCCTATCCACTTACAGCAAAAACTTAACCCTTTGATTTCCTCAACCTATCCACCAGCTTCCTGCAGGAAGCTGGTGGATAGGTTGAGGAAATCAAAGGGTTAAGTTTTGCTTTGCCATCATGGCTGACAATGCAGGATGCTAGTGAACAGCGTGTGGAAACCAAAGGGTTTTAAAGGATCCCAGCAAATAATTTTTTTTTAAATCAAGGAGTCAGCCAGATGAGTATTGGCAGAATTAGGTTGTGTGAGCTTTCAAAATATTCCTCATTTTGGATTGTATCCATCACATAGCATCAGCGGGTATCAGTGCATACATGGAGTTTGTTTTGAGCGTGGAGTCATTATTTTGAAAAAAAAAAAAAAAAAGAAAAGAAAAAAAGAAACTGAAACTTGAATTGGCCCGAGTACGATAAATCCCTTTCGAACGAACTGTCAACTCCTTCTGAATATAATGCTTATATCATCGGTTTGCAGCTTATGAATACTTTATTTATCATGAAATAATGCTTTCTAGGTTGGGTCTGGACGGATGGAGGAACGTTATCTCTATTACGATTGCCGGCAACTGCATTTCCTCGATCATTTCAGCCTGCCAGAGATTCCCCATAAGATATCAACACTTGGCACGTGCTGTTTCTGCAATGAGAACGTTTCGCTGCAATCCTCAGGGATGTGGTGACCTTTCTGTTTGGGGGGAAGGGGGGGGGAATACATTTCTCTGCCGTTTTTGTTGAGATCGTAAAGAAGCTCTGTGACTTTCTGTCTCTCTTTGTCTGTCTCTGTCTGTCTGTCTGTCTGTCTTTGTCTGTCTGTCTGTCTGTCTGCCTGTCTCTCTGACTCTCTCTGTCTGTAATAATAATAATAATAATATATTTTTTTATATAGCGCAAAATCTTGATAAAATCAAATCTAAGCGCTGAGCGTATACATGCATACATACCTACATACATATGAGCGTATACATGCATACATACATGCTTACATACTTACATACATAAATCTAAGCTGAGCGTATACATGCATACATACATACATACATAAATCTAAGCGTATACATACATACATACATACATACATACATACATACGTACGCACATGCATACATAATAATTACAATATTTATATAGCGCAAATCTCGACAAAATCAAATCCAAGCGCCGAAAAGACACACACGCACACACGCACGCACGCACGCACACACACACACACACACACACACACACACACACACACACACACACACACACACACACACACATGCATGGCCACAAATGGGGAGAAAAGAATAAAAGCAATAAAAGCAAGAATAAAACCAATGGAAAACCACAGAGAGCACATCATATACAATTATATATTAAAACAAAGTGATTCCCCTCCGAGCGGAGACAGGCTGCAGAGGGGGGTTGAGTGAGGTTAGGAATTTATGCAGAGGAGAAAAGGTGAGTTTTGAGAGCGGACTTGAAGGAGGCAAAAGTAGGTTGCTGACGGACTGAGAGAGGAAGTTTGTTCCAGGAGAGTGGACCAGAAACAGAGAAGGCTCGTGGACCATAGGTATTGAGCTTAGTGCGTGGAAAGCGAAAAGTCAGAGGATCGGAGGCAGAGCGGAGGGTACGTGAGGGAACATAGATCTCAAATAGGCTTGACAGGTAATCGGGGGCTGCGTTATTGAGGCTTTTGTAGCACATAGTGTCTAGTTTGTACTGTATGCGCTTTGATACAGGGAGCCAGTGAAGTTGTGCCAGGAGAGGAGATATGTGGTCAGCTTTTTTCTTTTTGAGTACAAGGCGTACAGCATTGTTTTGAATGCGCTGTAGGATGTGAATGGTGGAGGCAGGAAGACCAGACAGGAGTGAATTGCAATAGTCAATGCGAGACATTATGAAGGAGAGAACGAGTTTTGCAGTTGTTTCGACAGAGAGATACTTCCTGATCAGCCTTATACGATGGAGATGATAGTAGCAAGATCTGGCAGTTTGAGAAACAAAGTTGTTCATGGACAGGGTAGAGTCAATGCAGACACCAAGGTTTTTAGCTGAATCAGAAATTGGGACTGATGTGTTACATAATGGGAGAGAAAGAGGAGGCAGCTGGGAAAGTTTCTGACGGGTGCCAATGAGGATAGCTTCTGTCTTGTCGTCATTAAGCTGAAGTCTATTGTGTGTCATCCAGTTCTTAATGTCCGAGTAACACTCAGTGGTGCGAGTCAAGAGGCGCTGTATATTATCAGGTGAGTCACTATCTTGAAGTTGGGTGTCATCAGCATAGAAGTGGTGTTTTATAGAATGGGAGTTGATGATGGTGGACAGGGGGAGGTATAAAGAGTGAAAAGAACAGGGCCAAGGACAGATCCTTGTGGAACACCACAGGTCAGGTATGCAGGTTGAGAGTAAGTGCCATTGATGAGAACAGTTTGTTTTCTGTGTGTCTGTCTGTGTCTGTGTCTGTCTGTCTGTCTGTCTGTCTCTTTCTCTCTCTCCCTCTCTCCTGTCTGTCTGTCTGTCTGTCAGTTTGTCTCTCTATCTCTCTGTCTCTGTCTCTCTCTGTCTTACTGTCTCTCTCTCGGTCTCTGTCTCTCTGTCTTACTCTGTCTCTGTCTGTCTGTCTCTCTTTCTCTCTCTCTTGCTCTTTGTCTGCTTGTCTGTCTCTGTCTCTCTCTGTCTCTCTGTCTATGTCTCTGTCTCACTCTGTCTCTGTATGCCTGTCTCTGTTTCTCCTCTCTGTCTCTGTCGTCTGTCTGTCTGTCTGTCTGTCTCTCTTTATCTCTCGTTGTCTTTGTTATTTAGTATAACGTCTGTTTACATATTAGACAACCAAATCTTTTTGTTTGAAATATGATTATCAGAGGGAGGATATTTATTTATATTCCTTTGATTGTTCAATGTGATTGTAAGCCGACGTCTCACTCACTTGAATGTAGCACCAGTCGTTTGCAGAATATGTCCTTGGCTGCTCCACAAACATTTGGTTTATTCCATTTCATGCCCATCCACAGAACAAATCTCAAATAACACCTCCTGTTGGACTGCTGTTCTGTTCAAGGCCAAATGTTGTTCTCTTTATGTAATACTGTGGAACCGTTTGTTTGAAATTACAATAATTTCAAATCTAA
>CM060305.1:30646365-30658865 GCA_030674185.1 Monoplex corrugatus | reverse complement strand
ACAACAAACAAACAAATCCAGAAACAAAATAAGAAAGATTAAAGAAAAAAGAAGAAAGAGAAATAGATCAGATATCGTGTTGTGTTTCCTGTCAAAGTTCATGAAGATTTGTGTTCTTTTGATCATCATATTTTGTCAACGAGCAAATTACAGTAATAACCACTACAAAGAACGCTTGCAAAAACAGAGCTATAAACAAAGCACAATAAATAATAATCATAATGATAATAGTAATATTGATGATGATGGTAATAATATAAAATAATATATTATTATAATAATATTAATGATGATGATGGTGATAATAAATAATAATAAAATAATGATACAATAACAATAATAATAATAACAACAACAACAACGATGATGATGATGACGACGACGACGATGATGATGATGATGAGATGATGACATCATCATATCATCATCATCATCATCATAATCATCATCATAATCATAGACACCACTTCAAAGTCAAATAAAGGAAAATACAAATGCTTGTGAATAGGATGGGATCGCTTTGAACTGAATTGACTTTATTTTTTCAAACCGGACTTTTTTCCTGCATGAAATATGGATTGTTCCTCCCGGAGAACGCACATTGCCAGGCCATTGCACAGACCCACATTTTGTCCTGTATACCTGCATTTTTGTATTACCTATGAAAGTAAATGTTTGCATAGAATTTTGTTGCGGACGGACTTCCTGTGTGTGTGTGTGTGTGTGTGTGTGTGTGTGTTGTGTGTGTGTGTGTGTGTACCTGTTGTGTGTGTCTTTGTGTGTGTGTGTGTGTGCGTGCGTGTGTGTGTATGTGTGTTTGTGTGTGTGGTGTGTGTGTGTGTGTGTGTGTGTGTGTGTGTGTGTGTGTGTGTTTCCTTTCTTCTTCTTCTTTTTTCCCGTGGAGTCTTTCTTTCACGTGCGCTAAGTTTGTGCTATACTCGCGACCTCGATTTATCGTCTCCTGTGAAAGACTAGCACCCAGAACCACCACTTACAATCTAACGGACGTGGGTGGGATGGGAGAAAATTCCCTGTCCGATCTGTGATTTCAACCCAGGATTTTTGCGTGCTTGACGGCCATGTCATGTAGCCTACTGGGCCATTTCTCCATTCCAAGCAAAGGGGGAAACGCAGTACCGGTTCTTTTGCTTTCAAGGGTAAAGATTAACTATGTCGTTAGTGTGTGGTGTGTGTGTGTGTGTGTGTGTTGTGTGTGTGTGTGTGTGTGTTGTGTGTTGTGTCTGTTTTTCTGTGTCTGTGTGAATGTGTGTTGTGTGTGTCTGTGTGAATATGTGTGTAGTGTGTGGTGGCGGTTGTGTGTGTGTGTGTGTTGTTGTTGTTGTTGTTGTTGTTTTTGTTAGTGTTTTTTTTTAAGCTTGCCACCTTATCCACTCCTTCTCATTCCCCTCATCACCGTCCTGTTGGAGAAAATTAGAAAGAGAAACAAAGAAAGGAACACTGAGCATTGCATCGTTTAATTGATTAAGCCACTGGTTCTGTCAGTGGGGTGTGAGTATATTATTTTTGTACAATTCATATTTCAGTGCAAATAAAAAACAAAAACAAATGCATGTCAACATAGAACAAGCAATGTGTGTGGTGTCCTCCGCCCTCTGTCTGTCTGTCTGTCTGTCTGTCTGTCTGTCTGTCTCTCTCTCTGTATCTCTGTTTCGGTCTCTGTCTTGTCTCCGTCTCTCTTTCTCTGTCTGTCTCTCGCTCTGGTCTTTCTGTCTCTCTCTCTGTCTTTCTGTCTCTCTCCCTGTCTCCGTCTGTCTCTGTCTGTTTGTCTGTCTGTCTCTCTCTCTCTCTCTGTCTCTCTCTGTCTCTATGTCTCTCTATCTCTGTCTGTCTGTCTGTCTGTCTCTCTCTCTCTCTCTGTTCTGTCTATATCTCTATCGCTATCTCTGTCTACATGTTAATATCTGTCTGTCTCTGTATCTCTGTCGCTGTCTCTCTGTCTTTCTTTTTCTTTCTCTCTCTCTCTCTGTCTCTCTCTCTCTCTATCTCTCTCTCTCTCCTCTCTCTCTCTCATCTCTCTCTCTCCCTCCCCTCTCTCTCTCTCTCTCTCTCTGTCCCCATGTGTGTGATCTCATGAAGTAAAATATATGGCAATCAACTGGCAAACGGAGAGACATCATTTATCAAGAAACACCCGAGGGTTCTGGATGGGATCCAGAGCAACAATATCTCATCACTGACCGGACGATCACCCACTCCCCCACCCCCCACAGTTCCAGTTCCAGACACCACATGGTAGCTATGTTGCCAAGCAAAGAGGACTGTCAAAGCGCTGCATGACCCATTCGGACCCGGTCATCAATTACCTTGTTTACGAACCGAATGGCAAGCTGGGGGAGATGACACACCCGGGGCATAGCCACAAATCTTTATCCTTTCTCCAAAGGAAATAAGAGGAAAGCAGGGAGAATTTTAAATATTAACTAAGTAACATAACTCTTGAGAGTCACGGAGTTAGAAGGAAGCAGGGAGAATTTTAAATATTAACTAAGTAACATAACTCTTTGAGAATCACGGAGTTATCTCCCATGTAGAATTTCTCAAATCCAGTTTGCGCTACCCATTCAGCTAGCATAGACGCAGCCACAAGGCACAGAATAGCAAACTCAAAACGTTCCTTTCTAACAAAAAACCCCCTGATAATGCTTACACAGAGAAGTGCACTTTTTGTCCTGATTATAAACTATTAATACAATTGACATATTTGGCTTCTTTATATCTCCCAGAGACCAATTCGTCTGTGCGCGCGTTTGGAAACAAACTGGGAAATAAAACAAGACAGAAATGTTTACAAACCTGCCTTTTCTCAGAATGGTATATATATATATATATATATATATATATATATATATATATATATATATATATATATATATATTTGTGTGTGTGTGTGTGTGTGTGTGTGTATGTGTGTTGTGTGTGTGTGTGTGTGTTGTGTTGTGTATGTGTGTGTGTGTGTGTGTGTGTTGTATGTGTTGTGTGTGTGTGTGTAAACGTGTGTACTGTATTCGTTTTTCTTGTGTGTGAATGGGTATGCGCACTGTTGTGTGTGATGTGTGTGTGTGTGTGTGTGTGTGTGTGTGTGTGTGTGTGTGTGTGTGTGTGTGTTTATATGCCTTCCTCTTGTCAAAATGGTGCGAGTACATGTGTACTTGTGCGTGTGTACGTAAATGGTTGTGTGTGGTGTGTGTGGTGTGCGTGCGTGCGTGCGTGTGTGTGTATGGTGTGTGTGTGTGTGTGTGTGTGTGTGTGTGTGTGTGTGTGTATGCCTTCCTCTTGTCAAAATTGGTGCGTGTACATGTGTACTTGTGCGTGTGTACGTAAATGGTGTGTGTGTGTGTTGTGTGGTTGTGGTGTGTTGTGTGTGTGTGTGCGTGTCTGGGTGGGTGTGTATGTGTGTGCGCGTGTGTGTGTATGCGTGTGTGTATGCATGTGTGTGTATGTGTGTCTTCTTTTGTATTGTATTTTATTTTGGGATCAGAACTATTTAAGAAATAATTTTCTTGATTATTGCTTGGGTGGCTACTTGCTTGCTTGCTTGCTTGGTTTAAAGACCAACAACAACAATAAAATTCGAGAACACATTTATCTCAGAAAGTTGACACCTGTTAACAATCCTTTATGTATTAGGATGAGGATTTTACTCAGTTTTGTCATTATTTCTAGGATTACATCATGTCTACAGCACCGGTATTTCAAATGTTGTGACATACACTAGATCATGGTTTGTTGTGTAATAATGAGCCAGCACTGCGATAGCCATCGTACTGTATAACACGAATCAATACCTCTTTCCTCTTCTCGTTTGTTTTGTCAATATTCCAGCAGTAGTGTCGTAAATGGTGTGTGTGTTGTGTGTGTGTGTGTGTGTGTGGTGTGTGTGTGTTGTGTGGTGTGTGTGTGTGTGTGTGGTGGTGGTGGGGTGGTGTGTGTGTGTGTATGTGTGTGTGCGCGCGCCAAGCCAAAAACAGTATTCAAGAAGATGAAAAGCATTCTTACCAACAAATGCCTATCAATTAAGATCAGGAAGAGAGTTCTTGAATGTTAAATAGAGCCAATACTGTTGCACGGTTGTGAGGCTGGACAATCAACAAGCAAAGCCAGAACAAGATTGAGGCAGCCGAGATGGTTTCTAAGAAGAATGGTGAGACTTCCATGGACAGCAAAGAAAACAAACGAGACAGTCTTGATGGAGGCAGACAAAGTAGATCATTCATAAGGAAGATTAGGAACAATTTATAGCCCCTTTTATGAGGAAAGGGGAATTGGAGCGCCTAATCACAACGGGAAAGCTGGAGGGATAAGAGGGCACCAAGTAGACCCAGGGAGAAGATACTAGACGGATTTGCAGAGTGGCTGAAAACAAGGAAGGTGGAAGAGATGCTTGATGCAACAGAGAAGAGACAGATGGAGTCCATGATCGCCAACGCCATGCGCAAAGCACCTGATGATGATGATGATGAGTATCGAAAGAAGCAGGAAACGATCTACTATACCGTATTTTGGAACAATGGCATCAGAGGATGTTTCCGTTCAGAAATGCTGTCACCATCTCTGCTTGGCTTTTAAACGGTGACTACTTGTGGACGCACCGGTGCGTTTCTTCCGTCTTTGAAAGCACTGATTGATTATTCATGTTGTTCCTTTGTAGAATGCAGAAGGCTTCTATTTTCTGTTTGAAACACTCTCATTGTCCCTGTCCACAATGCAGAATGCCCTTTGTGCGGACTGAATATTCATGTTATTTTCTATAATACGATTTGAGTCCAGAGACAGTGACATAAGAGGAATGGATACGGAATTCATTTAAATTTGACCACAGACCCTTCTGATGGGGTGCATAATAGAACACTGACTATATAAGAAAGGGAGAAAGAGAGAGAGAGAGAGAGAGAGAGAGAGAGAGAGAGAGAGAGAGAGAGACAGACAGACAGACAGACAGACAGACAGACAGAGAGGCAGAAAGAGAAATGTATATATCATCTTTGTTTGTCTACATGTAGTTGTACAGATAGCGAAAATCCCCGGGCACTATATCTCCAATGTGTGGTAAATGACCAAAACTCTGATCTCCTGGCTCTCTTCTGAAAACAAACGGGTAAAAAAAATGAAAACAATCAATCAAAAACGAACAAACAAAACACAAACAAACTCACAACAATAACAACAAAACCCCAACGACAACAAACAAGCAAACTTTGTTCCCCTAGTGAGTATACAATTTTGCTAGTGTTTAAATTGTTATGTGTGGGTTTTTTTTTCCTTTTGTGACTGTTTGTGGATAAACATAGACTAAAAACATAGTTAAACCATTCTTTTTTAGATTGTATACCATAGTGTCATCAGTTTTAGTTTGTTTATAACAATTCATCATTCGTAATGGCGTATGCTTTTCTGTAACTTCACATCTATTAACAATCCTCGTTGCACTAGCAATTTAAGGTGGCACCGTTAGTGAATTTTGGGCCATTTTTGTTTCTCAGGAACTATGCTATGCATTGTTATGAAATTTTGCACAGTGCATAAACATGTTTATAAGAGAAACTGTAAAATTTCAAGACTCTAGCTTCAGTAACAGCTTCAGAAAAAAAAAAGTTTTTTTTTACTGGCCGAATTCTACTAACTATTTTAGCCTTCATTTCATTGGAAAACAAAAGCAATTTCTAACAGCTGGAATACTTTTCTAAAAAAAGTACTAGGTCCAAACCACACAATAAAGTACATTTTGAATTGTATAATGCCTGAGATAGGTCATATCATATGGTCATATTTTGGGAAATTTATACTCCTGCCGCTAGCCCATACAAAAAAAACTCACAGCACAAAGTAAAGCAGATACCCATTTTTTGATGCCATCATTGTATTTAGCAGCCTCTTTTCCATATACCAGCCAATTTTCAAGTCTATAGCTTTACAACAACAGTCCCAAATCACTGGGCTAAAAATGTTAGGGTGGCGAAAACTGTTGTTTTGAGAAAATGGCTTTCAAAAATTCATAGTCCTTCTGCATGCACACAAATCTGTAAAAAATACATAATGAACAAAACTGACAGCCTAGGAAATGTCTTGGTAATGCTACAAAAATAAAAGGAACACAAAAACAATACAACTGTGTGTCTAGAACTGCCCTGCCCCATAGACCACACCCTCCCTTTCTTCTCTCTCTTGACGCTCTCGCCGACTGATCGTTTCTATCACTTTTCTTTTCTTTTTTTCTTTCTCTGAGGATTTCCTGGTGGCATGCTGGACCCTCTGGATATCTGCCTGTTCCATATAGTCAGTAGTGAAGGTGCTGGCAGTCAGTTCCAACTCCACCATCACATCCACAAGAGCGGACGATCCCTTGTTGTAGCGTTGCACTGCCACAGCCAGAGCTGTGTCCACTGTTCGCAGGTCGGCCCATCTCTCCTTTGGACAAGTGCGCCACAACAAGGAATGCAGACTCTCATTGGTGTTCTGCGTCTTCCCTGCCAGGCAGCGACTCAGCAGCTGTGGATCTGCAAGTCGCTGGTAGACGGGTGTCAAAGCATCTTTGATGACAGCAGGCAAGGGCTTGGTGTGAGGAGGGGGGTCTACTCCAGAATCCAGTGCTCGCTGGAAAAAGCACCAGGATTGAGGGCCAGGAGGATAGAAGGTGTGGTCGTAGTCATCATCAGTGCTGGTGGAATGGTAATACGATGCCCATACCGCTCTCTCCATGGCATGCAAATCTCCACTATTTACTTTTATTGCATGACCATAATAGTTTGTGAGTTTTTTTATCCGCTCCTCGGTCAGCTTGCCCCGGCCACTGATTGATTGCTTCTGGTTCTTCATTTTTTGTACCAAGTTACGCAAAGCTGTCCCCATCCTTTTTGTAACATGATTTACACACTCTATTTTTTCAATGGGCAAGTCAGGACCATAAGGGGCATCTTCCAGTAGTCTGGCGTGAGTCTTTGCGTCGCCGTCCCCCAGCATTTTCGTGTAGCGGAATCCATGGAGCTCCACTGATCTGTTGAAGAGAATGCTGGCCCCTTCCTTTCCATGGCACCCGACGAGCACTTGACATTCTTTTGGCACTTGTCCCTGTGTGCTTCAAACCATTGTCCATACTGAGGATCATCTTCAGCCGGCCCACTTTTGCACACTGAACAATAGTTGCTGAGGGGGATGTAGTCCAGCACAATGCCAGTAATCACTTCTACAGCAGCGACAACTCCATTATGCGAAGTGCGACCCCTCTTGTGCCAAGAACCATCTACTGACACAGAAACATCTAAAATTCCATTTTCATCGGATGTTTCCAAATTCAGTTTGCTGTTGGTGTCACGCACAATTTGAGCGGCATCTTGGAGATGCTTTTTTGCAGCACGTGTCGTTCCAGCGTGGAGTCTACCTTTATAGAAATACCATGTTGTCTCGCTCATGGGTGGCGGCATGTTCAACATGGCAAACATACGACTAAGCTGTGTGTAGGAGACGCCATTCGTAATAGCAGCAGTAACCAGCAGTTGGTTGATGTCGAAGCCAGTGTGCAGGGTCCCAGTCTTCTCAGACATCATCTCCGTGGTGATGGAGACACAGTCACTGCAGATCACCTCCAGGAAGCAGGCTGACCCACTCCGTAAATCAGCACCTCCCTCCACAACACGTAGAGACTGAAAGCAAAAGAACAGATACACAATATACTTGCATAAAATATACCTTGTTTGCCATGTTATTATTTAGGCAGATGAAATTATAATGCCAGTTCACTTACTCACATGCACATGATAAAAAAAAGCAAAAAACAACAACAAAAACATTGAAAGAACATGTGAAATAACAATGCCAGCTCAATTTCTTACTCAATGACACACACACACACACACACACACACACACACACACACACACACACACACACGCACATTCACTCACACACACACCAACACACACACTCAATCACACACACACCCAATCATTCACACACTCAATCATACACACACACTCAATCACACACACACACTCACACTCTCAATCACATACACACACATGAGTAAGTTTACTCACCGGCTTTTCACAATCTGGGCACAGGCAGCGTGCAAAGAGAGACTGCAGACGCATCAGGTTGATGATGATGTTCATTCCTTGCACAGGTGCTTGTTGGCTCCATATGGGCCAGGGTCGTCAGATTTGGCCACGTCAGTCATTTCACTGCTCAGATCACTGTCAGAGTCTGACTCTAATTTCCTTTTTCGAGCTAGAAACTCGCGAATCTTTTGCTCCGAAGCTACAGAGTGTGGCTCGTCATCGGTTTGTTTTGACGTCGAAGGCTGTGGCTCGCTTGCAGTTGCTGGTGCTGTTGCAGCGGTCGAAACTTTCTTCCCCCTTCTTTTCCGTGCCCCAAACTTATGCAGGGTAGCGAACTTTCTCCCTTTGTGGCCAACCTTAGGCATCTTTTATCAAAACTAGTAGAAAATAATGAATGAAAAAGTACAAAAAAATGTGTCGAATCGATTGAAATGCGAACGAAGACGCTTTGAAAGGAAGTGGCCGTCGCTAAGCCATTTGGCCAATCAGAATTTGAGAAAAGGCTATGATGTCATTTTCGGCCAATGAGCTTTCGCGTTAGTGCAAGGAGGCTATCGACAGTTGCTCTACTTTTCAGCTTCGTGTGTTTCCGTGATTGATCTTTCCGAAACACCGAGTATGTAAAGGTGAAGGTCATTCCTTGCCCTACATTTTGAGTGGTCGTCTGCTAGTATTGACGAGGTGAAAGACGGCGAAATTGCGTTCGAAAGTTAGCGTTTTTATACAACTTTTACAACTTTTGACAAATTTTACATCATTTTCACGCACACCCACTCAACAAAATAATAAAGTAAAAATAGTTATGAGTATATTTTATTCAAATAGCACATAAAAGCAGTTTGTAGACACTTTATAAAGTCAAAATCAAGACCCAAATAATGATTTTTTAAGGATTTTCCACCACCATTTCGCTAACAGTGCTACATGTGGTCGCCTTTGCGTACACACACACACACACACACACACACACACATACACACATATACGCACGCAGACACACGCATGCACACGCGCGCACACACACACACACACACACATACACACACACACATACATGTATGTATATATATATATATATATATATGTACATATGTATAATTATTTATGTGTGTATATAATTATATATGTATATCTGTGTGTGTATGTATGTATGTATATATTTAGATAGTTGAATAGACAGATAGATAGATAGATAGATAGATAGATAGATAGATAGATAGATAGAAGACAGATAGACAGACACATAGATATTAGTAGTACAAGTAGTAACAGCAGCAGTAGCAGCAGCAGTAGTAGTAATGGAAGTAGTGGTGGTAGTAGTAGAAGTAGTAGTAGTAGTAGTATAATAGAAGTAGTGTTCTTCTGCTTGTTGTTATCATAACTGAAATATTATGAAAAATCAACCCATAGCCCACCAGTAAATCTCAAGCGGAAAGAGTATGTTTGCATAGACTGTTCTAAAGAAACTGGGTTCTGAATTCAGAACAGACCTAGACAAACCGTATATTTGAAAGAGGCTTGCTGCTGTTGTTACAACGTGACTGTGGCTACATACACACACACACACACCCCCACACACACAACAAGAGACAGAAGAGAGAGAGAGAGAGAGAGAGAGAGAGAGAACAATAGCAGCAACGACAAGACGCACGCAAGACGAAACACAACACACACACACACACACACCACACAGCACGCACGCACGCACGCCCCACACACCACACACACACACACACACACACACACACACACAGCACAGATGTGGTGCCAGACTGCCGTTCTCATGTCCATCATGTGATCAAACACGAAACCTGGAAGGTCACCTGCTGTCGGTCACAGCACTATCACAGCAGGGAATCTGCAGAGATGCCACACATTATCGATCCCATCTTTTTTGTTTGAGCGGATAACCTTTCTCTTATGGTAGCTGATTCCTGTCATTAATGTGATGATCAGTACCATGTTCTTCTGATCATGTTTAATGCCTGTTCTTTGTGTGACTGATGGCCAGTGCCATGTTTCTGTGATCACTCTTGATGCCTGTTTTTTGTGTCACTGATGGCCAATGCCATGTTTCTGTGATCACCCTTCATGCCTATCCTTTGTGTCAATGGTGGCCAGTGCCATGTTTCTGTGATCACCCTTCATGCCTATCCTTTGTGTCACTGATGGCCAATGCCATGTTTCTGTGATCACCCTTCATGCCTATCCTTTGTGTCATGTGGCCAGTGCCATGTTTCTGTGATCACTCTTGATGCCTGTTCTTTGTGTGGAATGACCAGTGCCATGTTCCTGTGATCATTCTTGATGCCTGTCTTTGTGTGAGGATGGCCAGTGCCATGTTTCTGTGATCAATCTTGATGCCTGTTCTTTGTGTGGGAATGGTCAGTGCCATGTTCCTGTGATCATTCTTGATGTTTGTTCTTTGTGTGGATGGCCAGTGCCATGTTTCCTGTAACCATTCTTGATGCCTGTTTTGTGTGGGAATGGTGAGTGCCATGTTTCTGTAACCATTCTTGATGCCTGTTCTTTGTGTGGGAATGGTCAGTGCCATGTTTCTGTAACCATTCTTGATGCCTGTTCTTTGTGTGGGAATGACCAGTGCCATGTTTCTGTGATCACTCTTGGTGTCCTGTTCTTTGTGTGGGAATGGTCAGTGCCATGTTTCTGTGATCAATCTTGATGCCTGTTCTTTGTGTGGGAATGACCAGTGCCATGTTCTGAGATCATTCTTGGTGTCTTTTCTTTGTGTGGGAATGGTCAGTGCCATGTTTCTGTGATCACTCTTGGTGTCTGTTCTTTGTGTGGAATGGTCAGTGCCATGTTTCTGTGGTCAATCTTGATGCCTGTTCTTTGTGTGGGAATGACCAGTGAGATGCCTGTTCTTTGTGTGGGAATGACAGTGCCATGTTCTGTGATCATTCTTGTGTCTGTTCTTTGTGTGGGAATGGACAGTGCCATGTTTCTGTGATCACTCTTGTGTCTGTTCTTTGTGTGGGAATGGACAGTGCCATGTTTCTGTGATCATTCTTGATGCCTGTTCTTTGTGTGGGAATGGACAGTGCCATGTTTCTGTGATCATTCTTGGTGTCTGTTCCTTGTGTGGGAATGGACAGTGCCATGTTACTGTGATCATTCTTGATGCCTGTTCTTTGTGTGGGAATGACCAGTGCCATGTTTCTGTGATCATTCTTGATGCCTGTTCTTTGTGTGGGAATGGTCAGTGCCATGTTTCTGTGATCATTCTTGATGCTGTTCTTTGTGTGGGAAGGACAGTGCCATGTTCCTGTAACCATTCTTGGTGTCTGTTCTTTGTGTGGGAATGACCAGTGCCATGTTCCTGTAACCATTCTTGGTGCCTGTTCTTTGTGTGGGAATGGTCAGTGCCATGTTTCCTGTAACCATTCTTGGTGTCTGTTCTTTGTGTGGGAATGGTCAGTGCCATGTTTCTGTGATCATCTTGGTGTCTGTTCTTTGTGTGTGGATGTCCAGTGCCATGTTTCTGTAACCATTCTTGGTGTCTGTTCTTTGTGTGGGAATGGTCCAGTGCCATGTTTCTGTGATCATCTTGGTGTCTGTTCTTTGTGTGGGAATGGCCAGTGCCATGTTTCTGTGATCTCTCTTGGTGTCTGTCGTCATTTTGGGATCGCCAGTACCATGATACTGTGAATCATTCTTGATGTCTGTCATCTTTCTGATGGATGGTCATTGCCATATTTCTGGTGATCATACTTGATGTCTGTTGTTTCTGATGGATGGCGAATGGCACATTTCTGCCTTCATTCTTGATGTCTGTCATCTTTCTGATGATGCCAGTGCCATGTTCTGTGATCATTCTTGATGTCTGTCATTCTGATGGATGGCCAGTGCCATTGATTCTGTGATCATTCTTGATGTCTGTATCTTCTATGATGGCCAGTACCATGATACTGTGATCATTCTTATGTCTGCATCTTTCTATGGATGGTCAGTGCGGTGATACTGTGATCATTTTGATGTCAGTCATCTTCCTATGGATAGTCAGTGCGGTGATACTGTGATCATTCTTGATGTCAGTCATCTTCTATGGATGGTCAGTAGCATGATACTGTGATCATTCTTGATGTCTGTCATCTTCTATGGATGGCCAGTAGCCGTGATACTGTGATCATTCTTGATGTCTGTCATCTTTCTGATGGATGGCCAGTACCATGATACTGTGATCATTCTTGATGTCTGTCATCTTTCTATGGATGGCCAGTACCATGATACTGTGATCATTCTTGATGTCTGTCATCTTTCTATGGATGGCCAGTACCATGATACTGTGATCATTCTTGATGTCTGTCTCTTTCTATGGATGGCCAGTAACCAGTGATACTGTGATCTTTCTTGATGTCTGTCATCTTTCTAATGGTGGCCAGTGCCGTGTCTCTTGATCATTCTTGG
>CM060305.1:30633865-30641365 GCA_030674185.1 Monoplex corrugatus | reverse complement strand
GCGTGCGTGCGTGTGTGTGTGTGTGTGTGTGTGTGTGTTTGTGTTGTGTGTGTGTGTGTGAGTGCGTGTGTGTGTGTGTGTGTGTGTGTGTGTGTGTGTGTGTGTGTGTGTGTGTGTGTGTGTGTGTGTGTGTGTGTGTGTGTGTTGTGTGTGTGTATGTGTGTGTGTGTATGTGCGTGGTACATGTGTGTGGGGGTGGTGGTAGTGGAGCGGAAGGGTGGAAAGGGAGGTGTCTGTGTGTATATATGTGTGTGTGCATGCGCGCGCGCGTGTGTGTGTGTGTATTTTGTGTGTGTGTGTGTGTGTGTGTGTGTGTGTGTGTGGAGGGGGGTCTGTATGCGATTAATGATCAAACTGTATAGATTTATAGATTAGCAATTCCTCGGGTATTATTCATGTCCATGATCACAGTGACTGAGTACAAACGATTGGACTTGGTTCCAGAGCGATCCATACCGCTTAGACAATTCTGTATGCACTCTACTCAGCACTGCAAGAACTCCTTAAGCCTACGCAAACCGCTTTACGCTGACAAGGTCTTGAAACGTGGAAGAAGAGACGAGGGGACAGGAAAACAGGAGTAGTGAAACACTATGTTGATACCACCAGAATGACTGGAGCATATAGACGGACAGCAGACAGAATGTTTCTTCATGTTGCAGGTCTGGGACTGAACTCAGGAAAACACACACAAAAACAACAACAACAACAACAACAGATTTGTGTGTATCTGTGTGTGTGTGTGTATGTGTGTGTATCTCTCTCTCTCTCTGTGTATGTGCGTGTGCCCTTGTGTGTGTGTGTGTGTGTGTGTGTGTGTGTGTGTGTGTGTGTGGGGTGTGCGTGTGTGCTTGTGCTTGTGTTGTGTGTGTGTGTGTGTGTGTGTGTGTCTGTGTGCATGTGTGGTTTTGTTAGTGTGTGTATGTGTGGTTCTGTGTGTCTGTGTGTTTCGTATAAGTAGATCAACACTCAATCAGTACATTTGTATCACATCCCTTCGTCACCTTCTCTCTTTCCCCAGTACACCTCCTCTCACCTCCCACCCCAACCCCCCCAACTCCCAAACATGAAAACGAAAGTAAACTATGATGTAGTCCTACTGGTCATGAATTTTAATGAATCATGGAGTAGCTATTGACCATATTGCCATGGCTATTGTTCTCATCATTGATCGAATGGAACTTGAACTCGTCGATTCCCTCGCGTTCCTCTGTTTCCCATTGTCTATTCAGAATGCTGTTTGATTTTCATATCCGCGCATGTGTGTTGTGTGTGTGTTGTGTGTGTGTGTGTGTGTGTGTGTGTGTGTGTGTTGTGTGTGTGTGTGTGTGTGTGTGTGTGTGTGTGTGTGTGTCTGTGTGTGTGTCGTCGATGCAAATTTAGTTTGTTGCACCGTAGACCGCCTGACCGGTGAACGTGGCGTAACGGCGTTTATTATAGGTTTGACATGTATTGGCCGTGTATTGCACCATTGTTTTTGTTGTTGTTGTTATTGTTGTTGTAGTTGTTGTTATCGTTAACATTCTTTGTCGCTTGTGTGGTTGTTAGTGAGGCGTTAACTTCATCACTGCCATTTATAGTATCATCATCATTATCGTTATCGAAGCTGACAGCACCACCACGCTATCATCATCGTCGTCGTCGTCGTTGTTGTCGCCATCACCATCATCATCACCATCACCATATCATCATCATCACCATCATCATCGTCGTCGTCGTCGTCGACGTCATCATCATCATCATCAATGAATGTGTAAATGTATGGGGTGGAATTGAGGTGTGTGAGGAAGTCCTCAGACAGGCGGATATAGAAGAGTCCTGAAGTTCGTTAAATGAGGAAGAAGAAGACGAGAAAGAGAAAGAATCAGAAGAGGAGGGCGGAAGAAGAAGAAGAAGAAAGAGTGGCCTTGAAGGGAGAGGCAAGACAGAAAAAACAAAATGGCGGGGAAAGGAGGGCTTGGGGGAAGAAAGGGAAAACTTGTTTTTTTGCAAGCGAGAGGAGGAGGGGGTCGGGAGTTGCTAAACAAACAGTGGAACATGTCCTAAGCTCTTGCAAAGTAGCGCTAGCCAAAGGAAGGTATACATGGAGGCACAACCAAGTTCTGATAGTGATCACAGACGTGGTTAGCGAAAAAACCATGACCCCAAACGCACCAATTGCTATGACAACGTTCTACAAAGCAGGAGGGAAACAGGTCTGGCCCGAAATTGCTATGACAACCAGCACATTGCCAAAGGGTCTTCTGGATGGAGCAGTCGACTGGGAGTGTACAGCAGACCTCCCAGAGTGGAGAAATTACCCAGATGTCATCAGCAAGACAGGCATGAGACCAGACATCGCTCTCCACTCTGACTCCTCGAAACAAGTGATTCTGATAGAACTCACTGTGCCATACGAAAGCAGAATGGAAGAAGCACATATCTACAAGACCGAAAAATACGCCGGTCTTGCCAGCACCCTGAAGAAAGCAGGTCTGCGGGTCAAAATCTTCGCCATAGAGGTCAGGGCAAGAGGGTTTGTGGGCACCTCCGCTTATGATCTCATGAAACAACTCGCCATTTCTGGGAAGAAGAGGACTAGAGCCCTTAAAGCGATGGCAGAGGCAGCAGAAAGGAGCTCAAGCTGAATCTGGGCAAGGAGAAACCAAAGTGGACTTCATAAGGATTAAATGTGCCCCGTTAGCACATTGGTAAAACCGCGTACCGCAGTTCTGAAGCGCAGAATCGCCCAGGTTCGCTCCCCGGCGTGGGAAAAAAAAAATAGACAACAGCAGAAGGGCATCCAGGAGTCATGACCTGGATGTGGCCCGGCCCCCCGAGAGTGTAAGGAGTTCAGGGCCGAAACACTTGTCTAAAGGGGGTTACTTCTCTGAAGACCTTCTGTTGTCTAGCTCTCCCTAGAGTTTCTTTCTACCGAATATGAGTGGACTTTTACGTTTATGTTCATGTTCGTTTTACTTCGCTATTAAAGCAGTCATACCCTACATCTTGGGATTATGCACGGTTGATGTTTCCGTGTGATTCCAAAAGGCATGGAACACTGACATGACCTTCAGGATCTTTGATATGAGGATCTCATGATCTGAGCTTACATGGACACACGAAGAAGGTTTATTAAGCACTGCCAGGGCTGTAGGTAAAGGGACTTTGGAAATTGGGAAAATGTTCATTTTTTACCCATCCGGATTTACTCAAGCAGCATCGATCATTGACGTTTTAGACTGGAACCAGTGGATCGAGGCCCCTCTCATCTGTCGGTTCGGACACGTTTGAAAGGTTGCAATAACAACGTTTGCAAAATTACTTGTAGCTAAGAACTGTCGTCTTGGTAAAACAAGACCACTCGTGATCGCTCCTGACGAAAGGGAGATAAGGACAATTACAACAACAGTGACAGTTATTGGCGAAACGTGTTTTGTTCTTGTTGTTGTTGTTGTTGCTGTGGCTGTAGTTGTATGTGTTTTGTGTCTTTTTTATTTCTTTGCTCTTTGTTTGTTTGTTTGTTTGTTTTAAATTTGTCTTTGCCAGTTGACATATTTGGCTAAACCGTCAGACAACGTAAGAACACACTGATCAAAGAATTACAGAACAGGAAACACAAAACTAAATAACGGCGAGGAGAACGAGAGTCGCGTTTTTCTTGCTCTTTGATCTATCATGATGAAAGTTATTAGCTACCGGTCATTTTGCAAATTTGGCCATTGCAACTTTTCAAACGTGTCCAAACCGATAGACGAGAGAGAGAGAGAGAGAGAGACAAGACACAGACAGACAGACAGACAGACAGACAGAGCAGACAACAACACACACACACACACACACACACACACACAACACACAACACACACACACACACACACACACACACACACACACACACACACACACACACAAACAGAGACGGAGACGGACACGGAGACAAAGAGACAGGGACAGAGAGAGGCAGAGAGAGAGAGAGAGTCAATTCAACAACGTTTATTTTTGTTTGTTTGTTTGCTTGTTTTGTTTTGTTTGATTTGTTTTGTTTGTGTCAGATTTTTACTAATGTTGTTCTGAGAAGGAATAAAGTATCGGTTAAAAGATGTTTCAAAATGAAATTATGGGAGCAAGAAGCAAGGGAGGAAACTGGCTAGGGGAAGTGGATCTAAGAAAAGAACTAAAGAAACGAAAAGGAAGGGAACGCTAGAAGCGGGGGGGAAAAAAGACAGAACAGAAAGGAAAAGGAATGGAAAAGAAAGGAGAAAAAGATCAATGAAAGAAAGAAAAAAAAAAACGGCAGTAAAAAAAAACAAACCATAAGCCGTGGAGAGAAGAAAGGAGGGAGATCAAGCCAGAGTGCTAGGACACGGGAGGGAGAAGGGGGAGGGGGCAGGAGAGAGACGGAGAGGACAAAGAAAGGGGGAGAGAAGCGTAAAGACAGCGTGAGAGAGAAAGGAAGGGAAAGAACTGGAGACAGAGACACAGAGAGAGAGGGAGAGAGAGAGAGCGAGAGACAGACGAACAGACAGACAGACAGATGAGACAGAAAGGAGAACGAAATACGGATAATAACACAGAGAGAGAGAAGAGAACGAAATACGGATAATGAGAGAGAGAGAGAGAGAGGGAGAGAGAGAGAGAGAAAGAGAGAAGGAGAACAGAATACTGATAATAGGAGAGAGAGAGAGGGAGGGAGAGAGAAAGAGAGAGGGAGGGAGAGAGAGAGGGAGGGAGGAGAGAGAAAGAGAGAGAGAGAGAGAGCCCTCGGGTACCAGCCACCCACCTTACATAAAGCCCTCCCACTAACACTGTATATATCATCATCACCACCACCAGCAACGTCATAACGCATAAACGAGAGTACATCAAAAGCAGGACGGCGCACGTCCATGCTCAACACACACACACACACACACACACACACACACACACACACACACACACACACACACACACACACGCACACACACACAACACACACGGATCGCCCAAGCCCAGGGGAGAATGCGGAGGGGGGCGGCGAGGAAAGGGGGGAACAATTGACGACAAGAGAACACACCAAACGGAGCGTGCGTGCGGGGTGGATGAATTCATCATGGTCGGTAGTACGTGATGAGGGAGAGATGGGGGTGGAAAGGACATGGGGGGAAAGGGAAGTAGGAAGGGGGATGGAGGAAGGTGGCAATCGAAAGGGAGAGAGAGAGAGGGAGAAAGAACTAGGGGGGGGGGAGAGGAGGGACAAAGAGTTGGAGAGTTAGGGAGGAGAGGGTTAGGGGAGAAAGTGGGAGAGAGGGAGAGAAGCGGGGGTTGGAATGGTGGTGAGGATAGAGGGGGGGGGGGGGGCAGATCGATACATATGGCACAGAGCGCGCGCAAAAGATGTGCCAGGGGATGAGGAGGTTGAACGCCACAGTCAGTACCTTATGCTCTCACGCGCACACCCTCCACACACACCGCCCGTGCGTGTGTGTGTCCGTGTGTGCGGATGCATGTGTGCGCGCGCGCGTGTGTGTGGTCCATCCGTTTTTCCTCCCCTTTCCGGAACCTCCAAGGAATTTCTCTTACACTAAACTAACAGACCAAACCAACAAACTTCTCGTTACCAACGCTTGTTATTTTCTTTCCTCGTGTGTCCGAAGTATTAATGATTTGTAACGGTCTAGAAATTTACTTCGCTGTGTGTGTGTGTGTGTGTGTATTTGTTGACTTGAATGGAAAGAAAACATCCTTCGATGTTCATCGCTTTGTGTTATTATCATCAGTCGATAGTAGATGTGATGTGTAGCGCCGTTACAACAGTTTGATTGATGGCTCTGGCTTGCGCTGGTCTTTGCCAGTGACAGTGGATGGAAGCTATGTGTGTGTGTGTGTATATATACAGATAGATCGTCGTTGTGATCGGCAGTGCTGTGGTTGTTAAACAAATTGTGATCAGTGTGAACTTTTTTGGTTTTTTTTCTTTTTCTTCATTTGCGGCGTCGGCTGTGCATTGACAACCCGTTAATACTGATCGTGCCTTTGTGTTTCGTCTGATACTGGTGATAATTATGATAGTGATGGTGATGACAAAATAGTAAAACATTATTAGATAATAACAATGATCATGATAATATCAAGTTGAAGGAGAATGAAAAAAAAATGATGATGATGATGGTAATGGTGAAGTGACATCACCAGTCGTGCTGAGAAGTGTTAAAATTTAAATGAATACTGTTCTTATTAACTGAAGTACTGTTAGAGCAGCTTACGATTGCCACGATATTTTCCAATAGTCTTGGTCATTTAGGTGTCTAAAACGCACACACGCACACACAACACACACACACACACCACCACCACCACCACCACCACCACCACCATATCATCACCACCACCACTACCACCACTACCACCACATCCAAACAGAACAAAAACAACAACCACAACAACAATAACAACAACAACAACAACAACCATTGCCGTCGCATTATAGCCAATGTGTTTGGAGTTTGTTCAAAAGAAAGTTTTCCTCGCCCTCGACAATAAATTTCACCTGTTTTCCATCAAAATCTTTCGTGGTCTGGTTGGTTCTTTTGATAGAACCTTCGACTGAAGATCTGATATTTGGAGTTCAATCCCAGCCCGCTGCATTGCTGACAACAGGCCTGTTGACTGCCCCTCTGAATGTTTCGCTGCCTGTCTTGATATTTCCATCATTCTGGTTGTGTCAGCTTAGTATTTCATAGGCTCCTGTCGCCCCTCCCTCCCCATTTCAAGGCCATGCCAGCATATCGGTGCATAGGCTCAGAGAGTCTGCCAGATAATTGCTGGCAGATATGTTGGGGCGAATATGGAATTATCTGAATGCGATGCGTTCATCATTAACAAACTCCAAACTCGGGCCAATTTTATCGTGACACTATTTGCGTTTATGTCCATGTGGTAAACAGGACTTATCTTTTATCTTTAGCTGTGCTACGAATAATCAACACGATCGTTGGGGCCTCACGCAATAATTTCAAAGGTTTTCTGACAGAATGGTATCACGTCCAGGTTATTACAAAAGAAATGTAGGCATCAGGAAAACCATTCTGGCAGGAAACCGTCACTTGGCAATGACCTCTCTCCATTCATATTTTATCGTGACACTGTTTGCTTTTATGTGCATGTGTTAAACAGGACTTATCGTTTATCTTTAGCTGTGCTACAAATAATCAATATGGGCCTCACACGATAATTTCAAAGGTTTTCTATCAGAATGGCATCATTCTCTAGTGTATTAAAAAGAAACACAGGAACCATGAAAACCATTCTGGCAGGAAACCGTCATTTGGCAGTGGCCTCTTTCCATCTGTATTAAGTTCTTCTTCTTTGTCATAATGGATTTGCCGTGGTGAAATTCAGACTGCTCTTCCTTGGGAGATAGTGTCTGTTTCAGTCTTAGTTTCAGTTTCCGTTTTTAGGGATCACTTCAAATGTATGCTATGCCGAGACGAAAGGAGGGAGAGTCGTTGCAGTGTGGTGTCACGCTTTTTGATTCTA
>CM060305.1:30623865-30626365 GCA_030674185.1 Monoplex corrugatus | reverse complement strand
ATTCTGTCCACTAACTTCGAGACTTTTACTCCCTGATTCTGTCCACTAACTTCCAGCCTTTTACTCCCTGATTCTATCCGCTAACTTCCGGCCTTTTACTCCCTGATTCTGTCCACTAACTTCGAGCCTTTTACTCCCTGATTCTGTCCACTAACTTCCAGCCTTTTACTCCCTGATTCTGTCCACTAACTTCCAGCCTTTTACTCCCTCATTCTATCCACTAACTTCCAGCCTTTTACTCCCTCATTCTATCCACTAACTTCCAGCCTTTTACTCCCTCATTCTATCCACTAACTTCCAGCCTTTTATTCCCTCATTCTATCCACTAACTTCCAGCCTTTTACTCCCTCATTCTATCCACTAACTTCCAGCCTTTTACTCCCTCATTCTGTCCACAAACTTCCAGCCTTTTACTCCCTCATTCTGTCCACTAACTTCCAACCTTTTACTCCTTCATTCTATCCACTAACTTCCAGCCTTTTACTCTCTTATTCTGTCCACTAACTTCTGGCCTTTTACTCCCTCATTCTATCCGCTAGCTTCTAGCCTTTTACTCCCTTATTCTGTCCACTAAATTCCGGCCTTTTACTCTCTTATTCTATCCACTAACTTCTAGCCTTTTACTCTCTTATTCTATCCACTAACTTCTAGCCTTTTACTCTCTTATTCTATCCACTAACTTCTAGCCTTTTACTCTCTTATTCTATCCACTAACTTCTAGCCTTTTACTCTCTTATTCTATCCGCTAACTTCCGGCCTTTTACTCTCTTATTCTTTCCGCTAACTTCCGGCCTTTTACTCTCTTATTCTATCCACTAACTTCTAGCCTTTTACTCTCTTATTCTGTCCACTAACTTCCGGCCTTTTACTCTCTCATTCTATCCACTAACTTCTAGCCTTTTACTCTCTTATTCTATCCACTAACTTCTAGCCTTTTACTCTCTTATTCTATCCACTAACTTCTAGCCTTTTACTCTCTTATTCTATCCACTAACTTCTAGCCTTTTACTCTCTTATTCTATCCGCTAACTTCCGGCCTTTTACTCTCTTATTCTATCCACTAACTTCCGGCCTTTTACTCTCTTATTCTATCCGCTAACTTCCGGCCTTTTACTCTCTTATTCTATCCACTAACTTCCAGCCTTTTACTCCTGATTCTATCCACTAACTTCCAGCCTTTTACTCTCTTATCTATCCACTAACTTCCGGCCTTTTACTCTCTTATTCTATCCACTAACTTCCAGCCTTTTACTCTCTCATTCCTATCCACTAACTTCTAGCCTTTTACTCTCTTATTCTATCCACTAACTTCTAGCCTTTTACTCTCTTATCCTATCCACTAACGTCTAGCCTTTTACTCTCTTATTCTATCCACTAACTTCTAGCCTTTTACTCTCTTATTCCTATCCACTAACTTCCAGCCTTTTACTCCCTGATTCTGTCCACTAACTTCCAGCCTTTTACTCCCTCATTCTGTCCACTAACTTCCAGCCTTTTACTCCCTCATTCTATTCACTAACTTCAGCCTTTTACTCTCTTATTCTATCCACTAACTTCCAGCCTTTTACTCCCTGATTCTGTCCACTAACTTCCAGCCTTTTACTCCCTCATTCTGTCCACTAACTTCCAGCCTTTTACTCCCTCATTCTATTCACTAACTTCCAGCCTTTTTACTCCCTCATTCTGTCCACTAACTTCCGGCCTTTTACTCCCCCATACTATCCACTAACTTCCAGCCTTTTACTCTCTTATCCTATCCACTAACTTCGGCCTTTTACTCCCTCATCCTATCCACTAACTTCCAGCCTTTTACTCCCTCATCCTATCCACTAACTTCCAGCCTTTTACTCTCTTATCCTATCCACTAACTTCCGGCCTTTTACTCCCTCATCCTATCCACTAACTTCTAGCCTTTTACTCCCTTATTCTGTCCACTAACTTCCAGCCTTTTACTCTCTTATCCTATCCACTAACTTCTAGCCTTTTACTCCCTCATCCTATCCACTAACTTCCAGCCTTTTACTCTTATCCTATCCACTAACTTCCGGCCTTTTACTGCCTCAGTCTATCCACTAACTATCGGCCTGTTACTCTCTCATTCTATCCACTAACTTCCGACCTTTTACTCCCTCATTCTATCCACTAACTTCCAGCCTTTCAGTCCATTAACCTATTCACTAATCTTCACTCTTTTCTTTTCATCGTCCTGTCCATTCGCTTTAACCCGTTAACTCCATCACTCTGTCCATTAGCTTCTATCTTATCACTTCCTCATTCTATCTACTAGCTTTCACCCTTTCCACTCCACCATCCTGTCCACTAGCGTCCATCCTATAACCCTCTCACTCTATTCAATAATGTTTACCTTTTCACTCTCTCACACCTATCTATTAGCTTCCAGCCTTTTTCCTGTATTTAGTGAATACATCTAGGACAAAATATGGACTCAGAAAATAGTCATTGATCATAAGAAACCAAAACAGTGGATAGGGTAGGTAAA
>CM060305.1:30588865-30606365 GCA_030674185.1 Monoplex corrugatus | reverse complement strand
CACATACACATTCCGTTTTTCGGTGAACATGAAATAATTTTTTTCTTTCAAGGGGAAAGTGAAAAAGTAAAAAAAATATATATAGAACTGCATTGTGACAGTGCTTGTCTTCTCAGATAAGTGGCTGCCACTTCAAACAAATCACCTGTGACAATGCTTAACTCGATCACAATGACATGATGGTCAAAACCGAATGAACTGATAGCCTTTATTAACCATTATATGAACAGACAAAAGGGTTAGGGAATCCAGTCAAAGTGGGAAAGTGGTTCACATAAGGGACCACTGATTGGATGATCGTAGGTTCCAACCCAGTAGGTAAAAGTATATATCTTTATGTATATCAATCAATCAACCAACCAACCAACCAATCAATCAATCAATCAGTCAATCTATCTATCTATCTATCTGTCTGTCTGTCTGTCTGTCTATTTTATCTATCTATCTGTCTATCTATCTATCTATATATCTATCTATCTATCTATCCATCTTAATTCCACTATTGATGTTTGACGATCATCTTAATCCCACTAATGATGTTTGACGATCATCTTAATTCCACCATTAATGTTTGATGATCATCTTAATTCCACTATTGCTGTTTGACGATCATCTTAATTCCACTATTGATGTTTGACGATCATCTTAATTCCACTATTGATGTTTGACGATCATCTTAGTTCCACTATTGATGTTTGACGATCATCTTAGTTCCACTATTGATGTTTGACGATCATCTTAATTCCACTATTGATGTTTGACGATCATCTTAGTTCCACTATTGATGTTTGACGATCATCTTAGTTCCACTATTGATGTTTGACGATCATCTTAATTCCACTATTGATGTTTGACGATCATCTTAATTCCACTATTGATGTTTGACGATCATCTTAATTCCACTATTGATGTTTGATGATGATCATAGCTCTACTATTGATTTTGTTGCCAGCGGAAGAGCATTATCCTAAGACTTCAGGTAGTCCCAGAATAGATGTGATCCTTTTTGTTTGATCTCCTTTTCTTGCCTGTCTTTTAAAAATCGCGCCAGATAAAACTATCAATACTTCAAAGAGAATATAATCAAAAGAAAACCGACAAAATGTGAAACCTGTAAGACGATTGATCTCATCCTCTTTCTTTGGCTTTTATCAATGTCTTTACCCCTGATATGGCTTTAGTAGTCGGCTGGGCTGTAAGCAATATGCACCTGAATCAATATTTTATGTCCATGGCAGCTGAAGAAAATTGTCCAATGTGTCAGCCAAGATTCCTCAGTATATTTTATTGATGACTCGTTTGTTTGTTCGTTTGGTAATGTTTGAATCCCTATTCATACGATGTGTATGTGATGATTCGTATTATTTTGTTTAAAAGAAGCCGTGAAATATTGTCGTCCTTCTCCTGAAGGGAAAACTCAAGCCAGAATTCAGGGAGGAGTCCATTCTTATCTCCTGTCTAATAAACAATAATATATATACTACGTTACTGCTAACAAAGGCTACGTTACAATATACAAAAAGAAAGACTTACACAAACTGAGAGAAAGAAGTAGTTGTAGAATGCATTGTTAGGGGTGATGATGTGAGAATGATAGTGTAAGTGTAATAAGGCATGGATGCCTCGTCACTACATCCATACTGTTACGTTTGACACACTGTCAAGCAATTCAAAACAAGTGTGACTGTCTGCGTTCAAACAAACAGGAACCAGAAGAGAAAAAAACACGAAAAAAGAATCAGATCAGGTATTTAACACAACCAGACTAGACAGGTGCAAACTGGCCTTTATATTTGGAGTTTGTTCGTTTGTGATCTTACGTCTACTTTTGAAAATTTGCGCCTGTCTTGTCTGGTTGTATTAAATACGCGTTCTGATTCTTTTTTCGTGGTTTTTTTTTTTTTCTGGTTCCTGTTTGTTTGAACGCAGACAGTCACACTTGTTTTGAATTGCTTGACAGTGTGTCAAACGTAACAGTAGGAATGTAGTGACGAGGCATCCATGCCTTATTACACTTACACTATCACTCTCACATCATCACCCCGTAAGTTTGACCTTTTCATTAACGGACCCGGTAATCGAGCGGGTAGGATATCAGACTTCCAATCAGAAGATGTGGGGTTCGATCATTTCCGGGCACCTTCTCTTGTTGGATGAGAAGTGGAGATTTTACCACTCTCCCTGGTTAACGTGTATGCCGATCTGTTAGTGTTGAAACCCCCGCCATGTGTAAAAGCACGTACAACATCAAGTACGCGCGTACTATCAAGTACATGTACATTTTTATAAAGACATGCCAAGTCCTGGTGGCTTATAGAGACGTGAAAAATGCTTAGCATGCACGCCCACTGAAGACGTAGTATGATGCAAAAGACTGCACAGCATGCAGTATACTTGTTCTGCCTGCAAAGTGAAGGCAAAGACGACGGGCATATATATGCCTCATCATCATCATCAGGTGCCCTGCCACATGGCGTTGGCGACCATGGACTTCCGACCATCTCTATCTCTCATTGTCCCCAGCATCTCCCCCACCCTCCTCATCCCCAGCCACTTTGCAAGTCCGTCCAGCATTCTCTCCCTGGTGCTCTCTTTCTCTCCAGCTTTCCCGTTGTGACCAGGTGCTCCAAATCCCCCTTCCTCATAAAATGGCATATAAATGTTGCTTGTCTTTTCCTAATCTCCCTTATGAGTGATCTACTTGTGTCTGCCTCCATCAAGACTGTCTCGTTTGTTTTCTTTGCTCTCCATGGAACTCTCAACATTCTTCTGAGAAGCCACATCTCGGCTGCCTCGATATATGCCTATTCCACAAAAATCAGGGACGCTCTTTAATTAAAACAAAAAAACAAAAAAAAACAAAAACAAAAAAAATAAACTCTCTTACACTATCCATCACTACCCTTCATCATTGGCCGTGGCAACAAAAGAAAACGTATCCCTTTTCATTGTTTCACTTTATCCACCAGCTTTCTGTAGATTAAGCTTTGTGTAGCTGGTAGACAGTATGATTGAGTGGAATAACCGGTTAGAACACAAAATCTTTTGATCGCAGAGTTTGGTCGGCTTTTCACAAATGGCATTTTGCTGGAGTAGGAGCATGAATCATACATCGAAAAGAATGAGCCATGTGAAATTTCAAAACATCTATTACTTCTTTTTCGGACCTTTTAATGCAAGGTATGTGGGGGGGGGGGGGGGGGGAATGGGTGGTAGGGTGGTAGAGGAGGTGGTTCGTGCGAGTGGTGTGTGTGTGTGTGTGTGAGTGTGTGTGAGTGTGTGTGTGTGGTGTGTGTGTGTGAGTGTGTGTGTGTGTGTGTGTGTGTGTGTGTGTGTGTGTGTGTGTGTGTGTGTGTGTGTGTGCGCGTGTGTGTGTGTTCATGTGAGTGTAATTGTCTCGAACATAATTTCGGATACCGCTGGAAAGTACTGACAGAAGGGGGGGGGGGAGAAGAAGGTGGAGGAAGATAGGAAGAGCAGAAAGGGAGAGAAAGAAAGAAAGAAAGAGAGAGAGAGAGGGGGGGACAGAGACAGACAGACAGAAACAGACTAACAGAGAGACACACAGAGAGAAAAAGAGACACAGAGACAGACAGATAGATAGATAGATAGATAGATAGATAGAGATAGATAGATAGATAGATAGATAGATAGATAGAGATAGATATAGAGATAGATAGATAGATAGACAGATAGATAGACAGACAGAGATAGAGAGAGAGAGATTGTGTGTGTGTGTGTGCGTGTGGTATTTGTGGTATGTATGTATGTGTGTACATGTATGTGTGTGTGCGTCCGTGCGTGTGTGTGTATGTGTGTGTTTATGTATGTGTGCGTCCATGCGTGTGTGTGTGTGTGTGTGTGTGTGGCGCGCGAGCGCGCGCGCGTGTATGTTTTCGTGTAACTTAGCCTCCTATTTTCTTGTTCGTATCTTTGTTTGTTGTTGTTGTTGTTATTTGTGTATTCCTGCCGAGCCATTAGCGGGTTCAGTTTGCACGCCGTCGTGCTGAAAGACGGTGGCTGAAGAACAGCATTACTATCAATAAACAGATTTTTCAGGCTGCCAACAAAACTGTTAATGCTATAGTTGACTCTGCTAAGTCTGCCTTTTACAATGCGAAAATTATTGCATGCTCTACATCAAAACAGCTATATTCCGTTACTAATACCCTCCTTGGCAAATCAGATAAATCTCCTCTCCCATCATGCTTTCCTCCTGCCCGTCTAGCACAACATTTTTCAGATTTTTTCATTGATAAAATTAGGTCCATCCGTTCCAGTCTTGACTCCCAGCCCATCTCTCAACCTCCTATTCCCGACCCTCTGTTTCAAGGCACACCACTTATTTCTTTTCAGCCTGCTTCTGAAACTACTATCCGCAATGTAATCCGCCATTCTGACATCAAGACCTGTGAGCTTGATCCTCTTCCAGCATCTATCTTAACACACTGCCTAGATACTTTGCTCCCTCACTTCACAACTGTCATCAACAATTCCCTGTCATCTGGTATCTTTCCCACTTCCTTCAAATCTGCCCTGGTCAGACCTCTTTTAAAGAAACCTAGTCTTGACCCCAATAACCTCAAAAACTATCGACCTGTTTCCAACCTACCTTTCTTATCCAAAGTCCTTGAAAAAATTGTTCTCGCACAGATCTCTGATCATATCACCGCCAACAACCTCTCTTACCCTTATCAGTCGGCTTATCGCACTGGACACAGCCCTGAAACTGCTCTTGTAAAAATTGCAAATGATATTCTGACTGCTCTTGATCAAAATCAAATCTCTCTTCTATCTCTCCTTGATCTCTCGGCTGCATTCGACACCATCGACCATTCTATCATGTTCACACGTCTCCATAAAGTGTTCGGTATCTCTGACATCGCTCTGTCTTGGTTCCAGTCCTACCTCTCCAATCGCACTCAAACAGTCTCTGTCTGTTGTTCATCCTCTGCACCCGCTATCCTCCAGTTTGGTGTGCCCCAAGGCTCTGTTTTAGGTCCCATCCTATTTGTGCTGTACACACAACCCCTCTCTGAAATTATGCGACTTCACTCTATGTCCCATCATAGCTTTTCTGATGACAACCAACTCTATACTTCTGGTTCCCTCCCACAACTGCCCTCTATAATCAGACAAACCCAAGGCTGCATTTCTGATGTTCACTCCTGGATGACTGTAAACAAACTTCAACTCAACCCCATTAAAACTGAACTTAGCCTTATCTCTCCCACCACATTGGCTAAGTGTTCTTCCCTTCCTCTGTCTGTCTCTCTGCTTGGATCTGACATTCCACTATCTTCCACTGTCCGCAATCTTGGAGTCACTCTTGATAACACCCTGTCCTTTGAAAAACACGTCCAGAATGTTTGCAGATTATGCTATCTTGAGATACGCAGAATTTCTTCTATTCGCAATATCCTCTCTGTCGAAGCCACCAAAACTCTCCTCTGTGCCTTTGTTCTCTCTCGTCTCGACTACTGCAACTCCCTCCTTTCGGGCTGTCCTTTCTCTCTCATTCAAAAGCTTCAAAAAGTTCAAAACAATGCTGCTAGGCTCATCTTCAGAAAATCTCGTTCCTCTCATGTCACTCCTCTTCTCAAATCTCTTCACTGGTTACCTGTTGAAAAGAGAATTCGCTACAAGATTGCTTTGTTATGTTTTAAGTCTCTCAACGGTCTTGCACCCCCTTACATCTCTGACCTCCTCCATCTGTACACCCCCTCTCATCAACTTCGTTCCTCGGCTGATACTCGTACCTTCCGCATACCATCCTGTCGCACTAAAACCTATGGTCAACGCTCCTTTTCCTATCAGGCCCCTGTAATCTGGAATCAGCTCCCTGTCTCTGTTCGCCACTCTGCAACTCTCACTTCTTTCAAGTCCTCTCTGAAAACCCATCTCTTCCAGTCCCTCTCACGATACTTATAAAGACTCTACCACCTAACTTCCCCAAATCCCCCCTTGTTGTCTTTTGAGCCTTGAATGTCGGCTGGTGTGTGTGTGCGTGTGTGTGTGTGTGTGTGTGTGTGTGTGTGTGTGTGTGTGTGTGTTGTGTGTGTGTGTGTGTGTGTGTGTGTGTGTGTGTGTGTGTGTGTGTGTGTGTGTGTTTGGTTGTGTCTGCGTGATACCTGTAAGCGCTTAGGGCTCTTGTTTTCATCAGATTAGGCGCTATATAAATGCTCTTTATTATTATTATATTATTATTATTATCAGGAGAGGTGGCGGGAGGTGTGTGTGTGTGTGTGTGTGTGTGTGTGTGTGTGTGTGTGATGTGTATGTGTGCAGCTGTCGTACAGTGTGATAATTGAAGGCCAGTTATCAGTCCCGTTTGGTGTCACTGGCGTTGTTGATGCTGTTTGCTTGTTTGTTTTGTGTTGTGTTGTTGTGTTGTGTGTGGTGAGTGTGTTGTTGTGTTGTTTGTTGAGTGTGTTGAGTTGTATTTAGTTTTTGTGTTGTGTGTTGTTGTGATGTGTTGTTGTGTGTTGTGTTGTGTTGTGTTGTGTTGTGTTGTGTGTGTGTGTTGTGTGGTTGTGATGTGTTGTGATGTGTTGTGTTGTTGTGTTTGATGTTGTGTTTGTATGTGTGTGTGTTGTGTTGTGCTATGTTGTGTTGTGTTATGTTGTTGTTGGTTGTGTTTCTATGTGTGTTTGTTGTGTTGTGTTTGTTAGTGTGTTTGTGTTTGTGATTGTTGTGTTGTGTATGTTGTGTTGTGTTTACTATGTTGTGTTGTGTTGTGTTGTGTTTACTATGTTGTGTTGTGTTGTGTTGTGTTGTTATGTTGTGTTTTGCTATGTTGTGTGTGTTGTGTTGTGCTATGTTGTGTTGTGTTTATATGTTGTGTTGTGTTTACTATGTTGTGTTGTGTTGTGTTGTGTTTGTTATGTTGTGTTTTGCTGTATTGTGATGTGTTGTGTTGTGCTGTGTTGTGTTGTGTTTACTATGTTTGTGGTTGTGTTGTGTTTACTATGTTGTGTTGTGTTGTGTTGTGTTGTGTTGTGTTGTGTATGTTATGTTGTGTTGTGCTGTGTTGTGATGTGTTGTGTTTGTTATGTATTTACTATGTTGTGTTGTGTTGTTGTCTGTGTTGTGATGTGTTGTGTTGTGTTTGTTATGTTGTGTTGTGCTGTGTTGTGATTGTTGTGTTGTATTGTTATGTTTGGTGTATTTTTTATGTTTGTTGTTTTTGTTTTCTCGTTTGTTGTGTTTGTGTATCTGTTATGTTTGTTGGTTTGTGTGTCTGTTTATGTTGTTGTGTTTTGTGTTGTTATGTGTTGTTTTTGTATTGTTATGTTTGTTGTGTTTGTGTGTCTGTTTATGTTGTTGTGTTTGTGTGTCTGTTTATGTTTGTTGTGTTTGTGTGTCTGTTATTTTTGTGTTGGTATCTGTTTATGTTTGTTGTGTTTGTGTGTCTGTTTATGTTTGTTGTGTTTGTGTGTCTGTTTATGTTTGTTGTGTTTGTGTATCTGTTTATGTTTGTTGTGTTTGTGTGTCTGTTTATGTTTGTTGTGTTTGTGTATCTGTTTATGTTTGTTGTGTTTGTGTGTCTGTTTATGTTTGTTGTGTTTGTGTATCGTTTATGTTGTTTTTGTGTGTCTGTTTATGTTTTGTGTTGTGTGTCTGTTTATGTTTGTTGTGTTTGTGTATCTGTTTATGTTTGTTGTGTTTGTGTGTCTGTTTATGTTTGTTGTGTTTGTGTGTCTGTTTATGTTTGTTGTGTTTGTGTGTCTGTTTGTTGTTTTTGTGTATCTGTTTATGCTTGTTGTGTTTGTGTGTCTGTTTATGTTTGTTGTGTTTGTGTATCTGTTTATGTTTGTTGTGTTTGTGTATCTGTTTAGTTGTTGTGTTGTGTATGTTTAGTTTGTTGTTGTTTTTATTTTTGTTGCGTTGGTGTATTTGCTATGTTTGTTGTTTTTGTTTTCTCGTTTGTTGTGTTTGTGTATCTGTTTATGTTTGTTGCGTTTGTTTGTTATGTTTGTTGTGCGTGTTTTTTTCATGTTTGTTGTGTTTCTGTTGCTGTTTATGTTTGTCGTGTTTGCTTATAAACATAAATATATGAATAAATAAAATCATACAAATAAATAAGATAAATAAAGTAACGGATAGATAGGCAGATGAATAAATAGATAAATTTGATTGCTATCTCATACTGAAGACCTGTGCTGCATTTAAATAGGACTGGAATGTGTTGGAAAAGCATTCATAGCACTCCAACAGTTGCGCAGGCTCGAAGCGTCAGCAAGATTTGATTGGAGCGTGTATGGAATGTGTCCAGTTGCGATGCATTCTCCCGGAGCAAACTCCAAATTCCGAACTCAACTCAAACTCCAAACTCAGAACTGTCACAGATGTAATGGTTGGTGCAACGGACTTCTGACTGGAATATTGTGGATTCGAATACCCATCTGTCCCTTCAAAAATCATTGTGGGATTTTTCGGCTCCAACTGACTTCTACCCAGAGTTGGGCGTGCTATGGGCTTACTGGGAAGACTGGGACCATACAGTCGAGTCTCATCCACTTCACGGATGCGTCACCGAGGGTGTTGCTCAAATCTTCTCACCAACGCCGCCAGTGTCTGTATCTCTCGAGCCTGGTTGACGCCAGGATATACATGTATTATGACGGTCACGCAGTCTCAACCCTAGATGGAACTCCATAGCATCATGATCGTCATCCTCACCACCATCATCACTCCTTAGCATCATGATCGTCATCCTCATCACTATGTCATCGTAAAAACTGTGGCAGCTTCTGTGGCCATGAATCCTTGGACTCTCGTACCCTGTCCACCAGCAACCTGCATTGTCAACTAGGCTAGCAAAACAAAAACTTAACCCTTTTGTTTCCTCACTCTATCCACTAGCTTCCTGTAGGGTGAGGAAGTCAAAGGTTTTTAAGATTATGCAGTTGACGGATAGGTTTCGGGTGTCAAAGGGTTAAGGTGTCAAAGAAAATGGGACCCCCCCCCCCCCCCCCAAATAATAAAATACAAAAAAAAGAGGTGAGCATGAAGGAAATCTCCCTAAGTGCAATGATCCTTAAAAAAAAAATGTCTGCAACTATCTGACATGCTGCTGAAGCATGAGGAGAAGTGAATGTGCAGACAAGCTCTTGAAATGGAAAGAGACGTAGCCTACGGGACTCAGCTGACACTGCCTACTTGATGGACTTACATTATTAACATGAGCATCAAACGGACTGGTTTTATTTGTTGTGCCATGGGGCTGAACGGGGAGAGAGAGAGACAGACAGACAGACAGACACAGACAGACAGACAGACAGACAGACGGACAGACAGACAGAGACAGGGATAAGGGGAGAGGAAGAGAGAGAGAGGGAGGGAGGGAGAAAGAGAGAGAGAGAGAGCGATAGAGAGATAGACAGACAAACAGACAGACATAGACAGGAATAGGTAGAGAGAGAGAGAGAGACAGAGGCAGAGAGACAGACAGACAAACAGAGAAACATAGAGAGACAGGGATAGGGACGGAGAGAGAGAGAGAGAGAGAGAGAGAGAGAGAGAGAGAGAGAGAGAGAGAGAGAGAGAGAGAAAAGACTGTGTACGAAGATAAAAGATAGGCAGTTGTTTACTGTTTTGTTTTGTTCTGTTTATTTGTTTGGTAACTTCAGAACACTTTTTCTACTCATACAGTGTAGGATATTGTCCCACTGGACCTACATGACAGTGAGTCTTTGTTACTCTACGCATACAATATGAGCATTACATTTAGCCCTCAGGGAAATTTGGACTAAACCACACATTGTGAGAAACCAACAAAAAGATGATATCTATACATACTGATGGATATTGCAATATGTAGATATATAAGAAGAGACAAGATATATAACCGAATACATTGAAAGAATACATTTTAGATCTGTAAGGAGGGACAATGAATAGAGAACACTTTGAGATGAGTAAGATACATAATTCGAAACACATGATTATTTAACAACTATTCATATTATTTTATGATGATGATGATGATGATGATGATGATGATTATTATCATCATTATTAAATATTATTATTATTATTATCATTATCATTATCATTATTATTATTATATCATTATCATTATTATTATTATTATTATTATATCGTCGTCGTCGTCGTCGTCTCATCACCATCATCATCATAGTTATGATCATTATCATTATTATAATAATATCATCATTATCATTATTATCATTATTATTGTTATTATTATTGTTATCATTAGATTAAACAAAAGAAAAACTCAAATGAAAAGACAGACAGACGGGCAGATAGACAAAGACCGACATATGGATAAAGATAGAGAGAGAGAGAGAGAGAGAGAGAGAGAGAGAGAGAGAGGGGGGGGGGGAGGGAAAGGACATCTATCAAACCTGACAAATTGACATCGGTGATACTTTGGCATTTCACGAAATCCCGTGTTAGTGCCTGTAAGTCCTGTTTTAGTTTTGTATTGTTTTGTTTTGCAGACTATATATTAACGTCATATCTACCAACACATCAATATCTTCATGATATTAGAGATCGCCCGATTGTCAGAGATATCTGAAGCAATGCATACGTGATGAGCAATCCCTGAATTCATAACCTGTTATATTCCGGCGATGTTAGTGATTCGCTTTTTTGCCAAAAAGCACAATCACCGTGAAAGATTTGATATTACCGATTGTCCGAGAGTCCTTGAGCTATTTGCGTATCCACATTAAGGAAACTAACGAAAAATATGAATACATTTCAGTAAATGATCTTATAGAACGCAGCCAGTGACAGGGATCGACACATCACCATATTTCCATGGAAATTAGAAATTTGGTTTTTGCCATTTTCCAGTGTGATGCCACAGTGGGTAAAACTTCCCGTTAAGAAGGAGAAGTCCCTTGTTTCAGCCTTTGCTGGCACTTGTCTACGGTCGCCTCTCTGTCTGTCTCTGCCTGCCTGTCTGTCTGTCTGTTTCTCTCTGTGTTTGTCTGTCTGTATATATGTATTTCTCTCTCTCTCTCTCTCTTCATCTCTCTCTCTGTCACACACACACACACACACACACACTCCCCCTTCTCTCTCTCTCTCTCTCTGTCACTCTCTCACTCTTTCTCTCTGTCTCTGGCTCTGGCTCTGTTTGTCTCTGTCTGTCTCTGTCTCTCTGTCTCTCTTTCTCTGTCTGTCTGTTGTCTCATTCTGTCTCTCTCTGTCACACACAACACACACACACACACACACACACACACACACACACACACACACACACACACACACACACACCTCTCTCTCTCTCTCTCTCTCTCTCTCTCTCTTCTTTTATATATATATATATATATCTTTGTGTCTGTGTCTGTGTGTGTGTCTCTCTCTCTTTTCTCTCTCTCTCTCTCTCTCTCTCTCTCTCTCTCTCTCTCTCTCTCTTTTCTCCCTCTCCTATCTGTACTAGGCTTTCGTGCTACATAAGTTTTAAGGCAGACCAGGCTATGGTGACAGAGCTGTGCACTCAAGATCAGATGTCCCGAGCAAGACTGATCAGATGGCTGCGCATCTTATTTTCCTTCAGTCATAAAGGTTCTGTTCTTACCCTGCACCCATCCCTTTCCCATGTCAAAGTCTTGTCAACGAATAATTTTAAACAGGGTCGTTTAATTAAGTTGCCAAGTAATTACTGGCAGATTGGGATGAAGCGCATGTGGTATTTTTCCAGTACGAAGAATACATGAACGATGAAATGAATAAACACACAAATAAATAAAGAAAGAAAGAAAGAAAGAAGCAAAGGAATAAATAAATGAATAAATAAACGAATGAATAAATACATAAATTAATAAATATATTAATACATAATATCTGAAACTCCAGCATCCCATGTTAACTGATGAACCAAAGAGTACCCATGCAGAAGTAAACAAAAAATCGTGGTGTTGAATGTGGCGACATGCTCTTACATATGAAACCTGTTGCCACAGTACAACACACACAAAACAATGCAACACAGTACAATGCAATATGATGCAATGCAATACAGTACAATACCATACAATAACAACACAGGGTGTTACACTATAATACACTAATACAAAGTAATCTAGTAAAGAATTTGGAATTTAGTTTGGGGCTTGTTCACGAAGGACGCATCACATTCGATGTACTGTACAATACAGTAAAGTACAATATAATGCAACACACCATAATGCAATGAAACCACAAAACGGATATCTACAATAAAATACTGTACTCTATATAATACACTGCAAGTGAGTAATAGTAAAGTGTCATTTCGTTTGAATTATTTTCAGAAGGCGTTGCAGTTCTCATGAAATCCGTATGACAAGATGAAATATAGAAGGTCCGTAACAGTCATGGCAAATACCATAAACCAGCCCATAAACTCTGTCATCCTAGAAGGAAGGATCTGTTTGCTCCTGCGGGTTGCCGGGCATAGTGCTGGTTATCCTGCTTGTGATTTGTGCAATAGCATTGGGAATGATACATTGGGGTAAAAGCAAAATATTAAAAAAATGCCTTGTTTGTAAAAGATCCTTGGGAGTATAAAACACAACGCTTCGAGCCCAGGCCCTTTGTCAAATGAAAAATCAGTTGCTGCAGCTAACTTCACAACCGTATCAATGGCGAAACGATGTTTATAAGGGATCAGTTGAACAGCGCAAAGCTGATTCGTCAGCAGATCAAGTGATCACTGGGGCTTTGTGCATGGGGGGTGAACTTGTGTCAGATACGCATTGCTTCTGGAAGTTGTTTGAGCGACCTAAACAACAAACAAACAGACAGCCAACAAACAAACAAACAAACTAAAATCAAACACGCAACAAGGAGAAAAGGGGCGGGGGCGGGGGTGGGGTTGTGTGGGTGGGGGATGCGAAAAATGCTTAAAATACAGTCTCCATGATACAGCCGATTACTTGTTAAAAAACAAACGATCCAAAATGTGTAAGGTCACAACTTTTCTCCTATACGTGTCAAACTAGTCTGAGCCAATTAAGGGTGTTAGTTTACACCAATCAGTTGCTGTAGCTAACTTCACAACCGTATCAATGACGAAACGATGTTTATAAGGGATCAGTTGAACAGCGCAAAGCTGATTCGTCAGCAGATCAAGTGATCTTTAGCTACAATCATCTCAGATATCTTCCTAAGCAGCGCAGACTGCGTTGACACTTGGTCAAAAAATGGGAAAAAGGAAGTAAAGAAGAGGAGGAGGTGTGGTGGGAGAGGGAAAGGAAGAAGGGAAGAGGTTGTCGGATCAAGAACTAGAGAGAGGGAGAAGGCCAGTGACATTTTTTTTTCTCATTCTCAGAGTTGGATGATTCTGTTCAATGTTTTCGTCTTGTAGTTTCTTCTTCCTATCTTTTTCTTTTCTTTCTTTCTTTTCTTTCTTTCTTTTCTTTCTCCCTTTCTGTCTTTCTCCCTTTCTGTCTTTCTCTCTTTCTTTTCTTTCTCTCTTTCTTTGTTTCCTTCTTTCTTTCTGTCTTTTTTCTTCTGCTACTCATCTTCTTCATTCTTTTTCTTCTTCATCTTTTCTTCTTCTTCTTCTTCTTCTTCTCTCTTTTCTTCTTCTTCTTCTTCTTCTTCTTCCTTCTTCTTCTTCTTCTCTTCTTCTTTCTTCTTCTTCTTTCTTTTTCTTCTTCTTCTTCTTCTTCATCTGGCTGTTGTTTTTCTTCTCCTTCTTCGTCGTCGTCTTCTTTTAGTTTTCTGCTGCTTCTTCTTCTTCGTTTAACCTTTTCGTTCTCGTGCTCATCCTTAATCTTCTTTCTTTTTTCTCTTCCTCTGTCTTATCACTTTGTCTCTACTCTTTGTCCCCTCCTCTCTCTGTCTCTCTCTGTCTCTCTCTGTTTCTCTCTGTCTCTGTCTGTCTGTCTCTGTCTGTCTGTCTGTCTGTCTTCTCTCTCCCTCTCTCTCTCTCTCTCTCTTTCTCTCTCTCATCCCCCATCATGGTATTCCATCCATCCCTACGCATTTTCTTTCTCACATTTTCTGTATGCTGTTCTTACATTAACAGCAAGGAATGTGATAATAATGGCCATGGAAATACTCGTTTTTTTATTTTTGTTGTTGTTGTTAATTGAAAAAAAAATGTTGAAAGACACCTACTCAGATAAATTATAAGATAACAATGGCATGCTATGATTTACCATGCCTCTGAAACGAAAACAGGCCAGACACAAACCTATTCACTCACAGAGTTAAACACTTACAGGCAAACAAATCAGACGATAAACGAAATTACGTGGTGTATTTGGCATCTGGACATCAGAGACAAGACAGAAATCAAAGCAGTGTGCATTATTATCAATTTCTTTCTGACTCTTTTATTCTGTGATTCAGATGTTTCATCTTATCCTTTCAAGGATTGTTGCAATATAATATTGTTCTCTATCGGTTTGAAATGATTTGAAACGCCTAAAAACAGATTAAAATTTGGGTGTGTTCAGAATGTGAACTCCTACGAATCCTGCTTCGCGGACAAACATTTATCAATATAGGAAACAAACTGATGTTGATTTTCTATTATGGAATAGACTGAATTTTAGGATCAGTCTCTTTGAGATTTTATGTGTGAAATCATACTGGGATGACTAATGATCAATAATCAAAGACTGAATCACCAGCAACAAAAAGCTAAATGATATATTTGCGGGAGTGAAGTGACATGATTGGAAACAGCGGACAACTGAGTCAGCAAAAACAGAAAAGATAATTTAGATGTACAGCTGTGTGTGTATGTAATATGCATGTTATTTTCATGTGATCGTAAATAGTGAATGAGTGCCTGACCATGCTACGTATACTGAAAACGGTGTGCACCAAAGCTTTCACCCCGAATAATTGCAGGGTGCAAGAATCAGATGGGAGCTTCTTTGAGAGCTACACCGCTCTGGCCTGGAGGCAGGAAAACAAGCGACTCCGTGCTGCTAGTGAGGTGAGTGGTCCATCTGTGTGTGGTGTGTGTGTGTGTGTGTGTGTGTGTGTGTGTTGTGTGTGTGTGTGTGTGTGTTTGTGTGTGTTGCGTGTGTGTGTTTGTGTGTTGTTTGTGCGTGTGTGTTTGTGTGTGTGTGTGTGTGTGTGTGTGTTTGTTTGTGCTTGTGTGTGTTTGTGGTTGTGTCTGTGTGTGTCTGTGTAAGTGTTTGTATGTGTATGTGTGTGTGTGTGCGTGTGTGTGTCTGTGTGTGTGTCTGTGTGTGTGTGTGAGCGCACAGGTATGTGCGTGTGCGTTTGTGTGTCTAGTGTGTGTGTGTGTGTGTGTGTGCACACGGGTATGTGCGTGTGTTTGTGTGTCTAGTGTGTGTGTGTGCTTGGTTGATTGGTTGGTCGGTTGGCCTGTTGGCAGGATGTTTTCTTTGTTTTTATGCATATTTTCCTGTGTTTATCTCATTTTTTTTCTCTGTCTCCCTCTTAATCCCTCTTATTGTCTTTCTCCCTCCATCTCTCTTTGTCACTCTTGTAGATTAACAACGGCAGATATATGTACATGTATCCCATGTTTGAACATTAAACTGCAGGACATTTCTTTTCTTCTTCTTCTTCTCTTCTTCTTCTTCTTCTTCTTCTTCTTCTTCTTCTTCTTCTTCTTCTTCTCTTCTTCTTCTTCTTCTTCTTCTTCTTTTCTTCTCTTCTTCTTCTTCTTCTTCTTCTTCTTCTGTGCGCGCGTGTATGTGTGTGTGTGTGTGTGTGTGTGTGTGTGTGTGTGTGTGTGTGTGTGTGTGTGTGTGTGTGTGTGTTGGCTAAGATGTGTGTAGTTTTTGTTTGTTTGTTTTTTTGTATGAATTACAAAAAGTAGTCTCTCGGTATGCACTCTGTGTATAGTATATATATATATATTTTTTTTTTTTAAATTAGTTCTTTTTATTCATCCATACATTTTCACACACACAAAAAATTCTTTGCTGGATGGTTTATCAAAATGATCAATCAAGAGTTTGAACACACTTAAAACCATCTGTAAAGAACTGGTGAACATTTACGTCAAAGTGACCAGCTCTACCGGTTCAGACTGAATTGTTCTGTGTCAGTGGCAACGTCTTTGTGAAGCAAATATTCTAATCTCTTTGTGGGTTTTACTGATCCTTTGTATTCAGGTTCTTTGAGCCTTGTGTTTGGATAACCTGAACTGTTTCCTTTTTGGTCTCCTCTTCTATGTCAACCACAAGATATGGGTGACGGGGCTTTGGGCTTAAGAGTTGTCCACACCAACACTTGCTTTATCTGAGCGTGCGCGTGTGAAAAGATATTCTCTTATCTGTGTGCGGGCCTCGGGGTGTGTGTTGTGTGTGTGTGTGTGTGTGTGTGTGGTGTGTGTGTGTGTGTGTGTGTGTGTGTGTGTGTGTGTGTGTGTAGTGTGTGTGTGTATGTGTGTGTCTGTCCATCTGTGTCTGTGTGTGTGTGTGCGTGCGTTTGTGTGTGTGTGTGATAGAGAGGGGGGGAGAGGAGATAAAGAAAGAGAGACAGAGGGTGTAAGAAAGAGCGAAAGAGAGGGAGTAAAGAGAGAGAGTGAGAGTGAGAGAGAGAGGCAGATAGACAGACAGACAGACAGACAGATAGGCAGGCAGAGAGCTGTGTCTCCACATCAGCAAGGTAAGTGGTAAGAGCTTTCCGAATGTATACGGTTAGAAAGAGCTTCGTAGAAATCAGGAGTGCGCAAGTTTGAATGATGAGATCAAACACATAGTGCTTATTATTTGAAGTCACACCAACACAAACTCGGTGGTAATTATGTTTTGCTGTTATTGTTTATTATACTCAGGTTTGAGTTGTTCTTGTTTGTTTGTTTGTTTGTTTTTGGAAACAATGAAATAAACGGTTTGATTGTCAGTGAGAATGGCCATGTTGGGAGATCACGATGGCCCAAAACATCAACAAAGAAAGAAACAAACAAAACAAAGAAAAACCGCCACAATAATAGGAACAAAACAAACCACCATGAGGAATTTCAGAAACAGGGGTAAACTACTTTGGTACTGTATGACAAGTGAATTTCATCTGTTGAATAACCTCACAGTAAATAGTTTTGATAACGCAGTGTGAACTCATCAACTTGGAGCTAAACAGCATGAACCAGAACGTAATAAAATCAATGCTTTGCGGGCAATGTGAAAGACCGTATGGTATAAAAGAAAAATGATAACGATAAATGAATAAAATAGTCACGTAGAGTGGCAATGCATACATACTTACTCGCGTAGCAGACAGCACTCTAATCGACACGTCGAGTATCATGAAGTCGTGTTTGTCATGAGCAGTAAACTCACTTAACCCTCTACCCCCTGTCTGTTTGGCTATTCCAGTAACACGATACTGTTCCCCCCCAGTCCTTTGTCAAGATAAGTGAAGAGCGCCTGATACGTGATCGACGTGTCCAGTGTGAATAGCAGCAGATGGAGAAACGATGGTGTGGTGATGTTGATTGATCAAAGTGGCAGTTCTCTCTATTGTCATCTCTTGAGTGTGATTGGCGTTAACAGCCGATTTCCTCTGGCTGAATCCCTTGATAGAGCCCGTGATG
>CM060305.1:30573865-30583865 GCA_030674185.1 Monoplex corrugatus | reverse complement strand
TCGGTTTGTGAATTAATCATTTGACTCCTGCGTCCTGGTCACCAGCATCCTGCATTGTCGACTATGTTTACAAAGCAAAAACATGACCCTTTAACTCCCTCACCCTGCAGGAAGCTGGTGGATATGGTGAGGGAGTCAAAGGGTTAAGTTTTTGCAAGTTGATGGATGGGGTGCGGCAGTCAAAAAGTGAGGTACGCATTCTGGTTCTCTTTTTGTGTGTTTCTGATTTCTGTATGCTTGAAAGCTAACAAGTACATTGATTCACATTTACTGATATGTCAATGAATATTTTTACTAAATAACAACAACAACAACAACAAAACTGAATGAATAAATGAATAGATAACTCAGTAACACTTCAAACTACAAAATATTCAGAGAATAGAAAAACAAACAAACAAAAAAACACACAACAAACAATTGCTGGCCACACAACAGCCCATTCAATAGGTGCCATGTTGCATATAGAGCAGTTGTGTTACGAGCAAACTCACTTGACCTCATCGTCCTGTCCCATTCTGTCCTTTGTGGCACTATGTTTTCCACTCTGTTCTTGTCACGTTAGTGAAGAGCGTGTGATCGATATATCTATTGTGAAAAAAATAGAGATGATGTACAGTCACTATAGTGACGGTTTATTGATCAAAGTGGCCGTCTGCTCGTCTTCATCTTTCCAGTTGATTGACGTTATTAATTCTGGATTTCTGTTCTTCGATTGTTGTTTTTGCTGTTGTTGTTGTTGCTGTTGTTCTTCTTCTTCTTTTTTTTTTTCTTTTCTTCTTCTTCTTTCTTCTTCTTCTTCTTCTTCTTCTTCTTTTTCTTCGTCTTCTTGTTCTACTTTCTTTCTTTCTTTCTTTCTTCTTATTATTTTTCTTCTTTCTTGCTCTTTATTTTGTTCTTCTTGTTTTTGTCTTGTTCTTCTCTCTTGCTTCTTGTTCTTCTTGTTCTTATTGTTCTTCTTTGTCTTCTCCTCCTCCTTCTTTGTCTGTAGACTCTTCTTCTTCTTCTTCTTCCTGTTACTGAATGTTGTTTTTTTTAGACAAATACTTTCCTTACATGCACAGACATTATTCTGAGGACGTAACCGTTGTTGTCGTCGTTGTTATGTTGTTATGATGATGATGATAATAATGATGGTGATGATGATGACGACGACGATGATGACGACGATGATGGTGGTACTGGACATGATATTGGTTGTGATGTTCGATGGTAATGTTGCTTCATTGCTAATACTGACAGCGATGACGACGGCAATGAATTAATAATTGCGAATGAATGATGATGATGATGATGATGAGAAGATGACGGACGACTGACGACGACGACGACGACGACATTTTCTAAAAATCAGATTACTTTCATCTGAATTTAATTTTACTGATATTTAGAAAAGTCCACTGCTTCATTGTTTGGTGTGATCCACTGCATATATTTCTTGTCTGTTCTTCAGCATATCGTTACCAAATCGAGGTCAATTGTGTGCGCTTACGTGTACATGTTCAACAGATATAAAAGGACAACATATATTTCAAAATGCATCAAAATGTTTCGGAGGCCCGTGGTTTGCAAACTGTCTTTGGCAGCAGAAAAATGAAGTCTCTTTACGTCAGAAAGTCCCCGAACTTTGCGTCTGTAGCTTCTTCCAGGTGTTCAGTGTAGTTATATGTCATGACTGATTGCGTTTGACTGAGATGAGCAAAGCAGCAAAACTCGTATTCATGCAAAACGTAAATGAACACCAAAATGCATGTCTCTTAACAAATAGATACGTTATCTTCGATATGTTGCATTAAAACGATACGATACGATACGATACAAATACAATACGATGCGATATACGATACGGATACGATAGGATACGAAACTATGCGATACCATGCGATATGATACGATGCGATACGATACGACACAACGATACCATGCGATACGATACGATTCACTAATATTTCCAACACTAATGGCTAAACAGTGTAGTTAACGTTTTTTTTTCCCTTTTCAGACTGACTGATATCGATTGGAGAGAGAGATATGTGTGTGTGTGTGTGTGTGTGTGTGTGTGTGTGTGTGTTGTGTGTGTGTGTGTGTGTGTGTGTGTGTGTGTGTGTTTGTGTGTGTGTGCGTGCGTGTGCGTGCGTGAGTGTGTGCGTGTGTGTGTGTGTGAGTGTGTGTGTGTGAGTGTGTTTGTGCGTGTGTCTGTGTGTGTGTGTGTGTGTGTATGTGTGTGTGTGTGTGTGTGTGTTGTGTAAATGTGTGTGTGTGACTGTATCTGTGACCGAAATGTGTTTGTAACATTTTCTCAGCTATTCTAGATAGCTATTTACCAAATATAGATCAAAGTTGTAGACAGTTGACAAGTAGGTTTGGAAGTCATAGTGTCAAGGTCAAGATTTTATGGACAAAAAAAAAGTTATGAGAATCAGCACTTTTTTAAGGAAAGTGTGAACAGAACTATCTCAGGAATTGCAGACAGTATTTTACATTTTGGTTTTACCGTTGTGTCAGTCTGCCATTGTTCTCATTTCACGTCATGTTTTGTTTCAGCTGATGCTTCTGCAAGGTCATGCTACCTTGAAAAGTACACAATTTGGACTTCCTGTAATAATCTTTGTTTAAAAAAGAAGACTGCTGGAGTGGCTTGAACATCTGCTGTTGACTTTTCCCTCTAAACCTTGCTTGTCTGGTTAGCAGCTTTGCATATATGCTTGCATAGGACACCATCCTCTGAACAAATAAGCAACCGCTGGCTTTTTTTTTCTAATGGTTAAACGAAAGTCTGGCGCAATATTTGTACGTAATGATTACAGGGGAAAGAAAATAAAGATAACAGAAAATATGCAAAATATTCTTGAAAAAAACATAGGTGAATTGAACATTAAGGTAGTCAAGTAGAAAATAAGAAGAAGGAAGGGAAGTAATTGGAAAAAAAAAAAGAAAACAGAAAGTGTAATAGCAAAGGGGGAAATTAGGTCTAGCACAGGATTTCCGGAATATGTGGATGTTATTAATACTGAAATTAAGAGTCCCCGAAATCGCCACGGGTGGAATGTCAGTTGTAATATAGGTCTGCATGTCTGGAAGACACCGGCAATGCTGAACCCTTTCGATCCCACCGCCTACCCATCATTTTGTTGGTAGATAAGTTGCGAGACTGAAAGGGTTAAAGAACAGAAGATGTAGTGACTGTGTTCGCCTGCAGTGTAACAGTATTAGTGCCCACCGCAGTATCGAGACAGAATAGCTGCAACTTTTTTTTTTACTGGCTTCACTTAAGTTTGTTTCGTTTTTCTTGCCGTAACCTGATGACAAAGAAGAAAGAAAGTTTTTAACTAAAAAAAAAGTTTCTCTGTCCATCTGTGTGTATTTTCATTGTGCGTGTGTCTGTCAGTCTATCCATGATGTCTGTTTATCTTTTGCTTTGTCGTTGGCTGTCTGCAAGTCTGTCAAAAACTGTCTGACGGTCTTTCTTCTATCCCCACCTCGTCACTTGTCTCTCTCTACATGTCTCCTCCTCTCTCTCTGTCTCTCTCTCTGTCTCTCTGTCTCTCTCTGTCTCTCTCTCTGTCTCTCTGTCTCTCTCTCTCTCTGTTTCTGTCTGTCTCTCTGTCTCTCTCTGTCTCTGTCTTCTCTCTGTCTCTCTCTGTCTCTCTCTGTCTCTCTCTCTGTCTCTGCCTCTCTTTCTTTCTCTCTCTCTTGTCGCCATCTCTCACTCTCTTGTTTCTCTCTTTCTCTCTTCTCTCTCTCTCCTCTTCTTCTCTTCTCTCTCTTCTTTTATGACTTTGTTTTATGCTCCTTCCAAGACAAAATGTCAATGGCAATAAACCATTTTCAGTTACAGTTTCAGTTTCAGTTTCAGTTTCGTTTCATTTCTCTCTCTCTCTCTCTCTCTCTCTCTCTATCCTCATCTCTCTCTCTTCTCTCTTCTCTTGTTGCCATCTCTCTCTCTATGTCGCCATATCCCCTCTCTATCTCCCCCTCTCTGTCTATGTGCATTGATGGATGTGTTTCTTGCGTTTACGATCTGTATTCATATCATGTATTATCAAATTCATATCCTCCTTTAAAGAGGGTTGAAGCTTACTATTTCCTTTCTCTGTGTTTGCGTAAGGGGGGGGGGGGGTTGGAAAGGGGATGGGCGGCGGAGGGGGTTGAATCTACACAAACTATGCACGAGGTTGAGGTTTCATATAGGAAGAACACACTGCATACTATGGTAGGCACTAAACTGACATCACCGGAATTTTCCACCATAAAAGAAGAAGGACAGCTAGTAAGGCTATTATTATTTTGTTCATTTTTATTTTCACTCTTCTCCTTCTCCACCGTCCTCACCCCCCCCCCCCCCCCCCCCCCCCCCCCACCCCCCCCACTTTTTGGTTTTTGTTTTCGGTTCATGTTTGTTTCTTGAGAAGGAGGGGAGAGGACGAGAAAATGATGTCTACAATATCAGTGTTTCGTTATGTTTTTTGTTTTTTTCTCCCCGGTGTGCCATATATGACTGACTGCATTATCCCGGTTTTGCATGCAGTGCATTTCCAAATAAGAAATACGTGTGGAGAAGCCGGGATAAGGGTGAGGGACTCAAGAGGGAGGAGAGGGAGGAGGGGGTAAGGAAGGAGCAGAGGGGGAAACTGTCTGATTAAAATGAAAATGAAATGTGTCGTTGCCATTTTTTTCCTTATTTGTTTTAGTGCATAATATTTGAATTTGAATGTCACATAATATGTCTACACTGCTTTTAAAAATTTCGCTAAAGGAAAGCGAGTATCGCGTATTGGATTACGTTTATGTAAGTGTTTCTTAATATATAACGTATTAAAAATAATTTGTAAGGATGTTATGCAATATTCTTCGGAGTTTAGAGTTTGGAGTTTGTTCAAGAACGACTGATCGCACTGGGAAAACTCCATATGCACTTCACCCAAATCCGCTTGCGGTTTACCTGGCTGACCTCTTAATGGTTGGTTGGTTGGTTGGTTGGTTGGTTGGTTGGTTGGTTGGTTGTTGGTTGTTGGTTGGTTGGTTGGTTTGGTTGGTTGGTTGGTTGGTTGGTTGGTTGGTTGGTTGGTTGGTTGGTTGGTTGGTTGGTTGGTTGGATGGTTTGGTTGTTTGGTTGGTTGGTTGGTTGGTTGGTTTGGTTGGTTGGTTGGTTGGTTGGCTAGTTGGTTGGTGGGTTTGGGTTTTTTGTTTGTTTTGTTTTGTTTGTTTGTTTTGTTTTTTGTTTTGTTTTTTGTTTTGTTTCAGGCTGGAACCTAAGTTAAAACGTCACATTTCGAAACCAAGAATATATCAGCAAAGTCAGTGGCCCTGCATTCAAAATCATATTATATTCACTGATGATGGAAAATCCAAGGACAGTCAAGCTGTGGTTGCTCCTTTTTTTCCCCCTCCTTGTCTTTGAACTGTTTTGTGCGCAGTTGTGACTTTTGATCAAGAGTGTGTAATTGCATCTTCCTGTTTAGCCCGACATGCAGGCCATATTTGGTTACAGTCAGTGTATTTGTTAGACTTTATCAAGAATACAAGCAGAAACAAGACAAGAGAATGTGAATGCTTATTTGATATGCAAAACAAGACAGTGGCAAATTTTGGGCCAACTGGCCTTTGTCAAGTGTGCACAATATACAGTAAAGAACAAAGGCACAAAGCTTAGGGTACAAATCTGGAAGACTTCTCTGGTGTTTTGGTGTGCAGGAGAAAATGACTGATGTGCGATCATGGAGTGTTTGTGAACAGCGGTAAATGGGTAGCAGGGGGGACAAATGCTAAACAGCGATACAGTATTCCTGTCGCAGCCTTTGCTTAAATTAGTTTAAACATGATCTTATTTGCATAATACGTTGTAACGTTCTTGTTGTTATTGCTGTTGTTGTTGTTGTTGTCGTCGTCGTTGTTGTTGTTCTTCTTCTGGGGCTTTTTTTCTTTCTTCTTCTTCTTCTTTCTCTCTTCTTCTTCTTCTTCTTCTTCTTCTTCTCTTCTTCTTCTTCTTCTTCTTCTTCTTCTTCTTCTTCTTCTTCTTCTTCTTCTTTTCTTCTTCTTCTTCTTCTTTTCTTCTTCTTCTTCTTTTTCTTCTTTTCTTCTTCTTGTTCTTTCTTTCTTTCTTTCTTCTTTCTTCTTTTTTCTTTGCTCTTGTTCTGGTTCTTCTTGTTCTTGTTCTTCATGTTCTTGTTCTTCTTCTTTTTGTCCTTCTTTTCTCCTTTTCTTCTTGTTCTTGTTCTTATTGTTCTTTCTTGTTCTCATTTTCTTCTTGTCTCCTTACTTCTCCTTTCCGTCTAAATCTTTCTTCTCTTCTTTTCTCTTCGCAATCTTCTCTCTTCTCTTCTTCGCAATTCTTCTTCTTCGAAATTCTTCTTCATCTTCGCAATTCTTCTTCTTCTTCAATTTTCTTCTTCAATTCTTCTTCTTCTTCTTGCGTTTATTTGTCCAATTGTGTCATCTTGCGTGTCGCAGTGAAATTTGAGCTGACAGTCAGCATTGCACCGGAAGGCCTGATGAGTAGAAAAGCGTGTTGTCAGACAATGCACATAAAACTAAAAGCAAAATGAATAATAAGCTGAAAAGCTAAACATTCTCTATCCGTTGAGATCTACATGTAGGTGTTTGTTGTTTTAGCAGAAAGTTGGGGTGGGGTGGGGGGTGGGGGGTTGCATCCTGTGTCTGCAGAAGATTTAAAGATCGAAACAGGTTCATTCAGTATGTGGCTGTCCATTTATGATAGCTCGTCAAAATTTCATGTGCTGTCACTCGTTATTTCATTGTCTGTATTCACTTGGAAGTCTATAGGCATCCATGGAACTCTTACTGAGCAGGGCTTCCCTTGCATTGCTCATCATTGTAACTTGTCCATTGCAGATTCAAGTATCTTCGACAGTCCGCTGCGCCACACACACCAAATATTCCTCCATGATACTTTAAAGTATACTTTTTTGTACGTGCATGCCTTATTAGTGCATGTCAGCCATATCCAACAGACGTTTAACTAACATATACATGGAATGTGTTCATGTCCACACACATAAACAACAAGAGCCATTCCTGTGCTATACTCCTTCTTTGTTTGGTCATTTTAACATTGATAGTAGTTCACCAGACTCATTCAAATGCACACAGCTGTAGAGACATGTGATATGCACCACACCGTTAATGTTGTAAATTTGTGTGCGTCATCACCCAACAATTTGTTTACTAAAATTATGTCATATCTCTTATTGAAGTGCACAGTTACTGGTTATGTGCATGTGTGGATGGATGGACAGATGGGTGGATGGATGGATGGATGGATGGATGGGTGGGTGGACGGGTGGATGGATGGATTGATGGATGGGTGGATGGATGAATGGAAGGATGGATGGATGGATGGATGGATGGGTGGACGGGTGGATGGACTGATAAATGGATGGATGGATTACAAATGTATGTATGGTATGTATGGTATGGTATGATATGGTATGGTATGTATGGTATGTAGGTATGGAGTATGGTATGGTATGGTATGGTATGGTATGGTATGGTATGGATTATGCATGTATGCATGCATGCATGTATGAATATATGTATCTTTGTATGTATGTTATGTATGTATGTATGTTGTATGTGTGTGTGTATGTTTGTATGTATGTATGTATGTATGTATGCATGTATGTATGTATGTATGCATGTATGTATGTATGTATGTTTGTATGTATGTATGATGTATGTATGTAGATGTATGTATGTATGTATGTATGTACGTAGTATCTATGTATGTGCGTGTTATGTACATGTGGTTTTTGTATGTATGTGTGTGTATTTGTATATATGCATATGTCTTGTCAGAACACTTCAAACTGCTATTTGTAGATTGATTCCTTAAACCAACAAAGACATGAAATTGACACACAAAGCACCGTCTTTATATTTACACCCACACCTTCCTTCTTGCTCTCCCTCCCCACATACACAGAGCAGTGGATGGCCGCCCAGAACCACAACAACAAAGGATGTCTTCAAATTCATCAGGAATGGACGCCTACGAAGCCTCGGAGTGCTTGGAAGAAAGTGTCAAGGGGGTAATCGGAATTGACAGACTCCCACTTCCATTAATAATGGAACCACACGTGTCTGTGGTGCACTACCGAAAAGTGTCAAGACTCAGTGCGTAGAGACAGAGGGACGTATTAGAAACAAATGGCATAGATTTCTTTACATTTTCACAGAAAAGCTAAGTCTGTGGGTTTTGTGTGTGTGTGTGGGGGGGGGGAGAGGTGTTGTGTGTGTGTGTTTGTGTGTGTGTGTGTGTTGTGTGTGTGTGTGTGTGTGTGTGTGTGTGTGTGTGTGTGTGTGTGTGTGTGTGTGGTGTGTGTTTTGTGTGTGTGTGAGTGTGTGTTTGTGTGTGTGTGTGTTGTGTGTGTGTGTGTGTTGTGTGTGTGTGTGTGTGTGTGTGTGTGTGTGTGTGTATGTGTGGTGTGTTGTTGTGTAGTGTGTGTGGTGTGTGTGTGTTGTTTACAGAGAAAAGAGAGGAGAGAGGAGAGAGAGTACATATATATATACAGTGCATGGTTTTTGTCACTCTTTTCCCCCAAAAATCTTTAATTCAAACTGAACGACCTTTCACATTTACTAATAATATTATTGATAACTGTTTGATGTACACCATATGAACACAGGCGCACACACACACATACCACACACACACACACACACACACACACACACACACACACATTACACACACACACACATACCCATACACACACACTCTCTGTCTTTCTGTCTTTGTTCTCTCTCTCTCTCTCTCACGCACGCACACACACACACACACACACACACACACACACACACACACACACACACACACACACACACACACAGTGCCATGGGGGTAATTGACAAAGACAAACACCCCTTTCATTAATAATAGAACCTTTCGTAGTCCAAGCGAACCAGTGAAAAGTGTCAAGACTCAATAGGCAGACAGAGAGCGACACACCAAAAGGAAATGTCATTGATTTCTTTACACTCTTACGGCATAGCAAGGTATGTTGGTCGATCTGGGTGTTTCGGGACAGTGGGTTGAAGTTAAAGTAAAAAGGGTTAGGAAAAAGGAGTAAAAAATTAACAAATGTTTTAAACTTTCCTTCTTTCTTTCTTTCTGATTTTTTTCCCAGCTGTTAAATTCTCTTTTCTTTCTTTTTATTTTACTTGTCAGTTGTTTATTGACAAGTCAGTTTAGTTTAATAAGAACATCGAATCACAGAGAGATAGAAGTAGTAGGTCCCATCAGACCTGTCTAGATTTTTACTACTCTGCACTCAACACTGGCATAAAAATGAAACACACGAATTAATGCTACAGAAACAGAACAATGGAAAATGTTTAGAATAAGAGTTAATTACAAACATAGCAACAGAGGAAGCATGAAAACAAACAAAGGAGGGGGGGGGAGGGGGGCATGTCAATCTTACGCTTTAATGATAAAGTAATATACAATGTTAAAGCTGTTATAAAACTTTTTTGTTTGTTTGTTTGTTTGTTTGTTTTCTTGTGGGTTTTTTCAGGGGGGGGGGGGTTAGATGATAAACTGACATTTTGTAGCAACATACGCTTAGTTCACATTAAAAAGATCTCACGACAACAAAAATATTTGTCCCTGTATACAAATCCATTTCCATACTATCGGGTAAGATAATACATGAAAAAAAAAAAAAACGAATCTAGATTCTATAATGTAGGCAGAGCCTCAAGACATCATGCTCAGTAATACATGTATGTGTAAGCTTATCACTTAAAAAAAATCATAGTCCATTTGAAAACTTTTCTTGTATGTAAAATCATGTTGTTAGTGCATACGACATACTGTAAGAAAGGCAACACCATCTTGATTAACTTGAAACTGAAACTTAAAGCTAACAGACTTATTAACAACGAACCAGCTTCAGCAAACAGATGTACATAAAAACAAATGACATCAGCAGCAGTGGCAGCAGCAGCAGCAGCAACAACAACAACAACAGCAATAACA
>CM060305.1:30561365-30571365 GCA_030674185.1 Monoplex corrugatus | reverse complement strand
ACAAACACACACACACAACACACAAACACACACACACACACACAAACACACAAACACACAACACACAACACACAAACACACACACACACAACACACAAACACACAACACACACACAACACACAACACACACACACACACACACACACAACACAACACACAACACAAAACAAACACAAACAACACACACACACAACACGAACATACACACAAACAAACATGTTGAGCAGTTACTGGATTTTGTTGGATAGGTACTTGACAGGCGAAAAGAGAAATGAGGGGTCATGCGAATGAGTGATTACGTAGCTAACCTAGTATAGCGTTTTGCGCTTGAATTGGTGACAAGAGATCCATTATTAAACAGTATTTGAGGCGCAGTGTTTTTTTTTTTGTTTGTTGTGTTTGTTTGTTGGCTTCGTTGTTTGTTTTTTATTTGTGGCTTGTTTGTTGCTTTTTGTTGTTGTTTGTTTGTTTGGTTTGTTTGTTGTTTGCTTGTTTGTTTGTGTGCTTGTTTGCTGGCTTCGTTTGTTTGTTTATTTTTATCTGTTGCTTGTTTGTTGGCTTTGTTTGTTTAATTTATTTGTGTGCTTGTTTGTCGGCTTCGATTGTTTGTTTACTAGTTATTTCTAACTTTGGTTTGTTTAGTTGTGTGTGTGTGTGTGTGTGTGTGTGTGTGTGTGGTGTGTGTGTGTGTGTGTGTGGTGTGTGTGTGTGTGTGTTTTGTTCTTTTCTCTCTGTGTGGTGTGTGTGTGTGTGTGTGTGTGTGTGTGTGTGTGTGTGTGTTCTTTCGTTTACCAACAGCTTGCTACTTCTGTTGTTGTTTATTTCATTGCCGTTCGTTGTCGTTAGCTTTTATCTTTGTTTGTTTGTTTGTTTTTTACTTGTATCATTTGCTTGTTACTGTCTTGTTGCGTTATTTTTGTTGTTTTTTTTGTTTTTGATCCACTTTCGCCTTCATCAGCGTCTCCTTCTCTTGGCTATCCCAAAACAGACCTCTCTCTTTTATTTATTTATTTTTTTTCTGTTTCTCCTTTCCTTTCTCCCTCGTCTATTTCTTTTCTGTTTCCTTTGAACTTCTTCATAACTACACTGGGATTGTCTCCGGCCCAGCTCAGAAGTCAAGCAATGGAACGGTCCACGTCTGCCTGCCTTTTCACTTATGTTGTTTTTCCCCCCCACATGGTCATGGTTGAACTGCCTTTTCTGTGACAACTGAACGGTCAATCAATAGTTTCCCCAGCCAGGCGGAAGCATTTTTTGTAGTGATGTGCAAGACAATACATCCTGTTCATTTGGATAATGCACAGAGACAATGGACAGAACGGAACGGAATAGAAATATTCCACAAACAGACACACTCGCGGACAGACAAATACACGCACACACATAGCGAGAGAGAATAACACTGAGACGTTATTTTCCATTCAGTTTCCAAGGCAGAAGATGTTAGCTATGTAAAAGCTTATTATTTTCAAACTTTTTTCTGCTAATCTACTTATCTGCCTAGAAATGAAAAAAAAAAAAGAATATATTAAAAAAGAAATGCATTTATTGACATAAGACACAACACTAGTACAAAAGGGAAATCATTTGTAACAGCTTCTTTTATGTCATTTTAGAAAGAGAAGGAGAAGGAAAGACTAGATAAAAGAAAGGGAAAATAATGTTTGTTTGTTGTGTGTGTGTTGTGTGTGTGTGTGTGTGGGGTGTGTGTGTGTGTGTGTGTGGTGTGTGTGTGTGTGTGTGTGTGTGTGTGTGTGTGTTTGATGTTTGTGTGAGTGTGGTGGTAGTGGTCATTAGTTTAAGGAGACCATTACCACGGTCCTCCAACGTTAGCTTCTTTGCCCTCTCCGTCTGTGTGTTTATGTGTGTGTGTGTGTGTGTGTGTGTGTGTGTGTGTGTGTGTGTGTGTGTGTGTGTGTGTGTGTGTGTGTATGTTGTGTGTGTGTGTGTGTGTGTGTGTGTGTGTGGTGTATTGTTGTGTGTGTGTAAGTGTGTGTGTGTTTCCGGCAAGCGGATATTTACGAAAGTCTATCTTGCTGCGAAATGAGCGGTGTGTGTGTGTGTGTGTGTGTGTGTGTGTGTGTGTGTGTGTGTGTGTGTGTGTGTGTGTGTGTGTGTGTGTGTGTGTGTGTGTGTCTTTATGTGGTGTGTGTCTTTATGTGTGTGTGTGAGTGTGAGTGCATGTGTGTTTATGTGTGTGGGGGGGTGTGGGGGTGTCTATGTGTGTGTGTGTCTATGTATGTGTGTCTATGGTGTGTTTGATGTGTGTGTGTGTGTGTGTGTCTAGTGTGTGTGTGTGTCTATGTGTGCGTGCATGCGTGCGTGCGTGTCTGTGTATATGCCTGCGTATGTGAGCGCGCGTGCGTGTGCGTGCGTGCGTGCGTGCGTGCGTGCGTGCGTGCGTGTGTGTGTGTGTGTGTGTGTTGTGTGTGTGTGTGTGTGTGTGTGTGTGCCCACGCGCTGTATTTCGTGAGTTCAAATCTCTGTTTCTACCCCAACTCCCATCCCTGTATTTTGTTTTATGTAATCTTTAACAATCCCTCGCCCACGTCAGCAACAGTTCCACACTCCCGCGTCGTTTCGAGCACAGAGATAGATCGATGTGTTGAGCAGCGTCCATCATTCCACCAAGGTTATCCCTGAAGCCTATCGGATCTGCAACAACAGTAATCTTCCACCTGGATAGCTGAACGAGGGAGAGAATGTTCGCTGCAAACGGGTCTATGTGAGAGCATTGATTCTCTCCCTCCACACTGTTTTCAATATCAGGGCTCAGGAAGTAATTCAGTTCCCTGCAGTGCGTGTATTATCACTCACCTGGAGTAGCTTTTTTCCCAAACAGGGTCTGACAGACAGACAGACAGACAGATAGGCAGGCAGACACACAGGCACACACATATGTCTGTACACACACACACACACACACACACATATATATATATATATATATATATAATGTATTATATATACATATATATATATATAGGCCTACATACATATGTATGTATATATATATATATACATTATGTATGTATATGTATATCTATATATGTATATACATATGTGACCCATTCTCACAAAAGGCACAATAAGTCTCAGTATAGGCATTTTGGGGTTTTGGTATCACTACAAAGTTTAGAATCTCAGCTTTCAAATGGTACTAAAGTTGAGTTTCAGGCTATAAAAACAAAAAAGTTATGGGCTTTCAAAGATGACAGGGGTCAGGTCAGCCATTTTGAGAAAAACTGTTGAAGAGAATAGGCTTAAATTGAAAAGGTATTGTCAGAAACTCCATAGCAACAAGCATTAACTATCAACCAAATCAGTTGAAATTCCATATTTCCCTTGTTTACGTAATTGTCCATCTATCCAAAACAACAAAAAGAATAATATATATAAGAAAAGCGTACTTTAATCACCAAAATGTTACGGAACTTGTGAATATTTTGAAAGGACAAGAAAAAATTTAAACACAAAAAAATGATACTTATCGATTGAATTTGACTTTATTGTGTTAGGACATGGGTAAAAGTGGTTATAAAGCATGAAAATGCAGAAAATTCAAAATCGACATATTGTCCCTGTTTCAGACTTATTGTACCTTTAGTCAGAACGGGTCACATATATATATGAATACACACTCATATACACTTACATGTACATACACTCACGCACATATGCATATACATACACACTTTCTACCCACTCTCTCTCTCTCTCTCTCTTTCTCTCTCTCTCTGTGTCTCTGTCTCTCTCTCTCTCTCTGTCTCTCTCTCTCTTCTCTCTCTCTCTCTCTCTCTGTCCCTCGCTTGACCAGCTGACATATAAGTCATTGTTTTAGTAACATTCATTTTTATTACTTTTCTCACAGTGCATGTGTTATGGCTATGTTTTTAGTATGCTTATATATGTAGAGTTGCGAGTACTATCTGTAGGACAGGTCCAAAGGGATATAATGCTGTTATTCTTGGGTAATAACGTGTTTTGGTGTTTGAAGATCGAACCTCATATGTCTCCCCGCGGAAAACAATAACATAAGCACAAAGCCTATTCGACCGTATAATTAAACGCAAACATGTCCCTCCATCTGTACCTTTGTCTGTTTAATGGGGTTTTTTTGTCTCTGTCTTTGTGTCTCTGTCTCTCAATGTCTCTCTCTCTCTCTCTCTCTTTCTTTCTCTCTCTCTCTCTCTCTTCTCTCTCTGTCTCTGTCTTCTGTCTCTTCTTTCTCTCTCTGTTTCTTGTCTGTCTTTGTTTGTCTCTGTCTGTCTGTCTGTCTCTCTCTCTCTCTCTCTCTCTCTCTCTCTCCCTTTCTGTCTTTGTCTGTTTGTCTGTCTGTCTGTCTGTCTGTCTGTCTCTCTCTCTCTCTCTCTCTCTCTCTCTCTCTCTCTCTCTCCGTAGCCCTGATATGGCTCTATGCAGTCGGCTGGGCTTTAAACTACTCTCTCCATAGTCAAATCTTCTCACGTTACCTATATTATGCCTATGTTCTGTGTGTAGATTTGCAAAGACTAGATGTAAGGCAGACCCAGTTCGACCTTATGTTTGTTTCGTTTAGAAACAAAGCTTTAAGAGTTTCAAGTTTCTTTCACTTTCGGGTCCTCTTTCCAACTCCATTTGTTTTCAAATCAAAGTTCAATCTCTTTTTTTTTAAAAAAACACAAAAGAAAGAGAGAGAGTGAGAGAGAAAGAAAAAAAGAAAGAAAGAAACGAAATAAAGGAAAAAAGGAAGAAAGAAAGAAAAGAAAAGTAAAAATAAAAAGGAATCAATAATAAATTGAAGACAAAAAGAAAGAAGAGAACAATGGCGTGTGTTTCCGTAGGTCTGTGTGTTTGTCAGATTATGTTTGTATGCTTACACAGCTTTTGTCAGGATGTGTTTGTATGTCTGCATAGCCTTTGTCAGGGTGTGCTTGTATGCCTGCATAGGCTTTGTCAGGGTGTGTTTGTATATGCGTACATAACCTTTGTCGAGGTTGTAGTTGTTGTTGCCTGCATAACCTTTGTCAGGGTGTATTTGTATGCCTGCATAACCTTTGTCAGGATGTATTTGTATGCCTGCATAACCTTTGTCAGGGTGTATTTGTATGCCTGCATAACCTTTGTCAGGGTGTATTTGTATGCCTGCATAACCTTTGTCAGGTGTATTTGTATGCCTGCATAACCTTTGTCAGGGTATTTGTATGCCTGCATAACCTTTGTCAGGTGTATTTGTTGCCTGCATAACCTTTGCAGGATGTATTTGTGTGCCTGCATAACCTTTTCAGGACATATTTGTATGCCTGCAAAGCCTTTGTCAGGGTATTTGTATGCCTGCATCCTTTGTCAGGATGTATTTGTGTGCCTGCATAGCCTTTGTTAGGGTGTGTTTGTATGCCTGCACCTTTGTCAGGGTGTGTTTGTATGCCTGCATAACCTTTGTCAGGGTGTGATTTGTATGCCTGCATATCCTTTGTCAGGGTGTGTTGTATGCCTGCATAGCCTTTGTCAGGACGTGTTTTGTTATGCCTACATAGCTTAGTCAGGAGTGTTTGTATGTATCCTGACATAGATCATTGTCAGGGTGTGTTTGTATGCCTGCATACCTATTGTCAGGGTGTTTGTTTGTATATACTGCATAATCACTAGTTTAGGGTGTGTTTGTATGCCTATATATCATTGTCAGGGTGTGTTTGTATGCCTACATATGCCATTGTCAGAGTGTGTTTGTATGCCTACATGAGCATTGTCAGGTGTGTTTGTATGCCTGCATTCTTTGTCAGGGTGTATTTGTATGCCTGCATAAGCCTTTGTCAGTGGTGTGTTTGTATACCTACATAATCATTGTAGGGTGTGATTTGTATGCCTGCATAATCATTGTCAGGGTGTGTTTGTATGCCCACATAACATTGTAAGGTGTGTTTGTATGCCTGCATGATCTTGTCAGGTGTGTTTGTATGCTGCATAGCCATTGTAAGGTGTGTTTGTATGCTATGCATAAACCTTGTAAGGTGTGTTTGTATGCCAGTATAACCATTGTCAAGGTGTGTTTGTATGCCAGCATAACCATTGTCAAGGTGTGTTTGTATGCCAGCATAACCATTGTCAAGGTGTGTTTGTATGCCAGCATAACCATTGTCAAGGTGTGTTTGTATGCCAGCATAACCATTGTCAAGGTGTGTTTGTATGACAGCATAACTATTGTCAAGGTGTGTTTGTATGCCATCATAACCATTGTCAAGGTGTGTTTGTACATGTATGCCAGCATAACTATTGTCAAGGTGTGTTTGTATGCATGCATAGCTTTTGTCAAGGTGTGTTTTGTATGCCTGTATAACCATTGTCAAGGTGTGTTTGTATGCATGCATAGCTTTTGTCAAGGTGTGTTTGTATGCCTGTATAACCATTGTCAAGGTGTGTTTGTACATGTATGCCAGCATAACTATTGTCAAGGTGTGTTTGTATGCATGCATAGCTTTGTCAAGGTGTGTTTGTATGTTTGCATGATCATTGTCAAGGTGTGTTTGTTATGCCTGCATAGCTTTTGTCAAGGTGTGTTTGTATGCCTGTATAACCATTGTCAAGGTGTGTTTGTACATGTATGCCAGCATAACTATTGTCAAGGTGTGTTTGTATGCCAGCATAACTATTGTCAAGGTGTGTTTGTATGCATGCATAGCTTTTGTCAAAGTGTGTTTGTATGCCTGCATGATCATTGTCAAGGTGTGTTTGTATGCCAGCATAACCATTGAAAAGGTGTGTTTGTACATGTATGCCAGCATAACTATTGTTAAGGTGTGTTTGTATGCATGCATAGCTTTTGTCAAGGTGTGTTTGTATGCCTGCATGATCATTGTCAAGGTGTGTTTGTATGCCAGCATAGCTTTTGTCAAGGTGTGTTTGTATGCCTGCATAACCATTGTCAAGGTGTGTTTGTATGCCAGCATAACTATTGTCAAGGTGTGTTTGTATGCATGCATAGCTTTTGTCAAGGTGTGTTTGTATGCCTGTATAACCATTGTCAAGGTGTGTTTGTATGCATGCATAGCTTTTGTCAAGGTGTGTTTGTATGCCTGTAATAACCATTGTCAAGGTGTGTTTGTACATGTATGCCAGCATAATACTGTCAAGGTGTGTTTGTATGCATGCATAGCTTTTGTCAAGGTGTGTTTGTATGTTTGCATGATCATGTCAAGGTGTGTTTGTATGCCTGCATAGCTTTTGTCAAGGTGTGTTTGTATGCCTGTATAAACCATTGTCAAGGTGTGTTTGTACATGTATGCCAGCATAACTATTGTCAAGGTGTGTTTGTATGCCAGCATAACTATTGTCAAGGTGTGTTTGTATGCATGCATAGCTTTTGTCAAAGTGTGTTTGTATGCCTGCATGATCATTGTCAAGGTGTGTTTGTATGCCAGCATAACCATTGAAAAGGTGTGTTTGTACATGTATGCCAGCATAACTATTGTTAAGGTGTGTTTGTATGCATGCATAGCTTTTGTCAAGGTGTGTTTGTATGCCTGCATGATCATTGTCAAGGTGTGTTTGTATGCCAGCATAGCTTTTGTCAAGGTGTGTTTGTATGCCTGCATAACCATTGTCAAGGGTGTGTTTGTATGCCTGCATGATCATTGTCAAGGTGTGTTTGTATGCCAGCATAGCTTTTGTCAAGGTGCGTTTGCATGCTTTCGTGATCTCTTATCTACTTGCATACCTATCCCTTCTTCCGCCTGTTTGTCTGCCTGCCTGCCTGCCTGCCTGTCTGTCTGTCTGTCTGTTGTCTGTCTGTCTGTCGGTCTGTCTGTCTGGCGAGCTGTCTGTCTGGAAATGAACAGCATTAGCAAATATGTCTCCGTCATTTATATATGGATCTTTAGCAAACGTGGAGCAAATTTCTATTCCTTATAATAAAGCTTAATTCCGTCAATTTAAAAGGAGTTAAAACCTTGCTTAGATGATAGCAGTCGAGAAAATATTGTAATTATTTCATTATTTCTATTGAAGCAGACTGAGTTACATGTATAACTGTGTAAACAGAAGCTTGCTATTTTCCAAGTTCTGTCGGATTTTTTTTAACTTGTTTTGTTTTTCAAATCCTGCTGTAACACAAAAAGCGTTCCCAGAGGTGTTCATAATTTTTGGATGAGGGTGAGGGATGTTTGGTTGGTTACATTTTTGTTTTGTTGTGTTCTTGGTTGGTTGTTTTTTTTTTGTTTTGTTTTATTGTTTGTTTGTTTGTTTCTGTCCTGATCTTGTTTTTTTCTTTTTTCTTTGTTCGTTTTTTGTTTGTTTGTTTGTTTGTTTGTTTGTTTGTTTGTTTGTTTGTTTGTTTTTTGTTGAGTGCTTTGCATGCTAGTTGTCCCATCAAAAATGAGAACGACATGTGTGATTATTTCAAAAAGTAAAAATTTACGAGATGGGAGATAGTGGGTTGAGAGAGAGAAAGAGAGAGAGAGGAGGAAAGGAGGGAGAGAGAGAGGGGGAGAGAGACATACAGACAGAGAAAGAGACAGACAGACAAACGGAGAGCGAGAGAGAAAGAGAAACAGACAGACAGACAGACAGAGGGTTGAGAGAGAGAAAGAGAGAGATGAGGGGAAGGAGGGAAAGAGAGAGGGGGAGAGAGACAGACAGACAGACAGAGAAAGAGGCAGCCAGACAGAGAGAGAGCGAGAGAGAAAGAGAGACAGAGAGAGCGAGAGAGAAAGAGAGACAGACAGACAGAGGGTTGAGAAAGAGAAAGAAAGAGAGGAGGGGAAAGAGGGAGAGAGAGAGAGAGAGGAGACAGACAGACAGAGAAATAGACAGACAGACACAGAGAGAGAACGAGAGAGAAAGAGACAGACAGACAGACAGAGAGAGCAATGCCCTCGCAAACTCTGCGTCCTATCCAATTAGCACATCTTGAACGGCAGCTCATAATTTATATGCAAGTCCGGAGGCACTGCACTCATTCACACGTCAAGAAGTCACTATTATATCAGTGTGTTTTCTTTCTTTTCTTTCTTTTCTGTTTCCTATTTGTCCTTCTCCCAACGGTATTGTCTTTCTCTTTTTCTTTCTTTCTTTATTTCGTTCTTTCTTTCGTTTGTCTTTCTGATCTGTCTTTCTTTCGTTCTTTCTTTCTTTCGTTCGTTCTTTCTTCGTTTCTTTCTTTCGATTATTTGTTTCTAATACATACCTCACTCAAAATGATAAAGCAGGGTAGCTGACAATATTACTCGAAAGTTCACAAGGGTATCAGATAGACACGTGTGATAACAGTGATACTAGTGATATACTGAAATGATAACTTCCACAAAACATTTTCTTAACTAGACAACAAAAGCATGAATGTTACATTCGAACTTTGCAGTTTTCTAGATATATTTTTATCTAAGGGTTGTTTGTTTGTTCGTTTGTTTGTTTGTTTGTTTGTTTGTTGTTCGTTTGTTTGTTTGTTCGTTTGTTTGTTTGCTTTTAGGGGGAATAAGAGGTCAGGGACTAGTTGGTTCTTGTGACAGAGCCGTGGACTCAAGATTTGATATCTCGAGTTCAGTCAATCCACAAGGCATTCGTGGCGTCAATATATTTGGAACATTTATTCCGATTGCTGAAATACTTTCTTAAGACACTGAAACTCAAACTGAAAAAAGCACAAATGACCATCATCGAAGTTACCCAGTGCAGAGGCCTGTCCGATAAATGGGCTCACCGTGACTTGATACTGATGTCTCTCCTACAAATTGCGTGGCTGTGGGATTGAAACTGAATAAACATCCGTGCTGTGTTACCATGGTGTAGTGACTAGCACAACGGACTAACGACTGGAAAATTATGGGTTCGAGTCCTATCACTCCTGTCAAAATCATTGTGAGATGTGTCGGCCCCAGCCGGCCCCTGTCCAGAGTTGGATGTCCCATGGCCTCTTTGGGAAGACTGGGGCCGCACATTCCAGTTGCGTCCTCTTCATGGATGCGCCATTGAGGGCGTTGCTCAATTCTCCTGACCAAAACCGCATGTGTCTGTATCTCTCGGGCC
>CM060305.1:30553865-30556365 GCA_030674185.1 Monoplex corrugatus | reverse complement strand
TAATCCCAGTATGATATTGTCTAGCACTATTGTCGGGCTTGTAAGTGTTTATGTCTTATTTTTTGTGCTTCCGCAATGTATAGTGCCACTGATTTGATTATGACTTCGTCATCAGATGACAAAATAGATACAACATCTTGTCTTTTGGCCATGTCGGATTCAAAAACTTTGCATTTTCCACGTATTGTGTCAAAAATTTGGCATTGGAATAAAAAGTGTTTTTCATTATCGACATTGTTTCCACATAAGGGGCAAGGATATACTGTGGACGTCCCAGGTTGAAACCAATTTTTATTTGCATTGAAACCAAGTGTTCTTAATCTAAATCTTGCGTAATTAGTTCTTTGCCATTTATCCGTAACAACACTGAGATATTTTTCGGTTTGAAAAACATCTTTAAATGAGAAGAACCAACTATATTTTTCTTTGTTTTCCATATCTGAGTGCCAATTTTGTTTAAACGAACAAATAAGCCTGTCTTTAAATTCATTAATAAACTGACACTCATTTCCTACTCCCTGGGACAACCACACGATTCCAAACCCAAGTTCTGATAAAGCCTTTTTTACCTGATAGGCCCAGTTCTGTTTTCCTATTTCCATTTGAGTAACCATCATTTCATATGCCTGTTTACATAACCGAGATTGTGGAAGCCTTAACAATTTCAACCAGTATTTAATACTCTTCACAAAGGTTCTAATGTATAAAGGATATCTTCCAGTTTCTCCATATAAAACAGTATTAGAAGAGTGAATTGGTACAGCCAAAAAACGTTTTATAGCATATGTATGCACTTTTTCCATATGTGGATTTACAGTAAGACCCCATACTTCAGCTGCATATGTAAGTAAAGGTTCTATCTGTGTATCAAACATTTTCCAATATAAATTACAATCAATAGAATTGAGCTTCCGTAAGGATTTTAGAATTTCAATAACACCTTTTTTCCCTTTATTACAAGATTCTTCCCATGCATAATTTAAACTTAATTTTGTCGAAAATATTATTCCTAAGTATTTATAAGAATTAACAACTTTAACCTCGTTAATTCCATAGAACCATTTTTCGTGTTTTGATAAATGTCCACCCTTCCTGAAAATCATAATATTAGTTTTATCCATGTTAACTGTTAAAGCTAGTCGATCCGATTCTTCCTTTAAGACATTTAACTGGTTTTGTAAGCCTTTGACTGTACCAGAGAGAAGAACAACATCGTCTGCAAACAGCAATAGGAATATCTCAATAACCCCAGGGATAATTTGAATGCCATGCCTGCCTTTTCTTGACAGTTCCACTGCTAATTCATTAATGAAAAATGAAAACAATTGAGGACTCAATTGACACCCCTGTTTCACTCCTTTAGGGCATTCAAAATAATCTGAATATACACACTTCTCACGCACGCATGCAAACACTGAGTTATAAACTCCTCTTAGGGCCATATATAATTTTCCATTCACACCACTTTTACGTAATATATTCCAAAGATTATTACGATTCACAGAATCGAATGCCTTCCTAAAATCCACAAATGCAACATAAAGTTTCTTATTTAAAAGTAAATGCTTCTGCACAAGGGAGTAAAGACAGACAGAGAGAGAGACAGAGAGAGACACAGATAGAGAGACAGACAGAGAGAAAGAGAGAAAGAGAGAGAGAGAGAAAGAGAGAGAGAGAGAGAGAAGGCAAACAATAACAGAGACAGAGGCACTAGATATTTCATTTTCAGTTCAGTGCACTTATCACTTTCCTACGAAAACCCCTATCACAACTTCTCTTTAAAGCAAAATTTCGAATACAATGATATTGGATGAAATAAAAATAGGATAACATAAAACAAAAGAGGATAAAATGAAATAAAATGAAAGAAAATAAAATAAATAACATGATATAGGCTAATATGACATTAAAACACGAAGAAAACTAAAATGAAATAAAAACACAATATAATGGAATAAAATCAAATGCAATAAAATTGATATGAGAGAGTGAGAGGGACAGACAGACAGACAGACACACAGACACACAGATAGAGAGAAACAGACAGACAGAGATGAGACAGAGAGAGAGAAACAGAGAGACATAAACTAAATATTTCATCCTCATTGCAGGCAAAATATAAGATCTATAGAGACAGGGGACGCATTCCGTCCTGTGACGTATGCGGTATGTTGTGCATTACCCTGTCTGCACTGTGACTAACTCCCCACTAAATGGGAATTATTGATGATTTAGGGGCCTTAGTGGTACCTCCCCTATCTGTAGGTACACTCAGTAAGAGCGTTACTTCTCGATCAAAAGGTACTCACACATTTCATATTGTTTTATACCATCTGTGAATATTAGCTAGAATTTCAATTTTTTGACAGTAGGTTAGAATATTTTTTGCAAGCGGATGTGGTATCGTCCATAAATAGCTTGGATACACGTTATCAAACATGATCATTTCCACTAAAACGAATGAAAAGAAAAGAACACACATATTCACACACACACACAC
>CM060305.1:30546365-30551365 GCA_030674185.1 Monoplex corrugatus | reverse complement strand
TTCCGTTTCTGTAAAAACTGATCACGCCGTTTCTTTTTTTTCCAGCAAATTTACAGTTTGACTAGTTGTGTTTTATGTAGTGCTGGACCAAGTCCGAGTATGCCACGCTGATATCGCGGATGTAAATCACTGTCGTTAATAATGAATTATTACATGCACAATCAATTAATATCAGAAAGAGAGTCCTTGAATGTTATATAGAACCAATACTGTTGTACGGATGCGAGGCGTGGACAGTCAGCAAGCAAAGCCAGAACAAGATTGAGGCAGCCGAGATGTGGTTTCTCAGAAGAATGTTGAGAGTTCCATGGACAGCAAAGAAAACAAACGAGACAGTCTTGATGGAGGCAGACACAGGTAGATCACTCATAAGGAAGATTAGGAAAAGACAAGCAACATTTATGGGCCATTTTATGAGGAAGGGAGATTTGGAGCACCTGGTTACAACGGGAAAGCTGGAGGGAAAGAGAGCACCAGGTAGACCCAGGGAGAGAATGCTGGACGGACTTGCAGAGTGGCTGGGGATGAGAAGGGTGGGGGAGATGCTGGGGGCAACGAGAGATAGAGATGGTTGGAAGTCCATGGTCGCCAACGTCATGTGGCAGGGCACCTGATGATGATGATGACAATCTTGAAGAAGCCCACATTCCACAACTATACAATTTGCCAATTGTGTACGAATTCTCCAAATAAGCCTTAATAAATGTAGGCATCAGCTAGTTCGTAAAGTGCATGGTAGGTGTCTGTTCCTTGTCCATTTGAAATATAACTCTTTTTGCTGGACATAAACTTTGTTCTACGCCTTTTTTCGTAGCATCGTCGGAAACGTAAAGATAACATCAGTGTTTTCTTCATTCAGTAGGTATGGCATTCTAGGTGACTTTCTCACGGGGTGGTTGCTGTTTCTATAGTGATTTAAATTCAAAGTCCCAGGGAGTGCAATAATCCAGCGTCAAAGAGTGTTTCATGTAGAATAATGATGATGGATTCTGCTGTCGAACTGACGGATGATTATGTATAGTGGTCTTTGTCACCTGTTTAAGGTCTTCATGTCTGATACAAAACCAACCCAAGAGGCACATATTCTTCTGCAGGCACGTCATTGGAAGGAATCTTTCAGCATTGGGATTTGCTTCTGCCAGTCCCTCTTCCGTTGAACGACAGCTGTTTTTCGATGTTCAGATTTGGTTGTGTTATGTGTACATTGCTATTAGCAGCATACTCTGTTGAGAGCAATGTCCTTCCAGTTGGTGATGTTGATACCACAAGTGATAAAGTTGGCCCTCAATTTATGCTTGTATCATGTTAGGGGTCTTTTCTATTCATAGTGTCCGTACTTCAGCTCTCCATATTGGAATATCTTTAGGATGCGGTTGTCTTCCACGTAGACAAAAGTGCCATGTCCAACGAAGCTAGCATGAATAGACAATCTATACGCCTACTTATCATGCCACATTTTGTCCGAGGTTGAAGGTTGGATTCTAGACCTTGCCATGTTATATTGCAGATGTTGCACAGACGTCTTTGGTGGAGCCGTTCGAGCTAGCAGGGCGCTCATTGATTACTGTTCTGACTGAATAATATTGTCCACACAAGGCAGTCAAAGTAATTGTAAATGACTCTCACGTTCTCTTTGTCTCTCTGTTTCTCTATGTCTCTGTCTCTATCTCCCTGTCTCTATCTCTCTTTCTCTGTCTGTCTGTCTCTGTTTTTCTGTCTCAGTCTCTTCTGTATCTGTCTCTCTCTGTCTCTGTCCATTTGTCTGTCTGTCTCTCTGTCTCTCTCTCTGTCTCTCTCCCCCCTCTCTCTCTCCTCTCTCTCTCTCTCTCTCACACAGACACAGACACAGACACAGACACAGACACACACACACACACACGCACACACACACACACATACTGTATATTTGTTGTTTAGGGACTGATCTTTGTATGACAAAAATCTAACAATTTGTTCAGATTCACAGAGGATGTAAATTTTATCTCTTAATGTTATTTGAGTTCACGGTTATACAAAAGTAAAGTGTATTGCAGGTGTGAGGCGCAAGCAGTATATAAGTGTAGCTTAGTAATTACTCATCCTTTGGTTTCTTTGTACAGTTATGAATCTTCTTGTCTTTTTTGTTTGTTTGGTTGGTTGGTTGGTTGGTTGGTTGGTTGATTGGTTGGTTGGTTGGTTGGTTGGTTGGTTGGTTGTTGGTTGGTTGGTTGGTTGGTTGGTTGGTTGGTTGGTTGGTTGGTTGGTTGGTTGGTTGGTTGGTTGGTTGGTTGGTTGACGGTTGGTTGGTTGGTTGGTTGATTGGTTGGTTGGTTGGTTGGTTGTTTGGTTGGTTGGTTGGTTGGTTGGTTGGTTCGTTCGTTGGTTGGTTCGTTCGTTCGTTGGTTCGTTCGTTGGTTTTGTTTGTTTGTTTGTTTGTTAGAAGAGAGAAAGTGAGTTGCTGGTGATGGAAAGAAGGGAGAGCAAAGGCAGACAACGCTGTTGACTTTGTAAATGTAAACCTCAGCACCAATACCAAACCAATTTTCGCCCTCAGTTTAGACAATGGTGAAAAGTCACGTAGATATAATGCTGTCTACGTCTAAGCGAAACCTTTCAAGCTATCACTGTGTTTAAACGAAATCTTTGAAGTTATAGCCAGCTGACCACTGACTTTACTGCTCTTCCTGTGCATCACGCTCATGTCAGCTTTACCAAAGCTTTTAGCGTTTCTATTTCGGTAGTAGTCCTACATCACACGTCAACTTTGCTTTTAACGGAGTTTGAAAAACAAAGTACAGGCATCATTTTCAATTTTTTACGATCTGCTAGGGTTTGCTAAGTATTGGACTCTAGGGAGGAAACCTCACCGCCCACATGTCAAGGTCTTAGAACGTTCACAAGATGAGCCATACATGCAATGTTTCATGTTTGATAGTCTTCTCATTTGTTTCTTACGTAAAGGCTTTAGATACAACAGAGTTGAATAGCCAGGAAAAAAACCAACAACAACAGAATTTGACACTTAACTTCACTGTGTATTAATATCAAGGTTGCATATAACGTTATGAAAATAGTTGACATTCCTAATGGACGGACATTAACATGATTACAGTATAAAAATATCAGCTAACTAAAAAAAAGCCTTGGTTTAAATAACCATATATAAACGGATTACATTCTATTTCTGGCTCACATTCATCTAAAAATATCTAGAGGTGTGATGTGGGAAACGAGGATATTTAGTATTGATTGACCATAGCCTTCGCTCTTTTTTCCTGCACAATTGGTTATGATGGTAATTCCAGAAATGGTGATGTTAATATTTTCTCCCAAGGGAAAGAAGGAAGACTTCTGGTGATAGCATAACAAAGAGCAAGGAATAAGAACGATGTTAAGGTTGTGAATGTAAACATCAGCTGCAATTCGAAAGCATAGCTTCCCACCACAATTCTGTACAACTTTATAGTAACATGTCACGCAAATATAAAGTATTTCAAAGCGTAATCGAAACTCTTTCTGTCAGAGTTAGACGGTCGCTTAGGGTTTTAAGGTTTTTCTTTGTTCATCTTGACCAAGACTTCTCAAACTAATGCGTTTCTCAGTTAATCGCAGTTCGTGCGTGCTAAGATTAAACTTTAAGGGCAGATGTACCTCTCCACAAAAAAATTTACAAGGTCGGCAAAGCCTTGACTTCATTTTGATGTATCAGGAAACAAGAGACTCATGGGAGAGCATCAACTATGATTGTTTCAGACAGCCGATTAGGCCCCAAAGAGAGGAGCCAATCACTCATATGCTGAGATCTGCGATGGAAGTCTGCTATTCTGGAATTTGGGTAGATATAATAATAATATATTAATAATAATACAATATTTATATAGCGCAAAATCTTGATAGAAATCAAATCTAAGCGCTGAGCATACACATAGGCACGCGCGCTCACACACGCACACACACACTCACACATGGCTATAAATGGGGAAAAAGAATAAAAGCAATGGAAAATTATAGAGAGCATATTATATACAAATATATATTACAATGTGATTCCACTCCGAGCGGAGACAGGCTACAGAGGGGGATGAGTGAGGTCAGGATTTCATGCAGAGGAGAAAAAGTGAGTTTTGAGAGCGGACTTGAAGGAGACAAAAGTAGGTTGCTGTCGGACTGAGAGAGGAAGCTTGTTCCAGGAGAGTGGACCGGAAACAGAGAAGGCTCGTGGACCGTAGGTATTGAGCTTAGTGCGTGGAAAGCGAAAAGTCAGAGGATCGGAGGCAGAGCGGAGGTTACGTGAGGGAAGACAGATCTCAAGTAGGCTTGACAGGTAATCGGGGGCTGCGTTATTGAGGCTTTTGTAGCACATGGTGTCTAGTTTGTACTGTATGCGCTTTGATACAGGGAGCCAGTGAAGTTGTGCCAGGAGAGGAGAAATGAGGTCAGCTTTTTTCTTTTTGAGTACAAGGCGTGCAGCATTGTTTTGAATGCGCTGTAGATGTCATTACTGAGTGTGTCACCTCGTCATTCAGAATTTTACACTACCCTCTCATGATTGTGCCTTAGAGTTCCAATTCCGTTATATCCACTCTGTCTCTCCGCTCTCTCCTCTCTCGCTCTCTCCTCTCTCTCTCTCTTCTCTCTCTGTCTCTGTCTCTCTCTGTCTCTGTCTCTCTGTCTGTCTCTCTCTCTCTCACTGTCTCTCTCTCTCTCTCTGTCTCTCTCTCTGTATGTCTGTCTCTATCTCTGTCTCTCTCTGTCTCTGTCTCTCTCTGTCTGTGTCTCTCTCTCGGTTTGTCTGTCTCTCTGTCTGTCTTTCTCTCTCTCTCTCCCCCTCTCTCTCTCTCTCTCTCTCTCTCCTCTGTCTGTTGTCTTCTCTCTCTCTCTCTTCCTCTCTCTCTTTCTGTCTCTGCACTCTGTCTGCCTGTTTGTCTGTCTGTCCGTCTCTCTCTCTCTCTGTCTCTCTCTCTCTCCTCTGTCTCCCTGTCTCCCCCTTCTGTCTCTCACTCTCTCTCTCTCTCTCTCTC
>CM060305.1:30531365-30536365 GCA_030674185.1 Monoplex corrugatus | reverse complement strand
GTATGATTTCATTTTATTCTGAATGACTTAACACACACACCACACACACACACACACACACACACACACACACACACACACACACCACAGGCACGCACGCACACACAAACATACGCACACGCACGCACGCACACACACGCACACACACACACACACAACATGCGCGCGCGCATTACATCAAAGAAAAAGGAATGAACAATATCTACTTGAATGTGTTAAAACCTTGATGCTGGAAATGTGAACAGTGTATCAGTAACCCATCTGCTGACACAATCGAGAAGTAATTACAGATGTTAATTTCTATCATTTAGCTCACCATTGACCATATGGGGCATGATAATCAGATTGTTCGGACACTGGAATTTCAATGGGAAATTCTGGCTTCTGTTACTGCTTGGTGGCAAACCAGTAGAATTTTTTTCTCTATTTTCCAGGCCAACCTACCTGTGCCTGAACCCACCTTCGTGTGTATACTACGCAAAACATCGAATAAGCATGTTAAAGATCCTGCACGTTACGTCGGTGTTTGGTAGCTTTTCGTTCCTTGATTTAACGTCTTTTCACTTATATAAAGGAGTATGACTGCCTTTATGGTCGGGTAAAAGAATGGCCAGACACGTTAAGGCTTACTTGCATATTCGAGTGCACATGGGAATTCCAGCCTGCGAGAGAAAAAAAATACAGAAGAGAAAAAGAAAAAAAAGCCATATGTGTTACCATTGGCAGTTATCGTCTCTATAGGGAGGCGGAAAACAAGATGCAGGAGCCAGGATGGTTTACTGTACAATCCATCACTCTTAACAAACTGTACAGAGAACAGTGGAGAGCAGTGTGTGGGCAACGACAAATGCCGGGACCATTTCAGACTTTTGTCCGGTTCCATTGCCAAGTGCTAATGACGATGGTGTCTGCCGGGATCACTAATGATCCTGGCATTGTGCATGAGTGCCAAAGGATCTGCATTCTCCCTCTGTTTCAAACTCCTTTTGATGAGCGCGGAGGTCAGGTGGGTAAGACTTCAGACTTCCGATGGGAAGGTCTGGGGTTCGATCCTGCCTGGGTATCTCCCGCCTGATGTGTGAAGGATCGAGTCATTTACGAACTTCCAGGTCAACATGTGTGCAGGCCTGTTAGTGCTTAAACCCCGTTCATGCATATACATACGCAGAACATCAAGCATGCACGTTAAAAATCGTGTACGTTGTGTCAGTGCCTTGTGACTTAAGGAAATATATACAAACTGATCGCTCAGCTTGCACGCCCATCAGAGACAGAGTCTGCAGACTGTGCAGCAACATATCACTGCATTTTATGGTCCAAGCAACGTGTATACACGCATCAGAGAAAATAGGAATGCCAAATGCAGAAAATAAAAAAAGATCACATTTGTTAGAACTATGTATTGGATATTAAATTGAAATGTTTAGAAGATATTAGATTATATCACCAAATTGTTTTAGACAGGCATATTATTATTTGCTTTTTTTTCAAATCTAATTCCATTTTATGGTATCCGAAATGAATAATGTTGAATACAACTGTGCTTTGGGGTCTTTTTGATTTAGATAAACTTACCTATTCTTTTTGTTGTTTTTTTTTGTTTGTTTGTTTTTTGTTTTTTTTTGTTTTGTTTTGTTTTTTTGTGGAGCCTTTCTGATTTAGATAAGCTGGCCTGTTCTTTTTTTTCCTATTTCAATTAATGCTGCAACCATTATCATTGTGATGGTGTCAACTTAGTATTTATCACTGTGCCTGGTGATATCAGCCTAGTGCTTCATAAGTCTTGTTATCGTTCTGACTTCTCATTTCAAGACATCATCAGCGCATATGGATTTGCCTAAGCTGAAGGCGCTATCAGATTTGGGTTGAAGGTGTATGGAATTGTCCGAGCGCGATGAATCCTCCCTGCACAAACTCTAATCCCCTGGTAAGGCATGTTACGAGTATGAACTCCATCTTGTTGTATGTCTTTTTACAACCTCTCTCTTTGTCTCTTTGTCTCTTTGTCTCTCTCTCTCTCTCTGTTTCTCTCTCTCTCTCTCTCTCTCTCTCTGTTTTTGTCTCTCTCTCTCTGTTTTTCTCTCTCTCTCTCTATCTCTGTCTCTCTGTCTCTCGGTTTCTGTCTCTCTGTCTCTCGGTTTCTGTCTCTCTGTCTCTCTCTCTCACTGTCTGTCTCTCTGTCTCCCTCCCTCCCTGTCTCTCTCTGTCTCTGTCTTTTCTCTCTCTCTCTGTATCTCTGTATCTCTTTCTCTGTCTCTCTGTCTCTGTCTTTGTCTCTGTCCTCTGTCTATTTGTGATAACAAGCATACCGGAACGATATACTACTCTGCATTCTCAAAGACATTTCATGCTCCCACAAGACAGAAAATTGTCAGATTACATTTGACAATATAGTATTCCCGTTTGCTTTACTCTGCTCCTATAATGAAGTTCCCTGTCATCAAGGCCTCTAGTCCACTACCATTACAATTACAGCGAAGAGGCTCAGTCCCTAGCGACTACTAGTCATCACTCAGAAGAAACGTGTGATGGGCAGTGTGGGCGTAAGAACTGTGTGGGTTACTTTGTTCAAGAGGAATTCATCGTACTCGGACAGCTCCATATGTGCTCCACCCAAATCTGCCAGCAATTATCCAAGAGACTCACTGAATCTGCGCAAAAGGTCGTGTGCTGGCAAAATCCTGAAAGTAGGAGGGAGGGGGGAACCAAAGCAAAACTAAACTGAAAACTACCAGAATGGTGGAATGATGGAAGCATTTAGATGGGCAGTGGACGAGCCAGTATTCAATGTTTGGGTGTGGAAAAAAATAGTCACTGTCCAGATATCTGGATGTTTGGATCATTTGATGTTTCATAAACAACTAGTTCTGTATTTCTTTGAGACATACATGTTGACTTTGTTATGCGTATTGCGGTGCAGATCTTGCCATTAGAGCTAATGACATTTGTACAAAAGCAAACATTTCTTGGTAGGTTTAATAACGTTTTGATGGTGTTTTGTGGTTCGAGCAAGTAACATGTGCAATAAAGCAAGTATTTGTTGATATCTTACGTATCGTATAATATGTCTATTAATATCTTAATTATTATGTTTAATGACGTGTACATAGTGATCTTTTAATCAGATCAGCAAAATATCATGTGTGTAAAAACAAAACATTTCTTCATCTTTGTCTACTGCCGTGCAATGTTTTTTTGAAAAAGGGAACGCACATTGTTTGCCTCCACTATGCAAGCATTATATTCCTACATAGTCTGAACATTCCATCTTCGGTGGACGTGTATTCTGGGTGTTTTTGTGTTTATAAAAGCTACTGAACATTGACATGGCTTGTAGGATCTTTAAAGTGTGTATTTGATATACTGCGTGTTTAGAGGGTTCATCATCTTCTTTTTCTTCTCGTTCCCGTTACACATTGAGATGAGCTGGCGAGATAAACTTGGCTGTCGTCTACAAAGCATCTATAGGCCTGTACAATTTTTAGATTAGTCGGCTTCAACCTCATCTCCTCACTCAGCGGACGGAAGGTCTTGTAGACCTATAGGATGTGGTTCGTGTTCTGCTCTGTCTCTTCACAAGGACGCACAGGAAAGATGTTTGTTCAGCCTGTTATGCCCAGACCTCAGACTTAAGATAACCACTTTCTGATCATGGCAGCTGATAGTTGTACTTCTGAGGCATTTTAAACAGACTTGACGATGGTATTCATCTGTGACAAGGAGGCCTCATTCTCTTGCTCCTAAGTTTTGCCATATTGTCGCCTTTTCATTTCCTTCGATGCTGCAGAGTGAGGGGATCCGCTGCAGCACTATCTTGAGACACTGAATGTGCGCACTGCTTCTTCCAGTCGTGGCTGCCTTTTTTTTGTTGAAAGCCTGCAGCACAGACAGAGCGTCAGTCAAGGAGAAGACCCGGTTTGCGCTCATAGCGGCCGATTTCACTTGAATCAGATTTCTTTTTATCTACATATACAGTTTGAATGAGTGTATACAAAACTCACAGACAGGACAATAATTAAGGTCTTATATAAAGTTTCGTAACTGAATAAAATGCAAGTAAAAAAAAATGGCAATCACCTCTGCAATTATAATATCAAATGTAAATTCGTAATTCATTACTTCAAAACTTTCTTGTTTGAAGCCACTTTTTCCGTTATCTCTTTTCTTCTCTTCTTCTTGGTATATCTTATTTGGAAAGTGTTTTCTGTTTGTATATAATTATCATTTATTTGCTGTTCTGTAATCCTTGTGTATATTATATTTCCTTTACTTGTCTGTATTTGTTTGTGATATTGATTTTCCCTTGTTCTTTTATTCTGTCATGGCATCGTTATGTTCAGGAAGTTTGCAGTGGACTCTGCAACACTGTAAACAAGTATTTATACTTTCTTCACAATTGATGAACTCTAAATTGAAGTGCTCTTCAAAGTTTTATAACAAAATTGTTTCGGGATATGTGAGAAAATGTGACAGGTTGAAGTGGTGGTGGATTCTCTCTGTGCCACCTGTTTGTTTCTCTGTCTGCCTGTCTGCCTGTCTGCCTGCCTGCTTCTCTCTCTGTCTCTGCCTCTGTCTTTCTGTCTTTGTCTCTCTGTCTCTCTCTGTCTCAGTCTCTCTCTGTCTCTGCCTCTGTCTTTCTGTCTCTGTGTCTGCATCTGCCTGCTTCTCTCTCTGTCTCTGACTCTCTGCCTCTGTCTCTCTCTGTCTCTCGATCTCGCTCAGATCTCCTCTCTCTCTCTCTCTCTCTCTCTCTCTCTCTCTCTTGCTCTTTCTCGTTCTCTCTTTCTCTCTGTATGTTTGTCTGTCTGTCTATCTGTCTCTCTGTCTGTCAGTCTGTGTGTGTGTGTGTTGTTTGTCTGTCTCTGTCTCTGTCTCTCCCTCTGTCAATCTGTCTCTTTCTGTTTGTCTCTCTCTCTTCCTTTCCTCTCTCTCTGTCTCTCTGTCTGTCTATCTGTCTGACTCTGTCTCTGTCTCTCTCTATCTCTATCTCTCTCTCTTCT
>CM060305.1:30511365-30521365 GCA_030674185.1 Monoplex corrugatus | reverse complement strand
TGTTCGTTTATTTGTTTGTTTGTTTGTTCATTTATTTGTTTGTTTGTTTTGTTTGTTTGTTTCTTTCTTTCTTTGTTTTGTTAGTTTTGTTTGTTTGTTTGTTCGTTCGTTTATTTGTTTGTTTGTTTGTTTGTTTTTTGTTTGTTTGTTTGTTGTGTGTGTGTTTGTTTGTTTTTGTTTCTTTTTGGGGGGAGGGGGAAGAGGGAGGCTCCATCTGCACCGCTCCTTTGTCGCTGTATGCGCATTGCTCGTTTTGGTTCTGCAAAACACCTCCCCAACCCTTCGAAACTGGGTCACCATGAGAGCGGAGAATGTGGAACAATTTTGACAACACTGTGTTGATGAGAATAGGGATGACAGTAATCACGCTAATGAGTTCCATTTGGGATTGAGACTGCGTGACAGGGATGTACTCGACGCTTGCTTTGATAATAAATCCTGGCGTCAACCAGGCCCGAGAGACACAGACACCTACAGTGCCGGTCAAGAAATTTGACCAACACCGCAATAACGCATCCGTAAATTGATTAGGCTGACTACTGTTGTCCCGTTCTTCTTCACGAGCCCATAACTTTCTCTTGGGTAGGAGCCGATCGCAGGTGAACTCTTCTTAATTAATTTCTTGGATTGATTGGATGTGAACCCGCAATATTTGAGTGATACCGTTCGCTTTGTCACACCAAAATGTATTTCACTACTATCGCTTTTTCCAACATACGAAATGTTATTTCTTTCTTTCTTTTCTTTCATTTCGTATTCATTCTGTCTTCTTTCTTATTCTTTTATTTCTTTCTGTCTTTCTTTTTTTTTTTTCTGTGTTTTAATTTCACTCATATATTTTCAGTTATCTATTATTCATTTTTATATTTATTGTATTCTGTTGTTGTTTTGTTTTTTTCACTTGCTGTATATTGCTTTTGTTTTATTATGTATTGTCTGTATAATATTATCTTACTATATTGTCTGTATTGTTTTATCTGGTCTGTCATGTTGTTTAGTTTTGAATTGTTTAGGTTTGTTTGTTTTTTGCTTTATATTTCTTGTATTCTGGTTTAAGTTAGGTTTTCTTGTCTAAGTGAAAAGATGTGCAGTGTGCTGGACTACGTGCATTGTCTGTATGTGTGTGTGCAGGGGATAAGGTGCTGAAAACACACCATGGAAAATCGTATGGCCACAGACAAGAAGCTCTCAAGAAAGAGTTTGTACTGTGATATTTTATTTACTTATCATCTGTAAATGTGCGTGCGAACTTGTAATTGTGTGTGTGTGTGTGTGTGGTGTGTGTGTGTGTGTGTGTGTGCGTGCGTGCGTGTGTGTGTGTGTGTGTGTGTGTGTGTGTCTGTCTGTCTGTCTGTCTGTGTGCTCTGTGTCTGTGTCCTGTGTGTCTGTGTGCCTCTGTGTCTGTGTGCCTGTGTGTCTGTGTATGTATGTGTGACTTCATGTACTCACGTATTCTTTCTATCATATAATTATTATAATTACCATCTTCGATATTATCATCATTTCCATTCATGTCTTCTTCTTCTTCTTTGTGCACTTGTTGTTGTTGTTGCTTGTTTGTTTGTTGTTGTTGTTCTTGTTTTGTGCTGTGTTGTTGTTGTTGTTCTTCTTCTTTCTTCTTCTTCTTCTTTCTTCTCTCTCCATTTTTCTTGTTTTTCTTCTTCGTCATCTACTTTTCTTTTTTGTTTTTGTTTTTTGTTTTGTTGTTGTTTGTTTGGTTGGTTGTTTTTTTTCGGTTTTTTTTTTACTGCTAATGCTGTAAAACGAAGGAGGAAAATTAATCCGTTCAAAGGTTTTAGCGACTAGGGTCCTCTGCATGCAATTACAATACCTGGATGATGTAGCTTTCTGCGTCGTTCTTTTAGACATGATGCATGAGCAAGACTGATGGTATGCAGCCAAAAATCAAGAGCCGACTTAGTACGGCCTGAAACACTTTCAGAATGCTAAACAACGTGCGGAGATCACCCTCTCCCAAGTGCAGCATTAACACCAAGCTGAGACTCTACCAGAACTGTGTCCTCTTCAGTCTACCTAACTTTAGAATGTTACAGGATGACAGAGACCAGACTTGCCAAGTTATCAATCTTCCATGCATGAAACTTTCGTAGAATCATACGAATTTTCTTGCCTAACACCATCTCCAATAAATAACTATTCGCCCAATACAGTCAAGAAAGCACGGACACCATCATTATGAAAAAGACAAGGGAATGAAGGGGACGCCAGACGGAAGATGCAGGAGAATAAGAACGAGGAACACATTGCGACAGAGAGGAGAAAGGAAACTCAAGACCTGATACAGAGGCAGACCTTAAACAGACACGAGTGGTGGATTTCAGTTGCTGGCCTACAATATGCCAGTGACATTATGTGCTGTGTCTGAGTTCCAAATATATAACAGTTCCAGTGTAGCTGTCATAAGACCATCCGACAGAAGACATTGGCCACAACAGCACTGCATGGTGACAGCAGTGCGTGCAGGACTCAATCACAACTGAACAACACAGAACAGCTGACAGTCTTCTCTAAGTATCATTGCACTCAGGGAGGTTACCTTTGTGCTCACCCTTTTTAATTTCGTCCCATTCTCTACGCCACCTTAATGGCCATAGAGATTGGCACAGTTTTTACAATGCCATGATGATGATGTCGATGAGGGATGATAATCCTGATGCTATGGAGTTTCATCTAGGCGTGACAGGGCTGTACTCTTCGCTTACAATCATGATATACCCTGGCGTCAACCAGGCCCGAGAGATACAGACACCTGCGGTGCTGGTCAGAAGACTTGAGCAACACCCTCAATGACGCATCCGTGAAGTGGATGAGACTCGACTGTGTGGTCCCAGTCTTCCCAATGTGTCCATAGCACGCTGAACTCTGGGTTAGAGCTGGTTAGAGCCGAAAAATCCTACAGTGATTTTCTAAGGGACTGATGGGGATTCGAACCCATGATCTTCCAGTCGGCAGTCCGTTGCGTTAACCACTACACCACGGCGACTGGTTAGAAGAGCTGATATTCGACAGAAGAGGAATCAGAACTCAAGGCCACAGGACTCATTCTTATGCAAAGCCACTGGAACAACACGTATCTCCAGGACCGGTCCGGTATCCCACTCGAAGACCCATCCATATATCCATATCAGGCTGTGAGCACCACTATGCCCACAGACCCATCGGATCGAAACGGAGAGGCCATCATCCATCAAGGGAGGGCCATCCATTGTTCCGTTAACATATGCAGCATGTAGCTGCTCACTAGCTATCGGAGGCCAGTGCACAGTGCTGCAAGCTAAACAGAGAAACAGTGTGAAAGGGTAAAACCACACAAAAGGCGAGACTAAAGATAACCGAAAAATGAAAAAAAAAAAAGCCAACAAATGAGCGAAGCGGAGGCCAGCAAAATAAAATAACATTAATTACACGGCAAAATCAAACCGCTGAAACAGGAGCAGCTGTGCACACAATAAGCGTTCTTCTGTTTGCTTCCTTGGTTGTTTTTGGTCCATATTTCTTCTTATGTCGGTTATGCCACTTCCACCTCTTTTTGTGTCTGTCTGTCTGTCTGCCTGTCTGGCTGCCTGTCTGTCTGTCTCTCTCTCTCTCTCTCTTTCTTTCTTTCTTTCTGTTTGTCTGTCTATGTCTGTCTGTCTCTCTGTCTCTCTCTCTCTCTCTTTCTTTCTTTCTTTCTTTCTGTTTGTCTGTCTCTGTCTGTCTGTCTCTCTGTCTCTCTGTCTCTCTCTCTGTCTCTCTGTCTCTGTCTCTGTCTCTCTGTCTCTCTCTCTCTCTGGTTGTCTGTCAGTCTGTCTGTCCCTGTCTCTCTCTCTCTCTCTGTTTGTCTGTCGGTCTGTCTGTCTCTGTCTCTGTCTCTCTGTCTCTGTCTCTGTCTCTCTCTCTGTCTCTCTCTCTCTCTCTCTCTCACGCACACACACTGTGTGTGTGTGTGTGTGTGTGCGTGTGTTCGTGCGTGTGCGTTTGTGTGTATATGTGTGTGTGTGTGTCTATATGTCTGTCTGCATGTATGTATGTATGTGTGTCTGTGAGCTTGTGCTGCATGTGTGTGTTCTTCCTCTTCTTTCGTTTTTATTTTCCGGGGGAAATTAATGTTACATGTGTTCGTTTCTTCGGTTTTGCTAAAAGGAATAAAATACTTCAGATTCATAGGATCTGGTGTGTGTGTGTATCTGTGTGTGTGTGTGCGTGTGCGTGTGTGTGTATGTATGTGTATGTGTGTGTGTGTGCGTGTGTGTGTGTGAGTGTATGTGTGTGTGTAGTATTTGTGTATGTCTGTGTGTATGTTTGTGTTTATGTATATGAGTGTGTATTAGTATGTGTGTGTATGTGTGTATCTGTATGTGTGTGTGTATGTGTGTGTGAGAGAGAGAGAGAGAGAGAGACAATGACAATGACAATGACAATGATGCTTTATTTTTCAACGGTAAAAGCTATTGGCTTGAAGCCATTTTTCAAACTTGCCGTTGCTATTCTATACACATGACATTTGTTTACAGTAACAAGTACAGCTTAAGGAAAATACATGTTGAATACTAAAATTAAGATACAATGAAATCAAGAAACGTACACAGTCAGCACTTAGAGATAGATAGATAGATAGATAGATAGATAGATAGATAGATAGATAGATAGATAGATAGATAGATAGACAGAGAGAGAGAGAGAGGTAGATAGTATAGATAGATAGATAGACAGATGAGCAGGTAGATAAGTAAATAAAGAGAGAAAGATAATGTTGATAGTGATAATAATAAAAATAAGACGAAGAAGAGGAAGAAGAAGAAGGAAGAGGAGGAGGAGGAGGAGGAGAGGAAAACACAGTAAACAAAATAGTAATAAGGTAAAACAAAATAAAATGAAATAGAGGGAGAAGAAACATTACATGTGACAAATTTATAGAAGATAAATCAAGCGTCAAATAGACTAATGTTCTTACAATTAAATCAAAGAAGATGAAATCAATTTTCTGATTACACACAAAAAATATTAACACTGCTACAACAATTACCACTACTACCACTACTACTACTACTACTACTACTACTACTAAACCCAAAGATAATAAATGGAGGTAGAAAAAAGAGCAGTTCAGAAGGATGATTAGAGGGGAAAAAAAAAAAAAAAAGGGTGGGGGGGGGGGGGAGGGTGTAGCAAACATTGGGTCGATTGAAGGCATAAACACATAAAATTCTGTAGGAGACAGAAAATCAACAGACGATATGAAGTCAAATAGACAAATGTATAGATAGATAAATAAAGTAAATTTTACTTTCGACAATAGGAAATTACAGTAATGATAAACGCATATATGTATAATAGAAATATCATATATGTGTAAACAAATCAATAATTCATGTAATAAGACATAAATAAATCAAGAATAGTAACCATAATCAAGCGCCGTTTTTTCTTGATAGGAGAAGAGAGATACAAGCATGATATGGATAACAGTTGGAGAAAAGTGACAAATACAGACAGCAGATAAGAGCTAACCAAACAAACAGACAATATGGCTAACAGATAAGATGGGCAAGCAAGCAAAGCAAAAAACAAACAAACAAACAAAATGAACAAAGGCAATGAGAAATAAAGGAGAAGCAAGAGAGAATCAAACACGTCATAGAGTCATCAACAAATCATCGCATATAATACAGAAAAAATACTGGTTGGCTGTTTGAACTGTTAAAATATCAATAATGTTAAAGAGAAAAAAAACAACAACAACAAAAAGAACACGAATTATCATTGTGGATACACACACACACACACACACACACACACACACACACACACACACACACACACACACACACACACACACACACACACACACATTGACTAGATTAGATGTCATAGGTTGAAAGGCAGCTGACGTTATTGTTGCTAACTGAGGTAATCTACGACACTGACGTCAGGTATTTAAATAAAGTAACTTTGAAGGAAGAGAGTGATTGAGTGTTTGTGATATTTGGGGGGAGGGTGTTCCATAGTTGTGCACCAGAAAACGATAAACTACTTTTATATATGTCAATTCTTGGACGGATAATTTTGAATTGATTTTGTCTTGAGTTTGAGTATGATCGCACATTCTGATTAAACAAATTGAGAAGATATTGCGGAACATTCCTTTTTGATACTTTAAACATTGTGATACCTTTATTGAACATTAAGTGTGACTTTAGAGGGAGGATTCCAAACTGTTTAAGTTTTTCATCTGTTGTTAAAGTGGGATCTGGCATGATAAGTTTTGCTGCCCTCCTATGTAAGGTGTTCAATTTTTTTAGATGAACTTCACATGAGCTATCCCACAGTGTAGAGGCATAATCTATGTGCGATTTAATATGAGCATTATAAAATAATTGGCGTGTGTTTGTATCTGTTAGATATCTTAATTTGGACAGAATAAATAAGTTCTTGGAGATAATCCTGCATAAATAATCAATGTGGTTTTGCCAGGTAAGATTATGATCAATGAGAACTCCCAGTAGACGGTGTTCAGGTATTTGTGCAATAGAATTACCTCTCAAAGACAGATTGAGTGACAGAGGGCCAAGCTGCCGTTTTTGGCGTGTGCATATAACCATACATTCAGTTTTCGTAGGGTTCAAAGCCATGGCGTTTTTAGCACACCAATCAGAAATTTCATTTAGGCTCTTTTGCAAACGTGTGTTTACAGTCGCTATGCTTGTGTCTTGTGTATGGATTGTTCCGTCGTCAGCGAACATATCACAGTGAACTGTGGGATCAGATATATGAAGTGGTAAGTCATTTATGAATACAGAAAACAGAATGGGTCCTAAGATTGATCCTTAGGGAACGCCACATTTCACATGACCCTCGGATGAATATGATCCATTAAGATGTACTTTTTGTTTGCGTTCATGAAAGTAGGAATTGAAAAATGAAACTGAGAGAGAGAGAGAGAGAGTAAGAGAGTCTGTCATTATAAACATGCTTGTATAGTGTTTATTTGCTTGTTTTGTTGTTAGTTTCATTTCAGTTTGCCGTCTATTTTGGGTTCAATTATATTCAAGTTCTTGTTATTGTTGCTTGTTTGTTTGTGTGTTATGTTTGTTTTGAATTTTTTCTGGTTTGCCCTTGTGTTATCAATTTGTTTTTCTTTGTCTTTATTTCCTTCGTTTCTTCTATGTTTTATCAGGGTTGTCTTCTTATAGTTAAGACTGTAGAAAACGTTAAAAAAAAAACTGCTGGGTGTGGGTAGGTTTGTAATTTTCTTTTTATTTTTGTTTTTGCATAGTTTGGGTGAATACAAGATTTTTTTAATTGATTGACACTATTTCTTTGTCTTTTTTTTATTTTTTTTTTATTTTCTGTCTTTCTTTCATTTTTTCTTCTTTCATTCTTTCATTGCTTGTTCTTTGTATCTTCACTTACGTTTTTTGCTTGTGCTTTTGTTTGTGTATTTGTTGTCTGTTTGGTAATTTGTTTGTTTGCTTGTTTCTTTCGTCGTTGTTGTTTAAGGTTTCTGCTTTCCTTTTGTTTGTGTCTGTATTTGATAATTCGTTTGTTTGTTTTTGTTTGTTTGTTTGTTTGTTTGTTGTTTCTTCTCTCTTTCTTTCTTTCTTTCTTTCTCTCTCTCTTTCTCTTTCTTTCTTTCTTTCTTTCTCTCTTCTCTTTCTGGCTCTTTCTCTTTCCCTCCTTCTCTTCTCTTCTCTCTCTCTGTCTGATTTCTCTCTCTCTCTCTCTCTCTCTCTCTCTCTCTCTCTCTCTCTCTTTCTCTCTCTCTGTTTCTGTGTCTGTCTCTCTCTCTTTCTTTCTTTCTTCATCCCTTTCTCTCTTCTCTCTCTGGCTCTCTCTCTTTCTCTCCTTCTCTTCTCTTCTCTTCTCTCTCTCTGTCTGATTCTCTCTCTCTCTCGTTCTCTCTCTCACTCTGTGCATTTAGACGCGCTCCGCACTTATGCACGCATGAGCCCAGAATAAATGCTGTCAAACACATGAACACATATAAACAGTAAACAGTTCATCTTTTTTGTCTCCCTACAACTCTTTCACCAAACGCAAGCATACGTGGTTGCATTATTTTCAGGGATCCAACGTATTCTGAACACATCTCCATGATCAGCAAATAATGACACAACGTGCAAGACAAAGAAACATTGTCAGCTCAGCGCATTGCATTAAAAGAAGGCATTTCATCTATTATTAATCCAATCTCAGAAAACATGATCCCCCAGGGATCGACTGGAGGGAGAAAATGATTTGCGTCAACGAAATAGAGAATGAGAGCTCATGACGGAATGTATGGATTCATCGTGCATTTGTATGCTGAATGGCGATAAGATGAAAATGAGATAGATTTTTTAGGCCATTATCTCATCTCGTATATATATGAAAAAAATAAATAGATAAGTAACTAAGTACATGTAAATAGGCAAGGAAAGAGAAAAGAAAGATATCACTACTTGTGCACAAATGTATTTTCTGAGATAGAATTTTGACGCTATTAACTTTTTAGTTATATTTGTGAATGTATGGCAACCTGATAAACAATAGAAAATGTGAATGTTGTACTATGAATATGACAAGTTGTTTGTTAGTTTCTCTTTCTTTCTTTCTTTCTTTCTTTTCTTTCTTTCTTTCTTTGTTTCTTTCGTTCTTTCCTTCTTCCTTTTTTTTTTCCTTTCTTTCATTCTTCTTTTTTATTTATTTCTTTGTTTCTTCATCTTTGTGTTTATTTCTTTGTTTATTTGTTTTTCACATCTTCTGCATCGCCCCAGCTTTAGTGGCATTGCCCCGGACTTTTCTTGTTTGATACTGCAATGTACACCCATTTTGATTCCATTGAATCATAACCAATCGATGGGCTCCATTTATTTCATATCGTAGTTTTTCTAATTCTGTGGACAGAATCCATGAATTTGTGCGCTTTTTATTATTTTCAAAGAACATTTATTCTATTTTCTTTGTGTGGTTGCTTTTAAAGTCAAACCATAGTTCATGTTCACTGACGCAAGGTCATACGCACAAAGAATCAAAGTGATGGCCATCAAATAACCAGAACCGTGAAAACAGAATGAGAAAATATAATAACAGTTAACTAAGCAAGACGGGCACAAATGTTCCAACAATTGGTCTGTGGCAATTGAACAGAAAGGACGACAACAACAAAAGAATAATAAAAAGAGTCACTGCAGTCCAGCTTTACTACCACGTGGGGAATATCTAGAGACTTGTGTGGTGTGTGTGTGTGGTGTGTGTGTTGTGTGTGTGTGTGTGTGTGTGTGTGTGTGTGTGTGTGGTGTGTGTGTGTGTTGGTGTGTGTGTATGTGTGTGTGTCGTGGTGTTGTGTGTGTTGGTGTGTGGTGTGTGTATGTGTGTGTGCGTGTGTGTTTGTGTGTGTGGTGTGTGCGGTGTGTGTGTGTGTGTCGGTGGGTGTGTGTGGTGGTGTGTGTGTTGTGTGTGTGTGCGGGTGTGTGTGTGTTGTGTGTGTGTGTATGTATGTGTGTGTGTGTGTCTGTGTGTGTGTGTGTGTGTGTGTGTGTGTGTGTGTGTGTGTGTGTGTGTGTGTGTGTGTGTGTGTGTGTGTGTGTGTGTGTGTGTGTTGTGTGTGTGTGTGTGTGTGTGTGTGTGTTGCGTCTTTTCTGTGAACTTGTTAAAGGCCAATTGACCGAAAGTTTGCACATGTCTTGATTCGTTATGCTAATCAAACTTGCGTTCCCCATCTATTTTCGTGCCTTTCTTGTTTCTGCTGCAAAGGCGATTTAATGGCTGATTTTATCATTGTGTCGTGCAGCGCGTAGGCATATGATAATTATTTCTGTTATTATTCATATTTCTTCCATGTCCTTACCATGTGAAGAAAGAAATCAATTATCCGTATTTCCGTTGCAAATCGCTCGTTCAATCCTGTTTCGTTAAATAGTATTGGGGAGGCGATAAAACGTTCAATGTGTTATGTTCTGTGTGTGCCAGCCTGTGTCGTACCTTGCTGTGTGTATGTTATGCGTGTGCTGTGTAAGAG
>CM060305.1:30501365-30508865 GCA_030674185.1 Monoplex corrugatus | reverse complement strand
TAATTCCATGTGTATATACGTGACAGTCCTTTTTACTCTGACGCTATGGCCGGGAATGGTAATTCCATGTGTATATACGTGACAGTCTTTTCCACTCTGACGCTATGGCCAGGAATGGTAATTCCATGTGTATATACGTGACAGTCCTTTTCACTCTGATGCTATGGCCAGGAATGGTAATTCCATGTGTACATGTATATACGTGACAGTCCTTTTCACTCTGATGCTATGGTCAGGAATGGTAATTCCATGTGTATATACGTGATAGTCCTTTTTACTCTGACGCTATGGCCAGGAACGGTAATTCCATGTGTATATACGTGACGTGACAGTCCTTTTCACTCTGATGCTATGGCCAGGAATGGTAATTCCATGTGTATATACGTGACGTGACAGTCCTTTTCACTCTGATGCTATGGCCAGGAACGGTAATTCCATGTGTATATACGTGACGTGACAGTCCTTTTCACTCTGATGCTATGGCCAGGAATGGTAATTCCATGTGTATCTACGTGACAGTCCTTTCCACTCTGACGATATGGCCAAGAATGGTAATTCCATGTGTATATACGTGATAGTCCTTTTCACTCTGACGCTATGGCCAGGAACGGTAATTCCATGTGTATATACGTGACGTGACAGTCCTTTTCACTCTGATGCTATGGCCAGAAATGGTAATTCCATGTGTATCTACGTGACAGTCCTTTCCACTCTGACGCTATGGCCAGGAATGGTAATTCCATCAATGCCAGAAAAAGTCTGCTGAGCAAGGAGCGGCGATTGCCTCTCATTTTGTCCTCTTGTCTTTATCGGAATTCTACTGATTGCCCTTACCTCCATCATTATCCTCAATCTCTTTGCCTCTCTGTCTCTTTATACGTCTCTTTGTCTCTCTGACACAACACATGCACACACAGATAGACAAACACACATACAAACGTGCAAAAACACACATAGAAAAAAAAACACACAGATGCGCGCACGCATACACCACACACACACACACACACACACACACAACACACACACACACACACACACACAACACACACACACACAACACACACATACACACACACACACACACACACACACACAAGCACACAGAGTCGCACACAGAGAGAGAGAGAGAAAGAGAGAGAGAGAGAGACGCAGTCTGTTTTGTACTGTGTTCTGTGTATATCATACTTATATTGTGTGCAAGTGTGTTTGCGTGTGTGTGTGTATGTTTGTATATGTGTGTGTGTGTGTGTGCGAGCACGCGCGTGCGTGCGTGCGTACGTGCGTGCGTGTGTGTGTATATGTAGGTATATGTATACATACATATATATATATATATACATATATACATACATACATGTGTATATATATATATATATATATATATATATATATATATATATTATACATATATGTGTGTATGTATGTGTATGTATATAAGCACACATTATACCTGTTGGATTGGCTATTATTGCGTTTATCTTCATCTACATATCTTTATCAGATAGTCTTAGGAATGGCAGACGTGTAAAAGTAACCAAACTCTGCTATATCAGTTCAGTGTCATTGCCTTTACCGATGGAAAATAAAGGTCAATCACACTATCAATCAACCGATCTGTCTTTCCCCTTCCTCTCGCTCTCCTTTCTCTCTTTTTCTTTCTGTCTTTATCTCTCATCAGTCTCTCTCTGTCTTTGTCTCCTTCTCTATGCCTCTCTATTTCTCTCTCTCCCTCTCTGTCTCTATCTATCTCTATCTGTCTCTGTCTGTCTGTCTGTCTGTCTGCCTGTCTATCTCTCTGTCTGTCTGTCTCTCTGTCTGTCTGCCTGTCTGTCCCTCTCTTTCTCTCTGTCTCTCTGTCTCACTATCTCTCCCACCTCTCTCTCTCTCTTTCTCTCACTTTCTCTCTCTGCTTCTCTCTCTTTCTCTCTCTGCTTCTCTCTCTTTCTATCTCTGTCTCTGTCTTTGTCTGTACGCCTGTCTGTCTGTCTCTCTGTCTCTCTCTCTCTCAAACACTCTCTTTCTCTCTGTCTCTGTCTCTCTCTGTCTGTCTATCTATCTATCTATCTATCTATCTATCTATATATATATATATCTATCTATATATCTCTCTCTCTTTTATTTGTGCTGTGTCCTTATGTCTATTCCAGTCACCAGCACGTTTGCTTCATCAGAAGATGGATTCTTTGTTCGGTAGGTTCGCCCATTGTTTCCAAAGAGACTGACGGCAGTTTCCCCACATGACGGTACGGTAATGAAGAGCTACGGGCATCTTAGTTCAGAGTCCTTGTCTGAGATTAGTTCGTGTATGGGTGACGGTGCTGATGGGGGTAAAATGTTGTGTGTGTGGATGTAGGGGGTTGGTGAGTGGATGGGTGTTTGATTATCAGCACAGTACTAGAAAAGAGAGGACAAAGCCTTAACTATTATTACAGTACTAAAAAGAGAGGATAATGTCTTAACTACTATTACAGAACTACATGTAGAAAAGAGAGGACAAAGCTTTAACTATTTTTACAGTACTAGAAAAGAGAGGGGAAAAAAAACTTAACTATTATTACATTAGTAAAAAAGAGACGACAAAGCCTTTATTGAGAACAAAGTACTAAAAAAAGAGACGACAAAGCCTTTATTGAGAACAAAGTACTAAAAAAGAGACGACAAAGCCTTTATTGAGAACAAAGTATTAAAAAAGAGACGACAAAGCCTTTATTGAGAACAAAGTATTAAAAAAGAGACGACAAAGCCTTTATTGAGAACAAAGTATTAAAAAAGAGCCGACAAAGCCTTTATTGAGAACAAAGTATTAAAAAAGAGACGACAAAGCCTTTATTGAGAACAAAGTATTAAAAAAGAGACGACAAAGCCTTTATTGAGAACAAAGTATTAAAAAAGAGACGACAAAGCCTTTATTGAGAACAAAGTATTAAAAAAGAGCCGACAAAGCCTTTATTGAGAACAAAGTATTAAAAAAGAGACGACAAAGCCTTTATTGAGAACAAAGTATTAAAAAAGAGACGACAAAGCCTTTATTGAGAACAAAGTATTAAAAAAGAGACGACAAAGCCTTTATTGAGAACAAAGTATTAAAAAAGAGACGACAAAGCCTAAGCTATCATTACAGTACTAGAAAAGAGAGGACAAAGCCTTTACTGAGAACAAAGTATTAAAAAAAAGAGGGCAAAGCCTTAACCATTATTGCAGTACTAGAAAAGAGAGGCCAAAGCCTTAACCATTATTGCAGTACTAGAAAAGAGAGGACAAAGCCTTAACCATTATTGCAGTACTAGAAAAAAGAGGCCAAAGCCTTAACCATTATTGCAGTACTAGAAAAGAGAGGCCAAAGCCTTAACCATTATTGCAGTACTAGAAAAGAGAGGACAAAGCCTTAACCATTATTGCAGTACTAGAAAAGAGAGGATAAAGCCTTAACTATTATTATAGTACTAGAAAAGAGAGGACAAAGCCTTTACTGAGAACAAAGTATTAGAAAAAAGAGGGCAAAGCCGTAACCATTATTGCAGTACTAGAAAAGAGAGGATAAAGCCTTAACTATTATTATAGTACTAGAAAAGAGAGGACAAAGCCTTAACTATCATTACAGTACTAGAAAAGAGAGGACAAAGCCTTTACTGTTATTACAGTACTAGAAAAGAGAGGACAAAGCCTTTACTATTATTGCAGTACTAGAAAAGAGAGGACAAAGCCTTTACTATTATTGCAGTACTAGAAAAGAGAGGACAAAGCCTTTACTATTATTGCAGTACTAGAAAAGAGAGGAAAAGCCTTAACTATTATTACAGTACTAGAAAAGAGAGGACAAAGCCTTTACTATTATTGCAGTACTAGAAAAGAGAGGACAAAGCCTTTACTATTATTGCAGTACTAGAAAAGAGAGGACAAAGCCTTTACTATTATTGCAGTACTAGAAAAGAGAGGACAAAGCCTAAACTATTATTGTAGTAGTGGAAAAGAGAGGACAAAGCCTTAACTATTATTACAGTAGTGGAAAAGAGAGGACAAAGCCTTAACTATTATTACAGTAGTGGAAAAGAGAGGACAAAGCCTTAACTATTATTACAGTACTAGAAAAGAGACGACAAAGCCTTAACTATTATTACAGTAGTGGAAAAGAGACGACAAAGCCTTAACTATTATTACAGTAGTGGAAAAGAGAGGACAAAGCCTTAACTATTATTACAGTAGTGGAAAAGAGAGGACAAAGCCTTAACTATTATTACAGTAGTGGAAAAGAGAGGACAAAGCCTTAACTATTATTACAGTAGTGGAAAAGAGACGACAAAGCCTTAACTATTATTACAGTACTAGAAAAGAGAGGATAAAGCCTTAACTATTATTATAGTAGTGGAAAAGAGAGGACAAAGCCTTAACTATTATTACAGTAGTGGAAAAGAGACGACAAAGCCTTAACTATTATTACAGTAGTGGAAAAGAGACGACAAAGCCTTTACTGAGAACAAAGTACTAGAAAAGAGAGGACAAAGTCTAAGCTATCATTACAGTACTAGAAAAGAGAGGACAAAACTTGAACTATATCATTACAGTACTAGCAAAGAGAGGACAAAGCCTGAACTGTTATTACAGTACTAGAAAAAAGAGGACAAAGCCTTAAATATTATTACAATACTACAAAAAAAAGGACAAGGCCTTTACTGAGAACAAAAAACTAGAAAAGAGAGGACAAAGCCTTTATAAGAACACGGTACTAGAAAAGAGAGGATAAAGCCTTAACTATTATTACAGTACTAGAAAAGAGAGGCCAAAGCCTTAACTATTATTACAGTACTAGAAAAGAGAGGATAAAGCCTTAACTATCATTACAGTACTAGAAAAGAGAGGACAAAGACTTAACTATTATTACAGTACTAGAAAAGAGAGGCCAAAGCCTTAACTATTATTACAGTACTAGAAAAGAGAGGATAAAGCCTTAACTATCATTACAGTACTAGAAAAGAGAGGCCAAAGCCTTAACTATCATTACAGTACTAGAAAAGAGAGGCCAAAGCCTTAACTATTATTACAGTACTAGAAAAGAGAGGCCAAAGCCTTAACTATCATTACAGTACTAGAAAAGAGAGGATAAAGCCTTAACTATCATTACAGTACTAGAAAAGAGAGGCCAAAGCCTTAACTATCATTACAGTACTAGAAAAGAGAGGCCAAAGCCTTAACTATCATTACAGTACTAGAAAAGAGAGGCCAAAGCCTTAACTATCATTACAGTACTAGAAAAGAGAGGCCAAAGCCTTAACTATTATTACAGTACTAGAAAAGAGAGGATAAAGCCTTAACTATTATTACAGTACTAGAAAAGAGAGGCCAAAGCCTTAACTATCATTACAGTACTAGAAAAGAGAGGACAAAGACTTAACTATCATTACAGTGCTAGAAAAGAGAGGACAAAGCCTTTACTGTTATTGCAGTACTAGAAAAGAGAGGACAAAGCCTTTACTATTATTACAGTACTAGAAAAGAGAGGACAAAGACTTAACTATCATTACAGTGCTAGAAAAGAGAGGACAAAGCCTTTACTGTTATTGCAGTACTAGAAAAGAGAGGACAAAGCCTTTACTGTTATTGCAGTACTAGAAAAGAGAGGATAAAGCCGCAACTATTACTACAGTACTAGAAAAGAGAGGACAAAGACTTAACTATTATTACAGTGCTAGAAAAGAGAGGACAAAGACTTAACTATTATTACAGTGCTAGAAAAGAGAGGACAAAGACTTAACTATTATTACAGTGCTAGAAAAGAGAGGACAAAGACTTAACTATTATTACAGTACTAGAAAAGAGAGGACAAAGACTTAACTATTATTACAGTACTAGAAAAGAGAAGACAAAGCCTTCAAGAACATCACACGACTAGAAAGAAAAGAACAAAGCCTTAAAATATAGCAATACAGTCGTAGACGAAAAAGAGGATAAATCCTTAAATAGCAATACAGCTGCTAGCCATTCCTATTGCCTGTTTCCATCTGATGCATCACGCTTTGAGGTAAAGAAGCTTTGCTTTTTTTTTCTGCTATCTTTTCAACCGTCGTGTTGGAAGTGGTCGTTTGAATGCTGGAATCGATATGCTTAGTAGACTTACAAGTCCTTTTCAAGTTTTGCTCACAGTACATTTGTGTGTATGTGTGTACGTGTGTGTGTACGTGTTTGTGTTTGTCAGTGTGTATATATGTGTGTATACATATGTGTGTATATATGAGTGTTTGTGTGTGTATGTTTGCGTGGGTGTTTAGATGTGTGTGTGTGTGTGTGTGTGTGTGTGTGTGTGTGTGTGTGTGTGTGGTGTGTGTGTGTGTGTGTGTGTGTGTTTGAGTGTGTGTGTATATGTGTATGTATGTGTGTGTTTGCATATGTATGTGTGTGTGTTTGTGTGTGTGTTTGGTGTGTGTGGGTGTGTGTTTCTTTGAGTGTGTGTCTCTGTAGTGGTGTGTGTGTGTGTGTGTGTGTGTGGTGTGTGTGTGTGTGTGTGTTGTGTGTGTTTGTGTTTGAGTGGTTGAGTGTTAGTAGTTTGTCTAAGTGTCCATCTATCTGTCTATCTATCTATCCATCTATCTATCTATCTATCTATCTATCTATCTATCTATCAATCTATCAATCTATCTATCTATCTGTCCGTCTATCAATCTGTCTATCTATCTATCTATCTGTCTGTCTGTGTCTGTCTATCTGTCTGTCTGTCTATCTCTCAATCTATCTATCTATCTATCTGCCTATCTATTTATCTATCTATGTATCTATCTACCTACCTATCTATCTATCTATCTATCTGTCTGTCTGTCTGTCTGTCTATCTATCTATCTCCATCTATCTATCTATCTCCATCCATCTATCTATCTATCTATCTATCTATCTATCTGTCTGTCTGTCTGTCTGTCTATCTATGTATCCATCTGTCTATCGATCTATCTATCTGCCTGTCTGTTTGTCTGTCCATATATATATATATATATATACATACAAGTATATTAATATATGAAGAGATAGATAGATAGATAGATAGATGAATGTGTATCTATGTCTGTGTGTGTGTGTGTGTGTGTGTGGGCGGTGTGTTGTGCGCGCACGCGCGTGTGTGTGTGTATTGTGCGTGTGTGTGTGTGTGTATGTGTGTGGGGTCTGTCTGTGTGTGCGTGTAGTGTGTGTGTGCGTGTGTGTGTGCGTGTGTGTGCGCGCGCACGCGCGCGTGTGTGTGTGTGTGTGACCTATATTCAGAAACTGGAAAGGACAACACAAACGAGTGTACCTAGGTACAGTCTCAGAACGTGGCAAATATCTGTCCTGTTGAAACTGAGATTTGTGTTGCAGCTTGTTCTTTGACTTTTTGAAGGACGTACAAATTACAGTAAAACGAAGTTGCATCATTATGGTGGTGTCCCGCGACAAATTTTGTTGAAATCAGCTAAAATCGACAGTTTGCACACCGCCACCACAACTCAACCGTTTAAGAAACATAACATTGCATAAATA
>CM060305.1:30488865-30496365 GCA_030674185.1 Monoplex corrugatus | reverse complement strand
TACACACACACACATTCACACACACATGTATACACACACACGCAACACACACACACGCACGCACACATTAACTAAGTAAATAAGTAAGTAAGTAACTAACTAACTACCTAACTAACTTACTAACTTATTTGATCTTGTGTGATTGGCTGACTGGTTGATTGGTTGGTTGGTTCTTTGTTCAGTTACAAGTGTGCATCAGTTGTATTATGCAAATCGTTTTTGTGTATAATTGTCCTCCAAACTGATTTGTACTCAACGTGTATAACGCACGATCAGACGATTTAACTGAAACATGGAAAAATCACGCTGTCATACGAGCTGACAACATTCCACTGTGGTTTTACAAAGTCTGCATCTTTCGTAGGCGAACATTCTGATTTCATCTTACTCCTTTTCTCCCAGTGGACGAAGCAGCCGGGAAGTTTTAGTTTTTTTGTACTTTTTTTTTTTTTTTTTGCATTTGATGTTTATCCGTTTGTGGTCTTACGTTTACGTTTGACAAAGGCCAGTTGGCGAAAATTTGCTCCTGTCTTGTCTGTTTGTATTAAGTACGCGTTCTGATTCTATTTGGGTGCTTTTTTTTTTTTTTTGGTACATGCTGTGTGTTTATGTGTTTCCATCCATAACTCAGCCTCCGATATGATTTGTAGGATCTTTAATATGCTTATTTGATTTTCTGCATGCGTATACGCACGGATAGAACTTAGGCACTAGCAGGCTTGCACACATGTTGACTTGAGGACGTAAAGAAATATCTCCACCCGTTACCCATCAAGCGGAGGTGACCTGGCAGATCGAACCCATGACCTTCCATAGAAAATACAACATTTCCCCAGCTTTGATTACCAGGCAAATGGTGTATTTCATTGCTTTCATGACAATGTCTCAGAGTTGCCAGCACCCGTAAACTTTTGTTTTTCTTCACAATCAAAGTTCTGAGCTCCCTTTAATGTTTTGAAAAGAACAAGAAAACTTTCCTTTCACAGAACAGAATTATGCCTACCAGTCCATTTCTGCTTATAGGGCAGCCAACAGACTACGAACACCATCTCAGGCCCAAACTGTGGAAAACAGTGCATCAGGCCGTCACAAACTTTGACATTTTCAATGTTTAAGAAAAAGAAAGAAAAAAAAAGGTTCTGAGAACAAAACTTTCTGCCAACTTCTGAGGGCATGCTTCTATTCTCCTTTCTCCTCCCTTCCGCCCTACTTGTTAGTTTGTATATTCCTTTTTCAAAAACAAGGGGGAGAGAGAGGATTATTTCATATCGACCTGTGTTATGTTGTGTGTGTGTGTGTGCTGTGTGTGTGTGTGTGTGTGTGTGTGTGTGTGTGTGTGTGTGTGTGTGTGTGTCTGTGTCTGTGTGTGTCTGTGTGTGAGTGTGTGAGAGAGAATGAGTGTGTGTGTGTGTATGTGTATGTGCGTGTATGTGTGTGTGTGTATGTGTGTGCGTGTTTTGTGTGTGTGTGTCTGTGTGTGTGTCTGTGTCTGTGTGTGTGTGTTGGATGTTTAAAGCTTCCATTCACAAGCCAATACCAGTGAGTAAGATCTTCAAAGCTGTTTCTGTGTGGATCTAAGCCAATGTAGGGTTCAGAGGTGTAGATCGTGAAGGATTGTCGAATTCATTTGAAAAATATGGTGTTTACGTCAAGGTCACCTATACATCTCCCCCAATTCCCACCTCCCCATCCTTCAGGGAAAAAAAAAGACCAAAAAATCAGGACTTTTTTTTGGAAGATGTATAAACACACTTACACATTAACGACAGATACATGTACGTTCTGTGTTCACTGCTGTGATCGTCTGTTATTGACTTCAACGGACGGAGAGAGTTTTTCAATTGAAAATTCTTAAAGATTGCAATGATCTTTAACATATTTTAATCGGGATTGTTTTTTGTCATGATATCTGTATAGTTGTGAGGCGTGGACAGTCAACACGAAATGTCAGAGCAAGCTTGAGGTAGTTGGAATGTTATTTCTAAGATCGAAAACCCTTGAGAGATCCATCGACAGCAAAGAAAAAAACAAGACGGTCCTGAAGGAGACAAGACTCAGAGAGAACGTTTATAAAGAAGATTAGGAAAAGACAAGCAACATTTATAGGATATTTTATCAGGCAACAACAGAAAAGCTGGAGAGAAAAAAGAGCACCAGGTATTCCCAGGGAGAAAATATTGGACGGACTTTACAGTGGCCAGGGACAGAGAGGGGTGAGATATGTACTTGCAGTGACAAGGGACAGATTCCTATGGAGGGCCATGATCGCCAACGCCATGCGGAAGGGCACATGATGGTGCTGAATATCTGTATAACAGTTGAGATTGTTAGAATGGCTTGACGGTTGTGTTTTTCCTTTGCGGCAATGTGTGCTTTCCTAATGTTGTGCTTCAAACATTTTTTTTCTCTCTTTCGTCCTTTTCTTTCATCTTTCTGGGTAGTCTGCTTATATGAACATTACATTAAACGCACAACACAGCTACATGCAACATCATCACCATCACTGACAACTACAGCAACAGAATTATGGTGGCCCGGTTAACTTATAATAATAGTAATAGTAATATTCGATAAATTTCTTGTTAAAAGTGATGATTATGAGGTGATCGAGTGTGTGTGTGTGTGTGTGGGTGTTTGTGTGGTGTGTGTTGTGTGGTGTGTGTGTGTGTGTGTGTGTGTGTGTGTGTGTGTGTGTGTGTGTGTGAGTTTTGTGTGTGTGTGTGTGCGTGTGTGTGTGTGTGCGTGTGTGTGTGTGTGTGTGTTTTATTCTCTCTCCTAATATCTCCCCTTCTCTCTCTCTCTCTCTGTCTTTTCTCTCTCTCTCTCTTTCTTCTCTCTCTCTCTCTCTCCCCCTCTCTCTCTCTGTTTCTGTCCCTTTCTGTCCCTTTCTGTCTGTCTGTCTATCTGTTCTCTCTCTGTTCTCTCTCTGTGTGTCTCTCTGTCTGTCTGTCTGCTCTCTCTCTCTCGATCTCTCTCTCTCTCCCTCTCTCTCTCTCTCTGTTTCTGTCCCTTTCTGTCTGTCTGTCTGTTCTCTCTCTCTCTCTGTCTGTCTGTTGTCTTTCTCTCTCTCTCTCTCTCTCTGTCTGGCTGTTCTCTCTCTCTCTCTCTCTCTCTCCTCCTCCTTCCTCCTCTCCTCCTCTCTCTCTCTCCCTCCCTCTCTCTCGCTTTTATCAAGGGCTGCAGTTGTGGAATTTGTTCTGGTCTTTAGTGGTGACAGAGATCTGTAAAGTGATGGCTGTGGTTTTCAGATATCTTCAGTTAACCAAAGCCTGCCCTTATGCAGGAAATCCTTGTTATCTACAGAACATTAGCTGTCGGATTGGCCTGTCTCTTTCTACTTGTGCCTGCGAGATTGATGTGTGTGTGGGAGTGAAGTGAGGTTTGGGGCTTGTGTGTGTGTGTGTGTAGGGGGGACATGTAATCATGCGCGAGTGCATGTACATTATGACTATTGTTTTTCTTTTCTTACTAAAATAGACCGCTACTACTACTACTAACACTAGTACTACCAATAATAATAATAATAATATATTTTATTTATATAGCGCAAAATCTTGACAAAATCAAATCTAAGCGCTGAGCGTATACATGCATACATACCTACATACATATGAGCGTATACATGCATACATACATGCTTACATACTTACATACATAAATCTAAGCTGAGCGTATACATGATACATGCATACATACATAAATCTAAGCGTATACATATACATACATACATACATACATACATACGTACGCACATGCATACATAATAATTACAACATTTATACAGCGCAAATCTCGACAAAATCAAATCCAAGCGCCGAAAAGACACACACGCACACACGCACGCACGCACACACACGCACACACACACACACACACACACACACACACACACACACACACACACACACACACACACACACACACACACATGCATGGCCACAAATGGGGAGAAAAGAATAAAAGCAATAAAAGCAAGAATAAAACCAATGGAAAACCACAGAGAGCACATCATATACAATTATATATTAAAACAAAATGATTCCCCTCCGAGCGGAGACAGGCTGCAGAGGGGGGTTGAGTGAGGTTAGGATTTTATGCAGAGGAGAAAAGGTGAGTTTTGAGAGCGGACTTGAAGGAGGCAAAAGTAGGTTGCTGACGGACTGAGAGAGGAAGTTTGTTCCAGGAGAGTGGACCAGAAACAGAGAAGGCTCGTGGACCATAGGTATTGAGCTTAGTGTGTGGAAAGCGAAAAGTCAGAGGATCGGAGGCAGAGCGGAGGGTACGTGAGGGAACATAGATCTCAAGTAGGCTTGACAGGTAATCGGGGGCTGCGTTATTGAGGCTTTTGTAGCACATGGTGTCTAGTTTGTACTGTATGCGCTTTGATACAGGGAGCCAGTGAAGTTGTGCCAGGAGAGGAGATATGTGGTCAGCTTTTTTCTTTTTGAGTACAAGGCGTACAGCATTGTTTTGAATGCGCTGTAGGATGTGAATGATGGAGGCAGGAAGACCAGACAGGAGTGAATTGCAATAGTCAATGCGAGACATTATGAAGGAGAGAACGAGTTTTGCAGTTGTTTCGACAGAGAGATACTTCCTGATCAGGCTTATACGATGGAGATGATAGTAGCAAGATCTGGCAGTTTGAGAAACAAAGTTGTTCATGGACAGGGTAGAGTCAATGCAGACACCAAGGTTTTTAGCTGAATCAGAAATTGGGACTGATGTGTTACATAATGGGAGAGAAAGAGGAGGCAGCTGGGAAAGTTTCTGACGGGTGCCAATGAGGATAGCTTCTGTCTTGTCGTCATTAAGCTGAAGTCTATTGTGTGTCATCCAGTTCTTAATGTCCGAGTAACACTCAGTGGTGCGAGTCAACAGGCGCTGTATATTATCAGGTGAGTCACTATCTTGAAGTTGGGTGTCATCAGCATAGAAGTGGTGTTTTATAGAGTGGGAGTTGATGATGGTGGACAGGGGGGAGGTATAAAGAGTGAAAAGAACAGGGCCAAGGACAGATCCTTGTGGAATACCACAGGTCAGGTATGCAGGTTGAGAGTAAGTGCCATTGATGAGAACAGTTTGTTTTCTGTTTGATAAATACGAAGTGAACCAGGAGAGAGCAATGTCAGAGATGCCAAAAGTATGATGAAGTCTAGAAAGGAGAATACCATGGTCAATGGTATCGAAGGCTGCAGACAGATCAAGGAGTGTGAGGAGAGAGACTTTGCCAGTATCAGTTGCAAGGAGGAGATTGTTGAGAATGTGTAGTAGGGCAGTTTCAGTGCAATGGCACTGGCGGTAGGCTGACTGGAAAGGATTGAGGAGATTGTTGGCAGACAGGTGAGAGTTCACCACTAACACTGCTGCTACTGCTGCTGCTACTGCTGCTGTTGCTGCTATTTCTGTTGAATCTGCTACTACTGCTCCTTGTATGACTTCTACTACGACTGCTGCTGCTGCTACTACTACTACATGTACTACTACTACTTCTACTACTACACTGCTACGATTACTACTACTACTACAACATTGCTACGATTACTACTACTTCTACTACTACTACTACTACTACTACTACTACTTCTACTACACTGCTACGATTACTACCTCTACTACTACTACTACTACTTCTACTTCTACTACACTGCTACGATTACTACTACTACTACTACTACTATTACTACTACTGCTGCTACTGCTACTGCCACTGCTTTTACTACTATTGCTAACACTATACGCAGTGAGTCCAAATTAGGCAGAGAATAGCGTTAATTAAACAAGAATAATTTAGTAGTAGTAGTAGTAATGATGATGATAGTAGTAGTAGTAGTAGTAGTAGTTGATGTTTTTGTTGGTATAATCTGCACTGAGGTGGCCTTCGTGATCAGATAGAGACTGAGTGACTCAGTTATTGACTGACCACACGATGTAATCAACCCTGTTCCCCCGGAAACCTGCCCACTCGACCATCGAGTACCAATGGGATATGTTGTGTACCAGTGACATGGACTCCAGTGAAGTGTTCATCCACTGTCAGCCACAGTCCGACATTTGAGCTGACTGACCGGAATCTGGAGTTTGCTGTATGTTAACGAGTCAGTCTACTTTGGAAATGTACAAACTTTGACATCACCAGTTTTTTTTGCAGACACAATAGTACTCGCAGCAGCATTCTGATTTTTTTTGTGGGGGGGGGGGGGGGTCTTAAATTAAGAGGTCAGAGTTGTCAACATATTCCACTGTATTGTTCAAAGCAGAGTGGCGCAAAGCGAGCTCAAACTGCTCCCGTATAGTTAGGAAATGCGGACAATGCGAGCCCATATTTTCCGGCATTCTTTTTCTTAAATTGAGATCAGACTGACATAGATAACTGGTGCGTGCACTTCTCTCCCTCCCTCCCTCCCTCCCTCCCTCCCTCCCTCCCTCTCTCTCTCTCTCTCTCTTTTCTGGCATGTTTGTCTGCAGCTATTATCATCTAATTGAATTTGATAGCATGGTGGTTGTGTTTGCGAGAAGTTTATTTTTGGAGTCAGCGAGAAGTTCACTTTCGGGTTGGGGTCTCCTCCTGTCTTCTTTTTGCATGTTGGCCATCTTTGTGGTTCATTTTTATTTGTGGTGTGGGATTCTAGTCTGGGTACAGTTTGCCACTAGCATTCTGACTCATGTGCTGTGTATACTACAGGCATGGAAACATAACAAACTTTCATCTTCTGTCAGTCACTCAGCTATTTTAGCCTAATGACTGACTGAATTGGTCATCTGCATAAACGAATCGATAGTTTTAGCTCGAAAACACCTCTGACCTTAGACTTGGGCGCTTTCAATAGGTTATACAGACAAAGCCCTAGGGACATCATTGTGACACATGTGCCAGCGGCATGGGAACCTATCAAGCGTTCATCGCTTGCCAGCAACTGAATCAGACATCCGATCTGACTCAGGGTTTGATTTGATTCGTCTACAGAATTGTTCATTTGCTCGTTCTTCTTGTTCTTCTTGTTCTTCTTGTTTTTCTTCTTCTTCTTCTTCTTCTTCTTCTTCTTCTTCTTCTTCTTCTTCTTCTTCTTCTTCTTCTTCTTCTTCTTCTTCTTCTTCTTCTTCTTCTTCTTCTTCTTCTCTACTACTACTACTACTACTACTACTACTACTACTACTACTACTATTACTACTGCTGCTGCTGCTGCTGCTGCTACTACTACTACTACTGCTACTACTTCTTCTTCTTCTTTTTCTTCTTTTTCTTCTTCCTTTTCTTCTTCTTCTTCTTCTTCTTCTTCTTCATCATCATCATCTTCTTCTTCTTCTTCTTCTTCTTCTTCTTCTTCTTCTTCTTCTGCTTCTTCTTTTTGTCGTCTTTTTCTTCTTTTTCTTCTTCTTCTTTTTTTCCTCTCTTCTTCTTCGTTCTCTTTTTCTTCTTCTTTTTCTTCTCTTCTTCGTTTTTCGTCTCTCCACAATGTCTGGCCACATCTGGCGATGAATATAGCCGTTAGTTCCCCT
>CM060305.1:30468865-30478865 GCA_030674185.1 Monoplex corrugatus | reverse complement strand
GTGTGTGTGTGTGTGTGTGTGTGTGTGTGTGTGCGTGTGTGTGTTCCAGATTGTTCATGGAAATCCCAGGAACATTAAAATAATGAAGAAACATTAATGACAGCTGCAAATTGACTATTTCATATAAAGGATAAAATACACTTTTTTTCTGCCAAGGCAATGCGCTTAACAACAACAAAAACGACAAAAGAAGGAGAACAAATGTGCATTATGCAAGAACAAAAGTTACAGGTGGCGTGCTCCATCGATTGCGTGTAGTGAAGATTTTTGTTCGTTCATTCGTTCATTTTCTTTTGATCAAGAGAGATTCAGCCCACTCGGACATTAGCATATGCTCTTCACTCGGATCTTCCAGTTTTGAGCACCATAATTAAATGGGTAAATGCTGGAGTTTCAGGCTGACTGTCCTGCAGTCTATCCTCCGGAAAACCTTCTACTTGGTTGATAATTAGTAGAGATTTTTTTTTCCAAAAACTTTCAGGTCAACATGTGTGTAAGCTTGCCAATGCCTAAACCTGTGTAATCGCGTGCGGGCTATCAAATACGCAAGCAAAAAGATTTTGTAAGTCATGCAAGTGGCTGGCTTATGGAAACACGCAAACACTCAGCATGCACGCCCGCCGAAGAAGCGTATTGTGCAACAACATTGAATGTAATCAGTTTGCCCCACAACTTCAATTCTCTGTGTTCAGCTAAAATGTCTGTTATGTGTCATGCACAGTGAATCTAAATGAGTTTGGATAACAGTACAATACAACATCGATTTATATGATGTCTTATAGATACTGTGAATCGATGAGCTGGCACGGTTTTGAAAATAGGGCGGAAGGCAGGGTAGGGAAGGTAGGGAAGAAAGAAAGAGTGAAAAACAACAGGCCCTACGAATCACAAATTGGACACCACCAGAATGAGTGGAACATTAAGATGGGCAACCAACATGGCAGTTTTTATGCTGGATTCAAGACATCATAGCCTAGCGTCACTCTGTTTAACAGCAGAGTCAGCCAGACTGCAAACTGTATGTAACTGAGTTTAAGGGATTGAAATGTGTGCAGGCTACGATGTCCACGATTTCATCTGGCTGATAGAATCACATTAGCACTCTCCATTTTCTCCATGAAGTGACATAAAACCTAGTAGAATTTTATCCCGTCTCTTCCCTTAAATTGAGCTCGATGTCAAAGTTAAAGATTTTAAGCGTCTCTTGCATAATGAATAACAAACCAAGCTGCTTTCTCTTGCGTTTTAAGACATTTAAGTGTGTCTTGGCCGTTGATGTCCTTTGAGAGGAGTATCACATTTACGTTTTCTTTGCAATTCAGACTATAAGGCAAATTTGATAAACAATATCTCAATTCTTTGCTGCTATATTTTTGAAACGTCACTCACACCTTCAAAGACTAAAGGCAGCTGCCCAAGGGGTCAGGGAATGAAAAAAAATGATACCCACGCATGCAAACTTTTGTGGTGCAGTGGTTAGCTCAACGGATGGCCGAGTGGACGGTTGTGAGTTTGAACCCCATCATTTTTAGCCATTTTTGTGGGATTCTTAAGCCTCGACCTGCTCCTCTCTAGAGTTGAGTGTACTAAGGGCTTATTGAAAATGAAAAGACTTGGACCACACAGTCGAGTCTTGTCCACTTCATGGATGCGTAATTGAGGGTATTGTTTATATGTTCTGACCAACACCGTGGTTGTCTGTATCTCTGGGGCTTGGTTGATGTTTAGATATATTATACAGGTGTGCATATGGAATAGCCTTGTCACAGAGTTTAATCCAGAATGAAACTCCATATCAAACAATCTTATCGTCATCATCGTCATCATCATCATCATTCCATTGTGAAACATTGTTTGAGATTCTGTGGCCATTAATGTTGGCAAATAATCGGACAGAATAAAAGAAAGAAGGTGGGATCTGTAATGGCCGTCAATGCACAGGTACAGATGCATTCACCACATGCACCAGAGAGTGAACTTTGAACTAAACCTATAAGCACACAGAACAAACCATAAACGTTTGTTCTAGATGGACATCCAGTCCACATAAAAACATTAGCACTGTCCCCTTAGTTTTACAGCTAAAGCAGAGAATTAGCAACAAACCATTCGCATACATCACAGAGAGATTTGCTGTCACATTCTTGGACCGAACAAACGCAACCGTAAAACCGTAAAACCTGGATTAATGTTATTTTGTCAGTCCTTCCCTCATGAAATTAGATAAACAAGGCAAAAAGCAAAGAGCATGCAAAACAAAAAAACGAAAGAAAAAACAACACATAAATCTCTCTCTCTCTCACTCTCTCACTCCTCTCACACACACACACACACACACACACACACACACACACACACACACACACACACACACACAGGAACTAATACACATACACACACATACACACACACAAACATACACACACAAAAGCACCCCCAACCCCACCACTCCCCACACACACACCAAAGCTAAAAGCAGAGGAATAAACAAACAAATAAACAAACCAAACAAACCAAGCAGTCAGGTGTAAAAGTGTAAAAGCCATTTACGGGTTGGGAGATCAACGATGCCTGTTGTCTCTTAGATCGCGTGTTGTTGGGCTCTTCATCTGTCACTGGCTTGAATTTTCTGTGGCCTTCCTTTCTTTTATTGTCACATTTTACACATGGACCATGGCTATCATCCAGTCTGAGGACGACATGTCCACTGCACGCTAATCAAAGCGGGAAGGCAGGCACTCAGGCGTGCACACACATGCAAGTATGGTGCATTATCACACACACGCACAAGCACTCAAAGCACATGCAAGCACACACACACACGCGCGCGCGCACACACACACACACACATATAGAAACGCGCACGCACACACACACACACACATACAGAAACGCGCACGCACACACTCACACACACACCCACAAAACACATCACACTCTCTCTCTATCTCTCTCTCTCTCTCTCTCTTGTCTCTGTCACACACACACACACACACACACACAAACAAACAGACACACACACACACACACACACACACACAAACACACACACACACACAAACACACAAACACACACACACACACACACAAACAGACACACAGCGCTGTTGTGGACATGGATAAGAAGAGAAGAAGGTATGGATATTGTGTGTGCTTGTGTATTTGTGCTTGTACGCACGTGCGTGTGTGTGTGTATGTATATGTGCATATATGCTTATGCGCTTGAATGCTTGTACGTGTGGCAGGTGTGCACATGCTTGTGCGTTTCTGCATGCATTGATTTTTGTATACGAATGTGTATACATGTGTATCTGCTTCAGTGGAAGCTCACACACAATTTTCAAGCTCATGGACAAACATTTACGCGCACAGATCTGACACGCGACTGCTTTTAGAAAAGGCATGCAAGCCTAAAGGGTTGTGCCATATATTCCCCAATCCTCCATCAAATATTCATCAGTCTGGGTCACCATGCTTCACTACTGGCAACGCATGAGTTGTCTGTCCTCCTTGCTAAATTTAGCATGACATTGTATGATTGAGTGCCATGTATATGATCGTTTATGAATGTGTGCTAGGATTACGAACTCCCCTCTCTCCATTTCCGTGGTGTGTGTGTGTGTGGGTGGGTGGGAGTGGAATTGTGTGTGTGTGTGTGTGTGTGTGTGTGTGTGTGTGTGTGTGTGTGTGTGTGTGTGTGTGTGTGTGTCTGTGTGTCTGTGTGTCTGTGCCTATGTGTGTGTGTGTGTCTGTCTGTCTGTGTGAGCGTGTGTGTATGTGGTGTGAGTGTGTTTGAGCCTGTGTGTGTTTGTATTTGTGTTGGTGTATCTGTGTGTTTGTGTGTGTGTATGTGTTTGTATTTGTGTTTGTGTGTCTGTGTATGTGTGTGTTGTGTGTGTGTGCGTTGTGTTTGTGTGTGTGTGTGTGTTGTGTGTATGTTGTTGTTGTTGTTGTTGTTTTGTGTGTGTGTGTGTGTATGTGTGTGTGTATGTGTGGTGTGTGTGTGTGTGTGTGTGTGTTTGTGTGTGTGTCATTCAAAATGTCTTTTACCTAGTAAAGCAAGAGATAGATGATAGCAACGTCTTTGCTGTTTTCCAATCCACTGAACACAACAAACTACACCACATCATGCAAGATAATGAAATGAAACTTCGCTGTCAAAACATTGCCTGGTACGATCTTCTCTATTTCTGCGTGCCCATACCACAGGATGGTATATATCAGTATGCTGCATATACTGAAACAAGATCAGATTTGACAACTGAAACCTCTCCTTCTTTGTTCGTCTTTCGTATTTCTCTCTTGCTCGTAAATCGTACCAGCATAATGCTTATAACAATACGTCAAACATTACCATCTAAAATAACTTTCCTTTTTCTTTATGCAGGCAGTACTATTTTGGTACTGCACTTCGATAATTCATTTCGGTTGCATCTCAAGGAAGAAGTATTTCTCACTTATTGTGACTTCTTTTATTTTGTTCTTTTCATCCTGCATTCCACTTGATAATGAAATAAGACCACAGCCCTCCTCCCCCCCCCCTTCTTTTTAGTTGCCATGGTGCAGTGGTTAACGTTAAAGACTGGCATTGATGGTGTTACTCAAATTTGCTAGCTATAATTGGAGATGTCTGTATATCTTGGGCTTGAATGACGCCAAGATATTCGTTTTTGTCTTTCAGTGTTTCGAGAGGATGCATCATGAAATAAATGCAGAGTACAACACCTCATGCAAGTCTCAGTCCAGTGATGGGACTCCATGACATCATGGTTATCATCCCCATTGTTGTCATTATCTGACATTGTGATTTTTTTTTCACAGATTCTGCGGATATTAAATTGGTGTAGAAAAATCCTTTGAAAGTGATCATAAAGTACAGCTCTCTCATGCAGTCTTAATATAGAATGGAACTCCATATCATCGTGTCCACACCATTCCCATCGTCATCACCATGCTAGCATTGTGAAAATTGTCACATATTCTGTGGTCAAATTTGGCACAGAAATCGGAATATCAAAAAAAAAGTAAATAAACTAAAGTGAAAGGAATTGAGACCTTACACAGCTCTCCCTGTTTCTTTGTGTCCACAGTACGAATTGCTGTACATCGAGGTGCTGTATACGGTGAAACACAAGATCGGGGTGACCAGTGGAAGTCACTCTCCTTACCAACAGGACCTGTTCCAGTACGCCAAGGAGGCCTTCAGTGTCAGTCCTGAGGATCATGCCACTCTCCTTGCGAGGGCTACTGAAGAAAAGGTGGGTATATACTGTGTATGTTTGTGTGTGTGGAAAAAGGGGAGGGGGGAGGGGAGTATGAGAGACCCAGAAGGCAGAAGTGCTTGTGATGATGAGTAGGATTCATTCACCTGGGATATTTACCCAGGTCTTCATTGTCTATGTCGTAATCATCCCTCCAAAATGTGTTCTAAAATCTGTCTACTGGTCTATGTCGTAATTATCCCTCCAAAATGTGTTTTAAAATCTATCGACTGGTCTATGTCGTAATCATCCCTCCAAAATGTGTTTTAATTTCTATCTACTGATCATGTGACATTATGTAAACAATCATGTATCTGTTTACGACATAAGTGTATACGTGCATGTGTGATTAGCCCTTGTTAGTATCTAGCTTATCTTCATATATGTATCTTATCTTCCTATGATTATTTCTTGAAGTTTTACTTGCTTGATGCTTGAAGCCTCTCGATAATAGATAAAGAAATTAATCAAATGACCAGTTAATCCGCTGTCTTCAGTGTAACTCCGATAGTGGCGATTGTTACAGTTTTTCTTTTTTTAAGTTGGAACCCAATTCTTCTATGTACGGCAGCATCCAGGCCATATACAATAACCATTATTATATCTTGCTGATGGGATTGGTTTTGAAAAACGCTTGTTGGCAACTGAAATTTTAATTTTAAAAAATCTCTAAAAGATTCGTTTATACTAATGATGAGCATGTTATTTAAAGTGTACCCATTTATCTTGCCAGTGTTGCCACTGTCAGTACAACATTAGTTGATGTCACTGCTTGTAAAGCATACATATAGTGCCATTGTCAGTACAACATTAGTAAAATATAATTGTCAGTACAGTATCAATATGATGTTATTGTCAGTACAACATAAGTTAACGTCACTGTAAAACTTTAATATGCCATTATCAGTACAACATTAGCATATTGCCATAGTCAGTACAACATTAGTATAATGCCATGGTTAATACATACAACATTAGTGTAATGCCATGGCCAGTGCAACATTAGCATATTGCCATAGTCAGTACAACATTAGTATAATGCCATTGTCAGTACAACATTAGCATAATGCCATTGTCAGTCCAACATTAGTATAATGCCATTGTCAATACAACATTAGTATAATGCCATTGTCAGTACAACTTTAGTGTAATGCCATGGTCAGTGCAGCATTAGCATAATGCCATTGTCAGTCCAACATTAGTATAATGCCATTGTCAATACAACATTAGTATAATGGCATTGTCAGTACAACATTAGTATAATGCCATTGTCAGTACAACATTAATATAATGCCATTGTCAATACAACATTAGTATAATGCCATTGTCAGTACAACATTAGTATAATGCCATTGTCAGTACAACATTAGTATAATGGCATGGTCAGTACAACATTAGTATAATGGCATGGTCAGTACAACATTAGTATAATGGCATGGTCAGTACAACATTAGCATAATGGCATGCTCAGTACAACATCAGTATAGTGCCATGGTCAGTACAACATCAGTATACTGCCGTTGTCATTACAACATTAAAATAATGTCATGATCAGTACAACATTAGCATAATGTCATGGTCAGCACAACATCAGTATAATGCCATGGTCAGTACAACATTAGCATAATGCCATAGTCAGTACAACATTAGTATAATGTCATGATCAGTACAACATCGATATAATGTCATGATCAGTACAACATTAGCATAATGCCATGGTCAGCGCAACATCATATAATGCCATGAGCAGTCCAACATCAGTAGAATGCCATGGTCAGTACAACAACAGTAGAATGCCATTGTCAATACAACATCGATATAATGCCGTTGTCAGTACAACATCGGTATAATGCCATTGTCTGTACACCAGTAGCGTAATGTTATTGTTTCCACAACACTTATGTCATTGTTTGTACAAGATTGGTTGTTGTCATTGTCACTAGTCAATATTATTGCCTTACAAACATTTTCAACACTATATCTATGCAACATTAGTATAATGTAATTGTTTCCACAAATCAGTTAGTGTCATTGTCTCTACAATGTTTGTTAACATCATTATTTGCACAAAACTAGTTATTGTTATTGTCTGCATGACATTAGTTAATGTGTCTGTACAACATTAGTTTGTGCCATTGTCTATACAACATTAATTAATGCCACTATCTGTACAGCTTTAGTTCATGCCATTGCGTGTACAACATTACTATAATGTAATTCCACATCATTAATTAATGCCATTGCCTGTACAACATTACTATAATGTAATTCCACAACATTAATTAATGCCATTGCCTGTACAACATTACTATAATGTAATTCCACAACATTAATTAATACCATTGTCTGTACAACATTACTATAATGTAATTCCACAACATTAATTAATGCCATTGTATGTACAACATTACTGGTTAACGTCATTGTCAGTACAATATTAGTTAATGACATTGATAGCACAACATGACTTGATATCATTGTACAACATTATTCAATGTCATTATCAGTACAACATTCGTTGATATCCCTGTACGACACAGTCAGTGTCGTTGTCAGTACAACATTAGTTAATAACATTGTCAGCACAACATAATTTGATATCATTGTACAACATTATTCAATGTCATTTCAGTATAACATTAATGAATGTCTTTGTACAGCATTAGTTTGTCTTTGTACAGCATTAGTTAATTTCACCGTACAATATTAGTATAAGTTACTGTCTGTACGGCATCAGTTTAATATGATACTGTCGTCAGTGCAATGCCATTGTCTGTCCAACATTAGTTAATCTGACAAGAAATGGTTGCTGAATTGATATCAGTTTTTCCATTTTTCCATCAGTTCCTTCTCAGGAACAACGATGTCTGTGCTCACAAAACTGGAATAAAGACACAACAGAATCGATGATTACTGTAATACAAGAAACAAAACTGTCACACATTTTGACGTACTTGTCTTCATTTAGCAAAACAAACATTGAGACAGCCAGACACGTAAATCTAACTTAGGACAATAAGTGTGACAAAATGGGTTGTGTAGCTTTTTCTTCTATCTTTGATATAACACATTGCTTTGTACTTAGCAGCCTTAATGTAGTTTTCCACTTTTCTCTCCATTTTTTCTATTTCATCCGCTTCAATTTGTGTAATGCGTCTCTCTGCGACAAGAAAATGACAATCATCGGGGTTATCTTTCCTTTCTCAGTTATTAATGCACTGTAGTTATCTTTTCTTTTGGAGACATTCGATTAAGACGAGTACAGTACAGTCATTAATTTTCGTTCTTGTTGTTGTTCATTTTTTTGGTCATAAATGTTGTGTCCTCTTTATTAATTTTTGTTTGTTTTTGGTTTTTTTCTCTGTGTGTGTATTTGTCTCTCCGTCCGTCCGTCTCTTTTTATTACTATGTGATTATCTATTTGTGAGTTTATGTGCTTGTCATCGATGCCACCGACAGCGACTATATTTCCAAGGAAATTCAGTAATTGTTCATATCTCATTAAAAGCCTTTTCTGATTACATTTTTTTGAATTGTTTCGTGTACATGTTTACATTCCATGTTATTCACAGATAACTAACAGGATTGTACTGTTCTAAATACACATTTGTATTAAGTTGGTTTGTCAGTATTCTATACTATGTAGAGACTTACCCAAATTTTCATCACCGTGTCGTTTGTTGTTAGTGTTTTAATTTATTTATGCATTTCTTCGAGATTTTTTTAATTTGTTTGTTTGTTTGTCTGTTCGTTTGTTTATGATTATATACAGTTGATTCTTTTGTCGTGAGTTAATCGAATACATCACACGCGGAATACTCACACACACACGCGCTCGCGCGCACAGAGAAAGAGAGGGAGAAAGAGAGAGACAGAGAGAGAGAGAGACAAAGAGACAGAGAGACAGAGAGAGACAGAGAGACAGAGACAGAGAGACAGAGACAGAGAGACAAAGACAGTAAGAGACACACAGAGAGACAGAGCAGGACCTATGAAATACTAAGCTGGCACCATCAGAACAATTGTAGCATGAATGGAGACATGAAATCTTGAGTTCCTCAGCTTCTGTCATCAGAGCCAGCCCACCCACATGAAAAATGTGACCTATTTGATCTTGATATAATTTAGGAGGACTGTTATTTTTTCAGTGCCGACCTGCTATCGTAAATCAGTGAAAATTCATGCTGATATGAAGAGAGAGACAGAAGAGAGACAGACAGACACAGCAGACAGAGAGACAGAGAGACAAGAGAGAGTGTGTGTGTGTGTGTATGTGCGTGCGTGCGTGCGTGCGTGTGTGCGTGTGTGTGTGTGTGGTGCGTGTGTGTGTGTGTGTGTGTGTGTGTGTGTGTGTGTGTCTGTGTGTGTGGTGCGCGTGTGTGTGCATGCATGCGTGTTAGTTGTTTTTTCTTTTTTTTCTAGTGATTTTTTTTTCTTCCAATGATCAAACTTACATCCAGTAAAAAAAAACCTGTGGCTTGGTTACTTTGAAATAAGATGTTTAGTTTCGGATTGGAAAACAAAATTGTTATTCTAGCACCTTTCCTCAAAGGTCAGATGTCAGTGTGAATGATGTATTTCCGTGTCTATGGATTTCGAAAGCAATATATTTGTTTCTGATCTCAGTGTAAATAAAACCAGGAAGAGCATCAGTTTACCTGTATCTTGGACGAATGACAAAATATCTGTGTCTTGAGACAGATAGCATTACGTGCAAAAATATGTTCTGGAGAAATGAT
>CM060305.1:30458865-30463865 GCA_030674185.1 Monoplex corrugatus | reverse complement strand
CCCCCTCTTCTTCTCAGGAACTTAAGTGATGATCTAGGTGTTATGTTTTGGATGTGACAGCAAATCGACGTCTCGTGTCAAGCGTGCATTCAGCACATGTAAAAACAAATCCTACGGCAATAGGGGCTTGTCCTGGGCAAAGCTTTGCTGCTAAATCCACTGCAGAAGTGAAAGAAGGCCATAAGCCAGGGCGAAAGTTGAAGGCTCAATGGTCAACCTATCTCATGTAAATTGTCTAATTAGAGTTTTTATGAGATATTGAAAAAAATGTTGTTATGTATGTGTTTGTGTTTTGTGGTGTTTGGTTTGGTAGTGGTTGTGACTCGGGGGATACTTGTATGGTGTATTGATCTCTCAAATGCTCTCACTCTCTTTCTCTCCTCAAGTTCCCCACACACACACACACACACCACACACACACACACACACACACACACACACACACACACACACCAACACACGCACACACACACACACACAAACACGCATACACATTCAAACACATACACACACGTGCATACACACACACACGCAAACACACACCCATGCACACATACAAACAAACAAACAAGCACGAAAACATATATTCAAGACCACTGGAATGCATGCACGCACGGTATATAATTAACTTCGTTTCCCAGACCGGAAAATGTTGAGAAAAAGCTGCAAATTTCTGGCTCAGCGATCATCAAGAAGTCTGTGAGGACAGTGGATCCAGACCACTAGCACGGCGACACGCACCATTAGTTTCCTTTCAACTTCCTAATAATATCTGTAGTGTCTGTTTCCAAGGCCATTGTGGCTGTGTCGCAATAGTCTCTGCAGGGTTTTGATTCCCGTTTGGACGTCAGTCAGCACCCACCTCAGTTGATATGGCCAGCGGGAATGACCACAATAAAGTGTGTCGTGGCCTTGTGGTGGAAGACCTGCGAAAAACACGATTTCAAATCACGGATGGAACAGGGATTTTTCTCCCTTCCCCCTCCCCCTCTCTTCTCTCAGGAACTTAAGTGATGATCTAGGTGTTATTGTTTTGGATGTGACAGCAAATCGACATCTCGTGTCAAGCTCACATTCAGCGCACGTAAAGAAAAATCATACAGTAATAGGGGCTTGTCCTTGGCAAAGCGTGTGGCTAAATCCACTGCAGGAGTGAAACCAGGCCACAAGCCAGGGGAAAGTTGTGGGCTCAATGGTCAATCCTCTCTCATGTCATTGTCTTATTAGAGTTGTATGAGGTATTGAAAATTAATGTTTTTTTGTGTGTGTGTTTGTGTTTTTGTGGTGGTTGGTTTGGTAGTAGTTGTGATTAAGGGGATGCTTGCATGGTGTATTGATCCCACAAACACTCTAACTGTCTTTCTCATAAGTTCACACACACACACACACACACACACCCCACACACACACACACACACACGCACACACACACGTACACACACACATACATACATACATACACAGACACATACATACATACATACATACATACATACATACATACATACATACATGCATACATACATACATACATACATACATACATACATACATACATACATACATATATACATATAAACATACGCAGATATATACACACACACGCACATGAAAAAACAAACACAGACACAGATATGCACGCTCAATAATCAACTTTGTTTCCCAGACTGGAAAATGTTGAGAAAAAGCTGCAGACTTCAGGCTCAGCAATCATCAAGGAGTCTGTGAGGACAGTGGATCCAGACCATTAGCATGGCGATACGCACCATCAGTTTCCTTTCAACTTCCTAATAATGTCTGTAGTGTCTGTTTACCAAAGCTGCTGTGGCTGTGTCGCAATAGTCTCTGCAGGGTTTTGACTCCCTTTATATATGTCAGCACCCACTTCAGTTAATATGGCCAGTGGGAACGACCACAATAAAGCGTGTCGGGGCCCTGCGGTGGAACACATGCGAAAAACACGATTTCAAATTACGGATGGAACAGGGGTTTTTCTCCCTCCTTCTCCGCCTCTCTTCTCTTCTGGAACGTAACTAGTGGTCGAGGTGACAGTCTTTCGGATGTAAGAGCAAATCAACGTCTCGTGTCAAGTGCACATTCAGCGCACGTAAAAACAAATCCGACGGTAGTAGAGAACTTGTCCTTGGCAAAATTCTGTAGCTAAATCCACTGCTGGAGTGGATCATGGCTATAAGCCAAGGCAAAAGTTGTGGGCTCAATGGTCTATCCTCTCTCATGTGACCGGCGTGCGTCTGAAGGCTGTAAAAGAGATAGGTAGTGCAAGTCAGATTTGTTCTTCGTAATATTACCTTTGCAAGCAGCTATCCAAAACCCATGGGCGAAATTCTGATGTTTTAAATTCAGTCCTGTCATAATGTTTCAACCATTTTGGTGACGGTGGCGTAGTGTTTCATAGATCTTATCTGCTGCAATCATTCCAATTCAAAACCTTGCCAGTACAATCACAGATGACAGATTTGGTGGAGCACATATGAAATTACCTAATTCAATGAATCTCTCTAGAGTAAACTCCAAGTTGCAAACTTCATTTGTCACTATGTACTATACCATCTGTTATGGAGAACTTGCCGTTGCCCATACAGCAGGCTCATCCTTTCCACAAGCTACATAAGTTGAATTTGGACTTTGTTTAAGAAGGATTCTTCACATATAGACAATTCATTTGTGCCCCAATAAAATCAGCCAGAAATTATCTGGAGACATCTTGAGCCCGCACAAAAGCCCATACATTGGCAAGGTCTTTAAGTGGGGTAAAGCGTGGATGAAAACTAAAAAACACTGACACTGCCAGGCTGACTGGAGCCTTAAAATGATTAACAAGCAGGCCAGTTTTACGTTGGGGGCTGGCACTGAAATTCAGATCTTGAGTCTGATACTCCACAAACTGAACCAGCCAGCCCGTTGAAAATGCATGTGGCTTGTCTAACAATCGAACCCAAGTCTTCTCCATTTAGCAGCTCGACGCCCTAACCAAATGATCTACGATCATCTGAAAAATATTTTTAATGTAACAAATACGTTTAGGAGATAGAATAACTGCATAAATATATTTGGAACCCCAAGAGAGGGAAAGCTGGATTCTGTCTTACGAAATACAGATAATGATGATAAATGACTGTCTGTTGATGGATGAGTAAGCACACTAGTCCTTTATAGTCTGGACTGGGTCTTCATGTGGGATACAAGACCGATCTTGGAGGCACATGTTCTTTCACCGGCGCTGCATGGGAAGAAGTGCTGCGGTCCTGGGTTCTGCTGCCGTCGGTCTCTTTTCCGTTGAATAGCAGTTGTGCGCTGTTCAAATGTGATTTTGCCCTGTGTGCACTGCAGTCAACAGCTTACTCTCTCGCAGGCAATGTTTTTCTTGGCGTTGATGCCTTAGCTGATTAGGTTGGCCTTCAGGGTAGGCTTTTTATCGCTTTAGTGGTCTTCCTTGGTCACAATATCCTTGCTTCAGCTTTCCATGTAGGAGTGTTGTTGGGATGTGGATGTCTTCCAACAGGACAAACGTGTCATGTACAAAGAAGCTGACATTTGATGTGTAGAAACTCTATGCATGGCAAGCTACACTTGTTTAGAATTTGAGGACTGAACACTCGATTTTGCCACGTGATGTTGCAATATAATGGTAAGAAGAAGAACAAGTAGAAAGGCGTACAGAAATAACCTAACTGGGTGATTATCGCGAGCGTGTGAGTGACATTGGAGTCTTACCATAAAGGACAGTGATATGAACGATCAGTTTCTTTTGAACTTTCTAATATCTACATTGTCTGTCTGTCTGCCAAGGTTTTTTCCTGCAGTGTTGCAATACGTTATGTCTTGTCAGAGTTTTATGGGATATTGGAACAAATGTGGTTTTGTGTGTGCTTGTGTTTTGTGGTGGTGGTGTGGTAGTGCTTGTGGTTAGGGGGATGCTTGTGTGGAGTATCGATTTCTTAAACACTATCGCTGTCTCCCTCTCTTTCATCAAATTCACACATGCACAGAAACACACACGCAGACACACAGACACACAAACACACGCAGACACACAGACACACACACACACACACACGTACGCACACACGCACGCACATACACACATACACGCACATATACACACGTACAAACAACAACACAAGCACACATTTCTTCTTTGTCTGTCCTTTATTTCATAAGGGATTATAGTGTCCAGTGTAAATTAAACACTATTTGCATATAATGATACACGTGTCATCACGCTGATAACAACATTACACAATGCAAGACAAGTATAACGCACGCAACATGGAATCATTAAAATCAAACTGTACAGTGAGAGCTCTATCTTAAAGCCATCAGTGTCATTCAAATAATTATGGGGTGTGTAAAATGTCAGGAAACTGCAAAATAAAGAAAAGACATGATGGTTGACAGTATGATATTTAATGATACTAATAAATCGAGCAAATAGTTCCACTTACCCCAAGTAACAGCAGCTCTATATGCAGCAGACATCTCTTGCCATAGCCTCAACACAGCGATGCGAACAGCTGTTTGAAACCATTTTTGCTTAAAGTAACCCTTTCACTTCCTCACACTATCCACCAGCCTTCCGCATTTTTCTCTCACTTTATCAAGTAGGTGGAGGGAGTGATAGGCAGGAATATGGTGGATAGGGTGAAGTGAGTAAAGGGTTACGTTTGTTATTCGATACCGTGGTTGATATTGCAAGAAGCTGGTAGATAGGTTGAGGAAGTGAAACAGTTAATTGTTTTCTTTTCTAGCATGGCCTATTACGCATAAAGCTGGTGAATAGTGTAACAGAATGAAAGGGTTAATTGTTTTCTTTTCTAGCATGGCCTATTACGCATAAAGCTGGTGAATAGTCTAACAGAGTGAAAGGGTTAAAGTTAGTGCTGTGTTGTCTTGGCTGATAATGCAGGAAGTTGGTGGATTAGTTAACGGAATATAACGATTAACGGAGCGTAGAACACGCAAAACATACTGGGCAGAAA
>CM060305.1:30443865-30448865 GCA_030674185.1 Monoplex corrugatus | reverse complement strand
CTTAAAGACAGATGAAATGATACGTAAAAAATTTAATGTACATGTTCAAAACAAATTCAGTGATCTGGAAGACGTTGGTGACAGTGAGGAACAATGGACAAAGTTGAGAAGTTCGATAAATGAAGCTTGTGAAGAAATCCCTAAGGCAGATAGAAAAGCAAAAAGGAGGTGGATGACTAATGAAATTTTGGGCTTGATGGAGGAAAGGAGGAGGGCAAAGAGAAACGAGGAGAAGAAACACCAGGTAGACCCAGAGAGAGAATGCTGGACGGACTTGCAGAGTGGCTAGGGATGAGGAGGGTGGGGGAGATGCTGGGAGCAACGAGAGATACAGATGGATGGAAGTCCATGGTCGCCAACGCCATGCGGCAGGGCACCTGATGATGATGTGGTAGAGAGTCTAAGTGATCGGTGCAGAGTTTATTGACACAGGAGTGATGAAAAACAATGGAGCAGCAATGAAAAGTTTATGAAAATAGAAAAGAGAGATAATATAGAAGAGAGAGAGAATAAGTTAGAATTGGAAATTTTTCTCATTGTACAGGACGCTAGTTCTGTCTTCTTCCCTCACTGAAAATGTTCATGACGAAACACACTAAAGGTAATATATGATAATATTATAGTGCTGGTAAATAAAGTTTCCGCTCCTTTCATTTCATTTCATCCCCCCTTTCTCTGTCTGTCTGTCTGTCTCTCTCTCTCTCTCTCTCTCTCTCTCTCTCTCTCTGTCTCTGTCTGTCTCTCTCTCTCTCTCTCTGTCTCTCTCTGTGTCTCTCTCTCTGTATCTCTCTCTGTCTCTCTCTCTTTTTCTTTCTTTCTTTCTTTCTTTCTCTCTCCCTTTCTCTCTCTTGCTCTGTCATTTTTGCCCCCCCCCACACACACACGTATACACACACACACACACAGAGACACAGACACACACATACACACACACACACACACACACACACACACAATCGCCAGCAGGCACCTACTCCATCCACACACTGCAGGGAACAGTTTCTCTGTAACCTAAAATAAACTGTCTGGTGTTTATATAGAAACGAAACGAAACAGATCACTCACTAGTAAAAGGTGTTTTGCAGTCTGCGAAACAAAAAGTTTCCCAGACTTCTGTATTTTTCTTTCTGCTAAATGGGAAAGGCGTGTGGGCCATTCCTTGGAGGATTCTGTTACTGATCATTTTCTCTTGGGGAACAGGAGACACTATACAGAAGACATGAATCTCCCCTGTGATGTCACCTTAGTTGGGCTATATAATTATTTTCAGACAAAAAACATATGCATTATTATACTTTTCTGTGTATTTATTACATTTTGTATTGCTTTGGTTCAATATTCTCTATTCATACATCACTTTTTTTTCTATTGCGTGTTGTTGTTGTTGTTGTTGTTGTTGTTGTTGTTGTTGTTGTTGTTGTTGTTGTTGTTGTTGTTGTTGTTGTTGTTGTTGTTGCTCTTGCTGCTGTTGAAGATACTGATTATCTTGCTTTTCTTGCTCTTTCTGTTTTTTTCGTTCGTTTGTTTGTTTGTTTCTTTGTTTGTTTGTTTGTTTGTTTGTTTGTTTGCTTGTCTGTTTTTTTGTTTGTGTGTTTGTTTTTTTGTTTGTGTTAGATCAATCTGAGAAAGGTTTTTGATGTTTTATATCGCACGTCCTCAAGCACATCACACACACACACACACACACACACACACACACACACACACACACACACACATATGCGTGCGGGCACGCACACACACACACATGCGTGCGGGCACGCACACACACACACACTGTTTTCTATAATCTCTTTCTCTCTATCTTGTCTGTCTGCCTCTCTGTCTGTCTGTCTCTCTCTCTCTCTCTCTCTCTCTCTCTCTCTCTCTCTCTCTCTCTTCTCCTCTGTCTCTTTCTTTCTCTCTTCTCCTGTTTCTCTCTCTGTCTCTCTCTCTCTCTCCCTTCCTCTCTCCTCCCTCCCCATCTATCTCTTCCTCTCTCTCTCTCTCTTTCTCTCTGTCTTTCTTCCCCCCACCTAACCCACTAAGCACACATACACACACATATCTCACTTCAAAACACCACATATTAATTTCCAAGTCCAATGGTCACATATCTTTACGGCAATGAAACAGAACACTGACCAGAAAAGGTGTCTGGAAACTACAAAACAAAAGTTTTTCAGACGTCGAATGGAAAAAAAAACGAGGAATCAAGCTTTGGGGGATTCTATTACCGGTGGGTTTTTTTTTTGTTTTTTTGTTTAGTTTTTTTTTCTCTTTGAGAGTGGAAATGCTGGCCAAGAGGCTTTTACTGAGTCTCCCTTGTGATGTCAAATTAGCTGATGCTTGTATAATTTTGATGTCTTTTCCTTGTGTGTTTTTCACAATTTTGTTGTTGTTGTTGTCGTTGTTGTTATTGCTGCTGTTGTTGTCATTGTTGTTGTTGTTGTTGTTTTACTGTATTTCATTGGTTAAATTTAATATCCTCTGTATTCTTATATCATTTTTTTTACATTTTGTTGCTATTGGTAATGTTACATGTTCTGTCTGTCTTGCTCTTCTTCTTACATGTGTTTTTTTTTTCCTTTAACCAATTTTTTTTTACTGTAGAATAGAGTCAGTCTGATAGAGTGTGGTTGATATCACACACTGACATGTACATGACGTACACATAACGGCAGACACGCACATATACGTACAAATACACCAACATACACAAACACATATACACATACAAATGCACACACATACACATACATAGACACATACAAATACACACACATACACACACGCGTGCACATGTACACACACTCTCACACGTACAAACACACACAAGCATATACATACATACATGCATGCATGCATGCATGCATACATACATACATACATACATACATACATACATACATACATACATACATACATACATACATACATACATACATACATCACCTGTCACCTGTCACCTGTCGGCGTCACCGGGAACAGTGTTGGCCGCTGCACATGATGTCCTCACAAGTTGCCTCCAGCACTCTCGATCTTGGCTAAGTCTGACCACCTCCTGGAGTTTCCTGCCACTGATGTTTGTGATGTTTCTAGCAAGTGATGCAGGTGGCCGTCCTCTGTTTCTCTTTCCTTCCACTTTACCTTGGAGGACAGTGGACATCAAGTCTGTTCTCTCATTACGGATTGCGTGTCCAACATATTTCAGTCTCCTCCGTTGTATGAGTACTAGGAGCTTGCGTGTAGTACCCAACTCATTCAGTATGCTTTCATTTGAGCGCCTATCCGTCCATTTGACCCTCAGCAGTCTTCGGTAAAACCACAGCTCTGCTGCTTCCACTCGTCTTTCATCCTCTTTCTTCATTGTCCATGCCTCGCAGCCGTATAACATCACTAGCCAGACAAGACATTTTAAGAGTTTTATCTTAAGGTCTGCTGTTATGCTGTGGTCTTTCCAAATATTGTTCAATTGAACCATACTGTTCTTGGCCATTCCAATTCTCATCTTTATGTCTTTTGAGCATGTTCCATCGTGTGTCTTGACTGAACCTAAATATTTAAAGTCCTTGACATTTTCTAGAGGGACTTGGTTTAGCATGATCTGGTCCTGTCTAGTGTTATATTTGCCTGCAACATGCATAACCTTTGTCTTCTTTGAATTTAAGTCCAGCCCAGCTGCCTTTCCAACCCGGTCTACCCTGCTTAGGATCCTCCTAGAGCCTGTAATGTTGTCTGCCAGTAATCCTGTGTCATCTGCGTAGCGTAAATTTGACAGGTTTCTACCACCAATATTTACTCCCATGTCTTCTATGTCTGCTTCTCTCATGATATGTTCAGTGTATATGTTGAAGAGATGTGGAGACAGGATGCAACCTTGCCTTACCCCTTTAGTGATGTTAAAAAATTTGCAGTTTTGATTATTCCATCTGATTGTTGCTTTTTGATCATTATATAATGAAGCTATGAGGGAAACCAGATGTCTTGGAAAACCCATTTTGATCATGAAGTGGAAAAGACTTTGGTGAATCACGCTATCAAACGCTTTGCTGTAGTCAATGAAAACGATGAACATCTCTTGGTCTGTGTTTCTAATCTTTTCTATCAATATCTGGAGTACAAACAGCATATCTACTGTTCCCCTGTTTTTCCTATAGCCTGCCTGACAGTCGGATAGCTCTTCCTCTACTTTTGGCTTTAACCTGTTTAAAATTATTATCAGCAGTATTTTACTGGCATGACTGATCAGTGCAATTGTTCTATAATTGTTGCAGTCTTTGACATTTCCACTCTTATGTAACATGACAAATTCTTGGAGCTTCCAGTCTGTAGGCCATTGACAAGTCTTCCATATCTTGCAGCATAAGTGATGCATTACTTTGAGTCCACCATCACCTGAGTGTTTCAACAACACTCCAGGAATATTGTCAAGACCAGGAGACTTTCTGCATTTTAGATCTTTAATGGCAGATTCAACTTCGCTGAGCAGAGGTTCAGGTTCCATATCTCCAGGGGTCAATTCCAAATTTGGCTCTAAATTATTTTCATGGCTGTCAGGCTTGCCAAAAAGTGATGTGCCATATTCATATACATACATACATACATACATACATACATACATACATACATATACACATACATACATACATACACACATACACGCATACTATCCGTCTCTCTGTCTCTGTGTCTGTCTTTCTCTCTCTCTCTCTCTCTCTCTCTCTCTCTCTCTCTCTCTGTCTCCTTTCTTTCTTTCTTTCTTTCTTTCTTCCTTATTCTCTGTCTATCTCTTCATACTCCTCTCCCCTACCTCCACCTCTTACACACACGCGTGTGTACACTAGAAGACACTACATACTATTTTTCAAAGTTAGACATCCCATAATCTTCATTGCTGTAAAACAGAACACTGGCCAGGAAAGGTGCCTGCAGTCTGTAAAACAAAGCTTCCCTGACATCTGTGTCCTTCAGTCAGCCAAAGGCCATACAAGGAGGGATATGGACTATACCTGATGACA
>CM060305.1:30431365-30436365 GCA_030674185.1 Monoplex corrugatus | reverse complement strand
CACAAGCACGCGCAGGCACATGCACACACACACACACACACACACACACACACACACACACACACACACACACACACACACACACAGACAAATAAACAGACAGAGACATAGAGATAGAGACAGAGAAAGAGAGAGAGCGGGAGAGAGAGAGAGAGATAGAGAGACAAACACACACAGAGACATACAGAGAGAGAGGAACAGAGAGACAAACACAGAGAGAGAGAGAGAGAGAGAAAGAGAGACAGACAGACAAACAAACAGACAGAGCCATAGAGACACACAGAGAGAGGGAGAGCGGGAGAGAGAGAGATAGAGAGAGAGAGAGCGAGACAAACACACACAGAGACATACAGAGAGAGAGAGAGAGAGAGAGAGGGACAGAGAGACAAACACACACACACACACACACACACACACACACACACACACACACACCCCAATTTCCTTCTCAAATCAATATGTAATTATCTCCCTTTTCCTCCCTCTCCGATCGATCCGTCATAGTCTCCCCTTCTTCTTCCCTCTGTACCTGATTGCAGTACTCTCTCTTTTTTTTTTAAACGAAGATTCAAGAAAAAGAAGAAATAAACGTGAAATACACAAGCCAAGAAAGGAGGAATGAAGGACAAAAAGAAAGAAACAAATAAAAATAAAAAAGAAGATCCAACGCAAGTGAACTTTTATGAAGCCTTAGATCATAAGCATTCCTATTCAAATGACATGAATATTTCTATGAAAGACTTCCGACAAAAGGTCAACTGCCACTAACAACTTCCTGATCACTGCCATACCAACGTGAAGTTGTCTTTGTCTAGAACTGATTCCGTTTCCTGGTTCTGTCAAAATTGCATCTTTCTGTTTGTTTATTTGCCTGTTTCTTCCTTTCTTCCTTTTTTTTCTTCTTTTTCTTTCTTTCTGTCTTACTTCCTTTCTGTCTTGATTTCTTTTTTCTTTGCATAATTGCTTGTTTGCTTGTTTGTTTGTTCGTTCGTTCCTTCGTTCCTTCGTTTGTTTGTTTGTTTGTCCATTTGTTTGTTTGTTTGTTTGTTCGTTCGTTTGTTTGTTTGTTTGTTCATTCGTTTGTTTGTTTGTTTGTTTGTTATGCCGTTTTCCTCCTTCTCGTTTGTTAAAATCGTTCTTGATTTTGTTTTTACTCGTAATAAACAAAACAGGAAAGTCTACACCAGCTTTATGTTAGATAGATCCTGAAATGACACAAACATGCGTTAAAGTATCACATAGCATCTCTGACGTCCGTGCGTGTGGAATTTATTTCGAGCGAAGAGATGTCGTTTTGAGAAACTGAAACTTAAGAGCGGAGGAGGCGTTTCTCGTTCAGGTAAACAGGGTATGGAGCTTTCATTATGATAAAGACAAGTACGACATTGTTTAGTAGGCGTAAAGCAAGTATGATTTTTGTTGATTTCGGCATGGACCTAGTATGAGTTTTGTTAACCCTTTGACTCCACCACCCTGTCCAACAGCATCCTGCATTGTCAACCATGCTAACAAAGCAAAATCTTTAACCCTTGCACTCATTCACCCTATCCTCCGACTTCCTGCAGCAAGCTGGTGGATAGGGTGAGGAAGTCCAAGGGTTAATTTTTGTGGAGTTGATGGACAGGGTGCGGGAGTCAAAGAGTTAATCACAGCTAAAGGAAAGAGTGACATGTTTATCAAGGCGTATAGAAATTATGGCATTCGTTGAATAAGACATAAGGCATGATATATGTTGATTAAGTCACAAAGACAGTCATTGAATAAGACAAAATGTATAACATTCGTTGACTGAGACGTAAAATATGATATTTGTTGATAAAGACGTAAAACTATGGTATTGGGTGATTACGACGGATAGTACGACATTCGTTGATTAGGACATAAAATATGACATTTGTTGATAAAGACATAAACATGGTATTTGTTGATTTACGACAGTAAGTATGACAATCGTTGATTAAGACATAGCATTCGACATTTTTTGATAAAGACATAAAGTACGTTATATGTTAATTACGACAGATAGTAAGTTATTCGTTGATTAACAGGTAAGATATGACATGTTCCATACATCATTTCCACCTTTTTAAAGATATTAACAATACCGTCCTGTCTTACAGGCTTTTTGCTCTCTCTCTCTCTCTCTCTCTCTCTCTCTTTCTCTCTCTCTCTCTCTCTCTCACTCTCTCTCCTCTCTTCTCTTCTCTTCTCTCTCTCTCTCTCTCACTTACTCACTCTCTCTCTCTCTCATACAAATGTCGTTTTTTTTTTACAGTTAAATGTTTAGATGGTTGGCCTCTGGCTATACACAAAGCTGTTTGGTCAGTTGTGAGCGATGCAGAGTTTGCATAGGCGACAGTCAAGCGGTTTTAAGACACAACCCGTGTTGTATGTTTGACTGTGCTGGGAACTCCATCACTGAAGAATTCATTCTGATTAGCTGATCTTCATGGCGAGTATTTTTACATGTAAATATTACATGAAGCGATACTATTAGTATGGCTCGACCATATTATTTTTTCCAGCTCGCCCCCCCCCCCCCTATCTAACCCACCCCTTCCTCCTGATAAATGCGTTTTCAGTCCTGTTTCTAAACCAAGTGTTAGTTTGACTTTACCCAAACAGACAGACGTAAATATTAATAGAAATGCGCTCTTCATACTTTCAGTAAGAAATGGATCTGAAACGATGGCAGTGTAATCCATGAGCAAACTAACAGAAGTCTGAGCTGATGACAGCCACAAGATACCATTGCCAAGCAACGGTTAGTCCGTTAGTCTGAAATGATGACAGCACCTGCTATACGCTACGGATGGCAATCTAAACTATTGACAGCAGATGCCATACTCAAAGCGATTGCAGTCTGATATAAAGACAGCTCATGCCAATAAACCGTCAGCAAAAATACCCACCATGAGTTGCAGGGTGCAGTGTTTGTATCCCGTTTACAGACCAGGGGCAGAAAGGAAGGTTGGGAGGGATGGAGAGGGAAGGAGAGAAGGGGATATTCCGACCGATTTTTTTCCACACTGCGACATACATATATATATACATATATATATAAATTGTGTGTGTGTGTGTGTGTCTGTGTCTGTGTCTGTGTGTACATATATATATATATATATATATATAATTATATATATATTTGTCTTATCTTGCATTTTCATAAGATTATAGTGTAGACTCAGTGAGAAAATAGTAGATATTGTTTGCAGAGTGGATGAGGACAGAAAGAGTAGAAGATAGACTTGTAGCGACAAAAGATAGATTCTCATGAAGGGCCATGATCGCCAACACCATGCGGTATGGCACATGATGATGATGATGATGATGGTAACATGGAGTGAAACTTGTCTTCGACTGAATCCAACATTGAAACTCTGTAAGACCGAGGCAAAGGTCGAATAGTGGCCTAGTAATTAGAGCGGCCGTCTAGGCAGCGAGAAGTCAGGGGTTCCATCCCAGACTGAGGTAGGGAATGTTCGTTTTCCCCCCTCCGCTTTCTTCAAGACCGTGTGCTGTCATCTACCTGCTAGTCTTTCCCATGAGACAGCAGACTGAGGTCCTCCACTTAGCATGTATACATGCATGTAATATCACACCACAATATAAAATTGTCCAGTACATGACCAAAAAGACTTAAATCCGAAACAAACAAACAAAGAAGAAAATGGGTATCCATTTATTGTGGCAACGAGTCTAGGCAGACCTACCCGTACGATTTCCACAAGAAAAATCCAAAATGCATGACACATGGATCATGCACAATGTTGTGTATATTACATACGAGGTAAATTACAAATACACCATACACAGAAATTGTTGAATGCTGCATATGTTAGCTTCGACCTTGTCACAGGCAATGACACAATATAGAATCCAGACAAGTATGAATATGCAAGAGACAGGGTCCAAATGTCCACCCTGTAGCCACGTCTACAGGATCCTGATCCATTACTGACAGGATCATAAGCACATCCACATCAAAAGTTTATTGGCGATTTTTGTTCTGAGTTCTAGAGCCGATCAAAGCAAGATCAGATAATACGTCTTGATTGTAGATGCTTTTTCTTTTAGGAAATGCTCCTTCGGCAGCATTTGTAATTTTTGTCTGGATAAAATAAGTAGCAAAACGTGATGATACGATCAAAATTACAGTTGACATTTACATATTTCAAAGGCAATTTTAATCATGAACATATGATTTTACAGTAAATACATAGGGCCTGCTCAGCTACAGAAAGTCCCAGAAAGAAAGAGATAAAAGCTATGCTTTTTATTATAATCTTATTTACATTTGTGCTAGATGTTCTGATTGATTGTTAAGCCAGCTGCCAAGTTTTTAGGCTAATGTCTATTGTTACGGAATATGTTCAGGGTGTCTGACATATTGTGTCCTTGTGTATTACAAAAAGATGCAATTGATTCGGAATGACTGTGGTAATAGTCAAAGTAGAAACCGGTGACAGAAGTCCAAAGGTACATGGTGGATTCACAAGAAGGCATCAACACTTTGACATAGTCTAGCAGAAAAACTCGTCTTGCAAGACAACGTAACGACAACCCACCCCTCCCTGCCCCTCCCTGCCCCTCCCTCTGCCTACAGTTTCCTTTCTAAAAAAAAAAAAGGAAAGCAGAAAAAAAGGGCAGCAGGCAGGCAAACCTTAAAGAGTTTAGTTCTAGCTGTCAAGTTCCACAGTGGAGTCAGATAGGGGAAGAAAAAGCCCGGAAGACTTGTCCTGAAATAGACTGAAGTAATAAGGCAAGCGGAAAGACTCCCCCCCCCCCCCCTCCTTCTTTCCCTCCTCTCAAATTACGTTACAGGTAATTGCTTTCCTGATGTCTGTGGTAAAGAAAGAAAAAACCTGACCAACAGAAAAAAATGACAGACGTGTGCGATAGACAAAGAAAAAAAAATATTCTCCCCTCCACAAAAAAATCAGGGGTCTTGTACAAAAAAGAGAAAACGAAAAAGGAAAAACCTCGTCATGAATGAGTAA
>CM060305.1:30411365-30426365 GCA_030674185.1 Monoplex corrugatus | reverse complement strand
GTGTGTGTTGTGTGTGTGTGTGTGTGTGTGTGTGTGTGTGTGTTGTTTTGTTAGTTAGTTAGTTTTTTGTTTGTTTGTTTGTTGTTTGTTTGTTTTGTTTGTTTGTTTGATTTAATTTTATATATTGTAGCGAAAGACGTGAATATTTTGTAACGTGGATTTCTCTAAAATGTCACAAGGTTTACGTGATTTGATCATTTTTATAATAACGTCTATACGTGTATTTTTAAAGATGTATGTCTATAAAACACAAATTACATGTCTAACAAATAGTCTCATTGTCACTCCCCTTGGCAAAGCGTGTGCCCGTTCTGGAGAGAAAGAAAGATTTGGTTTTTGTATATCTTGTCCTTTTTTTTTTTTCTTTTTCGTTTCATTACAAAATGTGTTTATCCGTACACGTTTAAAGGTTTTCCTTACAACATCACCAAAAATACATCATATCAGGAACAGTGACTATTTTCGCGTGAATAAATACATGTTTCATCGCAATTCTTGAGCTACGATCTGTTTAGTTTCTGTCTGTCTTTCTTTCTGTCTTTCTTTCTGTCTTTCTTTCTGTCTTTCTGTCTTTCTCCTCTCTCCTTCTCTTCCTTGTGTGTGTGTTTTTTTCTACATGTTCTTGCTTGTGTTTGTTTAAGCGTAAGCTAGAACATCAAATATTCTCCAGTGCGGAAGGTTCGTACATAAACTTTTGATATCTGTCACAGTGTTTCTGCGTTTTCTTTCTGTCTTTCTTTCTTTCTTTCTTTCTTTCTTTCTTTCTTTCTTTCTTTCTTACTCTCTCTCTCTCTCTCTCTTCCTCTCTCTCTCTCTCTCTCTCCTCTCTCTCTCTCTCTCTCTCTCTCTCTCTCCTCTCTCTCTCTCTCTCTCTCCTCTCTCTCTCTCCTCTCTCTCTCTCTCTCTCTCTCTCTCCTCTCTCTCTCTCTCTCTCTCTCTTCTCTCTCTCTTCTCTCTCTCTCTCTCTCTCTCTCTCTCTCTCTCTCTCTGTCTCTCTCTGTCTCTCTCTCTCTCTCTCTCTCTCTCTCTCTCTCTCTCTCTCTGATCTCCTCCCCTCCCCTTTCCCATGCATGTATTGTGGCCTAAGACCGATGTACAATAAACATTTTCTGAGTTCTGAGTTCTGAGTTCTGAGTTCTCTCTCTCTCTCTCTTTCTTTGTTATGTCTTTAACATGATTGATGTGGTATGTGTATGCATGGAATCACCTTTGCGTAATGACGCCTTTTGAACAAAACGAAACTGAAAATATGTAAATTTGTTTGACTTTATTCTGCTTTTCGTTTGCTCATTTATTTATTTGTTTTTTTTATTTGAAGACTTCGAGTTCATGCAAGCACTACAGTGACCATATTAACTTTTATTTGTTGGTTTGATGGCATGTTTGATTGCATTCATATTTGTTTGTTTTTGTTTGTTTTTTGTTTTGTTTTTTGTTTCGTTTCTTAACTTTTGTCCTTTCTTCCCTTCTGTCATACTTTATTTTGATTTTTGGTTATTTTGTTTGTTTGTTGCTGGGTTTTTTTCATTTGTTTGTCCTTCTCTCTCTCTCTCTCTCTCTCTCTCTCTCTCTCTTTCCCTCTCTCTCTCCTCTCTCTCTCTCTCTCTTCCTCACTCTCTCTCTCCCTCTCTCTCTCTCTCTCTTTGTTTCTTTTTTGTTGTTGTTTTTTTTAATTCGCTCTTTTGTTTATACGATGGAACCGGTCCACATTTTTCCCGGTTCTACACAAAGAAAGGAAGGCAGTGAAGTTATCATTTCCATGCAGACTCTCATCGATCTCATGGCAGTGTCTGTCTGCTAGAGAATCCATCGTGACACCGCTACCTCCTAAATCCCCCCCCGACAGTCTCAATTCCTTGCCTGATTCCAAGCCATCACCAGAAGCTTAACACCTGGTACTGTTCTGACTGTTCCAGACTTAAAGTGTCTCTGCCAGACTGTCCCAGATTTTTCTGCCAGACTCGGCTGGAGTTTACCCTCCAGCATTTTGTCTTCCTGCAGATTGACACGATTAGATTTCTCTCTGTTTTCCGTCTCTTTTAGACCAGTCGGTTTATTTTCGCTTGGTTGTTTTTTTCTTAGATTTTCGTAAATAGAAACTGCTTTTCATGCTGGCATTTGTTGTCGAAGAGTTATATGGCGATTAGGTCTTGTAGAAAATGTTCTATTTTTAGTAGTTAGTCTCGAAAGTTTGCAGGTTTTGTTCAGTTTACCGAGTAAGTTCGTCTTTTATCTTTCATTTCTATTTTTGGTAAAGGAAAGACAGGTTGGGGCACTGAATGATTTTAGAACATTATGCATAAGAATTGTTTCTTGTTTCAAAGACTGACTGACTTTTCTTAGTCTTCATGACTGCTGTCCATAAACAGTGCTGAGATTTTGTTTCGTTTTGCTGACGCTTGGGAAATAACTGATTGGTTAACTTGGTTAATTTAGTCTTGAAGTCTTTAGACTTTGTTTAGTTGAAGCAGAAGGTGCATGTTTTATTCTCCCAGTTTCTGCCATGAAATTATATAAAGAAAGAGTGTTTTCCTGTCTGTGATTGCTTTGGGGTTTTCATGAACTCGAACATGTTTCTATTGCGTTATATTGAAGTGATCACAATCCGGTAGTGGGAAGGTTTAGGCTCAAATTGAGGAAAAGGAAACAGACCAAAAGCAACATCAAACTAAACCTTGGACTTTAAAGTCAGATGAAATGATACGTCAAAAATTTAATGTTCAAAACAAATTCAGTGCTCTGGAAGACGTCGGTGACAGTGAGGAACAATGGACAAAGTTGAGAAGTTCTATAAATGAAGCTTGTGAAGAAATCCCTAAGACAAATAGAAAAGCAAAAAAGAGCTGGATGACTAATGAAATTTTGGGCTTGATGGAGGAAAGGAGGAAGGCAAAGAGAAACGAGGAGATATACATGAAGATAAACAAAGACATCAGGTATAGGTGCAATAAAGCTAAGGAAGCTTGGCTGAACACAAAATGCAAAGAAATAAAAGACCTACACTAAACGGATCCTCAGGGTATGTACAGACGAATTGAAGAAATTGTCCATAGGAAAAATACATGCACATCAACTGTTGCTTAAAATCGAAAGATGGCACGCTTATCATGGAAAAAGACAATATATTAGACAGATGGGGAGAGTACATTAAAGACCTGTTTGAGGATGACAGAAACGAAGAACACATTATAAAAAAGAACTTTGAAGGACCACCCATAATGAAAGATGAAGTTAGAGCAGCACTGAAAAAGATGAAACCAGGAAAAGCCCCAGGACCAGACAACATTACTACAGAGATGATTGAAGCCCTGGAGGAATTTGGCATAGAAAAAAATAACAGTCCTCCTAAATGAAATATATGACACTGGAAAAATCCCCAAAGATATGTCAAAATCAATTTTCATTGCACTTCCAAGAAGACAGGGGCTATAGAATGCGAACTCCATCATACAATCAGTTTGATGAGTCATGTAACAAAAATCCTGTTCAGAATAATCATGATGAGGACAAGGAATAGAATCAAAAGAGAAATAGCAGAAGAACAGTGTGGATTTGTGGAGGGGAAAGGAACTATTAATGCCATATACATCCTAAGAACTATCATAGAGAGGTCAATTGAGATGAATAAGGATTTGTATTTATGCTTTGTTGACTATACCAAGGCTTTCGATCGGATACGACATAAAGAATTGATCAACCAACTGGAGAGACTCAATGTCGATGGAAAAGATCTACGAATAATCAGGAATATGTACTGGGAACAAACAGCTGCAATGAGAATAGAAAACAATATAAGCTCTTTTCAAAACATCAAAAGAGGAGTCAGACAGGGTTGTGTTTTGTCACCAAATTTGTGTTCACTATATAGCGAAAACATCATGAGAAACCTAGAAGAAGACCCTGGATTAAAGGTTGGATGGAAAATAATAAACAACATTCGGTACGCAGATGACACCGTGCTAATTGCAGAAAATGAAAGGGACCTACAAAACCTTGTGAATATACTAGAAACAGAAAGCAAAGGTAAGGGGTTGGAACTAAACTGCAGGAAGACTGAAGTCATGGTGATCAGTAAAAAACATGAAATCCCCTCCTGCAAAACAACAGCAAATGGCACAACCCTGATACAGGTTAATAAGTTTAAATACCTGGGAACGGTCATTTCATCAGACGGCAGATACACATCGGAAATAGCTGGCAGAATCGGCCAAGCCAAAACAGCATTCAAGAAGATGACAAGCATTCTTACTAACAAATGCCTATCAATTAACATCAGAAAGAGAGTCCTTGAATGTTATATAGAACCAATACTGTTGTACGGATGCGAGGCGTGGACAAACAGCAAGCAAAGCCAGAGCAGGATCGAGGCAACCGAGATGTGGTTTCTCAGAAGAATGTTGAGAGTTCCATGGACAGCAAAGAAAACAAACGAGACAGTCTTGATGGAGGCAGACACAAGTAGATCACTCGTAAGGAAGATTAGGAAAAGACAAGCAACATTTATAGGCCATTTTATGAGGAAGGGGGATTTGGAGCACCTGGTCACAACGGGAAAGCTGGAGGGAAAGAGAGCACCAGGTAGACCCTGGGAGAGAATGCTGGAAGGACTTGCAGAGTGACTGGGGATGAGGAGGGTGGGGGAGATGCTGGGGGCAACGAGAGATAGAGATGGTTGGAAGTCCATGGTCGCCAACGCCATGCGGCAGGGCACCTGATGATGATGATGATAATTATATTGAATCAAGAGAAGTTTGAGATTTAAGTTTTGATTCTAGTTTCAAATTTGAAACTTTTTTATGGTTTATATACTTTAGGCAAAATACACTTTAAGAGCTTAGAGAACGCTTTCTTTCTTTCTCACATTTTCTTTTCTTATTCATTCATTCTCTCTGTCTCTGTCTCTCTCTGTCTCTGTCTCTGTCTCTCTCTGTCTCTCTCTCTCTTTCTCTTTCACTCTCACTTTCTCTCTCTCTCTCTCTCTTTCTTCTTCTCTCTGTCTCTTCTCTGTCTCTGTCTCTGTCTCTCTCTGTCTCTCTCTCTCTCTCTCTCTCTCTCTCTCTCTTGTTCGTTCTGTGTCTTTGTAATTTGTTTTTTTACTTGATTTTTTTGTCTTTTTCTCCCTTTTTCCTCTCGTCTCTCTGTCTGTCTTTTTTTTCTTTCTTTTTTTTTTCTTTTGTTTGCCTTGGAACATATCCTCCATGTTAACTGGCCACATTCGGTCCCCAAAATATCCTTGAACAGACTGAACCAAAACCATTGCAACAGAGACACTCACTGATATCATCACAGTGGCTGTCAATGGATCCTTTGTGATACCTCTACCTCTAAAAACCCCTGACAGGCTCAAGTCCTGGCCAGATTCAAAGCCATCACAAGAAGCATTAACACCTGAGACTACTCGAATCGTTCCAGACTTAGAACACTTCTGTCAGACTGTTCTAGCTTTTTTTTTTTATTATCAGACAAGTCTAGACTGTGCTGCCAACGTCTCATGCGTCTTCCTGCAAATTGACAGGATTAAATTTCTTTCTTTAGTTGACATCGCTTTCAGCTAGTTCAGCGAAGACCTGCCAGTTTTATTTTAGTTTGGTTTCCTGTTTCAGACTTTGGTATACAACTGTGGGATTCAGTTTTAAGTGAATGCGTTTCGGGGGTGGGAGGTGTTCTTAAATGGTGGACAGATCTGGAGAAGAGGAGTTATTTTGGGTCTTTTAGTTTAAAGTTGTGCAGGTTGGCTTTTTTGCTGAGCTTAGATAGAAAATGAAAATGAAAACTGGATTTTTTATATCTGTCTTAGATTTTCATTTTTTAAAGAATAGATCAGGGAGGAGGAGGAGGAGGGCTGCACTGTTATAGATTTAGAACGTCTGTGTCAGAGTGTCCTATATTACTCTCTCTGTGCCAGATTTGGACAGAGTCCTAGATCACGCTGCCAGATTTGGATAAACTTGGTCAACAGCATCTTGTCTCCATGGAGATTGACGTGATCAAATCGCCCCCCCCCCCCCCCCTACGTTTTCCATCTATTTTAGCCTGGCCATCTTTAGTGCCCTGGGTTCTGTATTTTAGGCTTGGTAAAGGGTGAACGCACTTTTCAGTGTTAGAGATTGCTTTGGGTAGCTCCGTAAAGGGCGATTAGATTTTTTTTTTTTGGAAGGGGGGTGGGGTGGGGGTCAGTTTCGTTTATGAGAAAATTGTATTCTTGATAAATTCAGTTTCATGTGTTCAGACACTTAAAGTCAAAGTTCTTGGGCTTCTCCCTCCCTCCTCCCTCTCTTCTCTCTCTCTCTCTCTCTCTATATATATATATATATATATATATATATATATATATATATCTGTCTGTCTTCTTTGTACTCTCTCTCTCTCTCTTCTCTCTCCCTCTGTCTTGCTTTCTCTCTGCTCATCCCTCATTCCTCTCTCTGTAGAGATATAAGCCATGAACTGCTCGTAGGATCCACTTAAATTATATCAAAGAGAACAAACCAAAGAAACTGTATTGAGACAGAAGGCGAAATATTGAAACTTGGGTGAAAACCTACGACTCAATCATGAGAGGCTTAGAGTAAATAATGTAGATGATCTTTTCTCAGCCTTATGGGCAGTGTCAGGAATGGAAAATGTCTATAACAGCCGCTGGAAAGACGAGTCAGGTAGTGCCATTCATCATGCTAGCCTACCAAAAGGTGAGAGGACTCTCTGTCATTTAAGTCCCGCATACAACCTCTGAATTATGGATCAGCCGTTGACGTTTGCATCTGTTTGTCTAGTAGCTAGTCTCTGCTACTGTACGGTCAGGCATGTGCATAAACATTGTACATCAGCAGAGGGGCGGACTGAGCGGCACGCACATCGCCGCAAAGTCATTTGGCCAGTGAATCAATGAGCAAGATAAAGATGCCTGGCCCTGGTCATTAACTTGACGACTGATGACTAGGAAATGAGTTCCAGATCCCTAATCCAGCCCTTTGACGTCATCCAGACACGTAATGACTCATAAGGCACCACCTCTCTTAGATTAGATAAAGAGAGAGAGACAGAGACAGACAGACAGAAAGAGAGACAGACAGAGTAGATACAGACAGAGACACACAGAGAGACAGACACAGAGAGAGACACAGAGAGAGACACGCACACACACAGACACGGAGAGAGAGAGAGAGAGACACGCAGAGAGACAGAGAGTGAGAGAGACAAAGAAAGAGACAGAGAGAGAACACACAGAGAGACAAACAGACTGACAGAGAAAAAAAAGACAGAGAGACAGAGAAGACAGAGAGACAGACAGACAGATTGACAGAGAGAGAGAGAGTGAATGTGAAATGTTTTAATGTGTAAGGCGTTAGCCCATTCACAAGGGACACAAGGGAGAGGGGAGTGCAAACATGAGATCAGTCATGGAAAATGTAAACAACATCATACAAAAGTTCTTCGTGACATGAGAATCTAAACCACGGTACCGAATCGAACACTTCAAGGTTTCATACAAAAGCTAATTCTTTCACAGACATACAGTCAGAATTGTCCGATCCAGCAAGAAGAACTTTCAACAATGAGCAAAAATTAAACAGAGAGGGAGAGAGAGAGAGAGAGAGAGAGAGAGAGAGAGAGAGAGAGAGAGAGAGAGAGAGAGAGAGAGAGAGAGAGAGAGAGAGAGAGAGAGAGAGAGAGGAGAGAGAGCACTCTTCCAAGCGTGGTTAAAGAGACTTCTGAGTCTCCCAGATTATAGAATCATATAGTATGTAACCCACCCTTCTAACCCTCTCCTTTGGTTTGGTAACTGTCGTGATTACTATCTGCGATAGCAAAATAGCTTTGGTACCACTACTACTCTTTAGTTTTGTCTCGTATGTCTGCGCTAGACGAGGCGTTTTTTTCCGCCTTCTACTGAAGGCTTTAGCAGCACTCCTCCTCCCGTTTTTTCTGCATCCGTTACATTCATCTCTGGAAGAACTATCTGAGTAATAGCTACCTGGCTGAACCTGTCTCTCAGTGACAAAAAAGCTACAATCTGAGTGTTACTTGTCACCATACATGTACACTGACGCTTTTCTGCTGTTATGGAAACAAAGGGCAGGGGAGTGTGTTGTTTAGAGATTAGAATGATCAATAAGCGTTGGAACAATGTTTGTGTTTTCACGACATATGATACCTGGAATAGATTGTTCGTGGTTACTGTGATTTCTGTTGAGTGTGCATTCCGCATTGTTAACAACGCGCAGCCTGGTTACCAGCATTGTTGTATCTGTTCATGTTGATTGTGTGTGTGTGTGTGTGGTTGTGTGTGTGTGTGTTGTGTGTGTGTGTGTGTGTGTGTGTAGTGTGTGTGTGTGTGTGTACGTATATGTGTGTGTTTGTATGTGTGTGTGTGTGTGTACGTGTGTGTGTGTGTGTGTTTGTGTGTTTGTGTGTGTGGTGTGTGTGGTGTGTGTGTGTATGTGTGTGTGTGTGTGTGTGTGTGTATGTGTGTGTGTGTGTGTGTGTGTGTGTGTGTGTGTGTTGTGTGTGTGTGTGTGTGTGTGTGTGTGTGTTGTGTGTGTGTGTGTGTGTGTTAATTGTTGGTGAGGGTAGTGTCGTGTTTTCAAAACTGACTCCGATCTCAAAACTGACTCCGATCAATTTCATATTAAAACCAAGTATCCCAAACCCATTACGTTTTGAAAGATTTGTTGGAACTGTTCACACTGTCTTGTTCCTGCTGACCAAAATATGCCAGCAGTTGTCCTGCAGTCTTTGAAACCGTACAAAATGTATGCAGAGTTGAAGTCATGGAAAATATACAATGACAGATCCTGCATTCAGCATCAACACTCACCTGACAATACCAGACCGATGTACACATTGATGGAGTTGATCTTTTCCAGGCACTGCTACATGACAACGCTGTGAGCCGCACGTTAATACAAACATTGATGTGTACATTAGTCGGCTGATCTTTTGTCAGGCACTGTCATATGAGAATACAGTGTGCAGTAGACTTGATACACGTGTCAGGTGGGATTAGGTGCTTACATATTTATAAGTGCTAACTATTAATAAGGTGCTTACATATTCAAACAGCGTAAGACAATGTGTGACCATCTCAGCTGAGAACAGAAAATGATGGTAAGTAAATCCGGTGTGACCCCACATGAAGAAAACCAAACAAAAAAGCCCAGCCTGGATCGACGTCCATATTTTGCTTCAGTGGTCTATTCTCTGCATCCTGGCAAAGCATTGTCACACATACTTTATATGCATTATGAATCTTAATAGCTTGTAAGAAAGGGACTTTATGTGTGCCCGAACCATCTGCTACTTTGAGCGAGAAAGGCGCCAGCTACCTCTTCGATCAGGGTTAGGTCATATGGCATGCAATTTGATTGACTTTGGCATAACCCTGTCTGATGATGTTTAGAACACAAAAGAGTTAATCAGACTGTTTACACTGGATGATGATGATGACAGCCTTTTTTTATTGGTTGTCCTGTAAACAGCCAGTTTTGTAACACAGTGCCTGATAAGAGTCCGCTCCTTAACCCTTTGACTCCCGCACCATGTCCACCCGCAGCTGCTTTGTCAACCGTGCTAGCAAAGCAAAAACGTAACCCTTTGGCTCCCTCACCATTTGCAGGAAGCTGGTGGAAATGGTGAGGGGGTCAAAGGGTTAAGTTTTTGCTTTGATAAAGCAGGCTGCAGGTGGACATGGTGCGGGAGTCAAAGGGTTACGTTTTTGCTGTTGGTAGATAGGGTGCGGGAGTCAAAGGGTTAAAAGACAGTCAGCAAGCAGGCCTGTTATTACCTGGCGACTTGGCGTTGAACTTGAGACGTCAGGTCTTGAGTGAAGCACTCTGTCAACCACGCCCGTCAGCCTTTTGTCTTGGGAAGAGAAAACCACAAGGATCCTGCAACTGCGTGATAGACAGAAGACAGAAATGAATATTTCATGACGGCAGGCTTCTTCTTGCCTGGGATATTGGGTCCAGAGTGCTTTGGGATAATGTCTCTCTTATGAAGGGAGATGTCTCGGGAGGTGGAGTTCCGTCTTTACTTATTCAGATCGACCTGAGAGTTGTCTTTGTGTTTGTGTGTATGTATATATATATATATGTGTGTGTGTGTGTGTGTGTGTGTGTGTGTGTGTGTGTGTGTGTGCACGTGAGAATGTGCATGCGTGTGTGCGTACGTGTGTGTGTGTGCGTGCATGAGTGCGTGTGTGTGGTGTGTGTGTGCATGTTTGTGTGTTTATGTGTGTGTTCATGTGTGTGGTATGTGCGTTGTGTGTGTGTGTGTGTGTGTGTGTGCGTGTGTGTGTGTGTGCGTGTGGGGCGTGTGTGCGTGGTGTGTGTGTGCATGTCTGTGTGCAAGCATTTATGTGTGAGAAGGTATCACTCGCATTGGAACGTGTGTGTTACTGTGTCTGCTGGTGTCTGTATATGTCTCTCTGTCTGTATCTGTCTGCCTCGTTTAGCATTATGCATGCGTTGTCGTGCGGTCGTGATCCTGAAGCATCGACACGAACAGAATCTATTTGCAAAATGATTTTCTTTGTTTCTGTTGACCAAGGGCAGTGCGTGTCGTATTTTCCAATCATAGTCGCGATGGTATAGAATTAGCCTGTCGTGTATTTTAAACTCAGATTGCCCATAACGTTCAGACTTTATTTTCCAAATTTTTTTTATTTTCGCTTTTTATAAGCGGAGATATTTACCGAAAGTGAGAAAGTCGTTCTTCATGTCAGAGTATTGTAGTTTTGTACAGCATTTGATGGACCTGGCCCATTCTCAATAATGCAATCCGGTTCAGTTCGATCCATCCCGCATCGTTCGATGCTTGAGGCGGTCAACACTTTCTGCTTGGATCGGTCAGCAGCCAGCGTCATGACGTTACTCCAGCTCTTGTCTACTCGCTCGAGGTGTTTCTGATGGTTTGTTGTCCGTTGGTCTTTGGCTGGTCTCTCTTTATTATCCCCTATGAGTCCACTACAGCACATGATTTGCGAGTTTTGTAGGTAGGGAGCACGTGTGTGTGTGTGTGTGTATGTGTGTGTGTATGTGTGTGTGTGTTTGTGTGTGTGTCTGTGTATGTGTTTGTGTGTGTGTCTGTGTCTGTGTGTGTGTGTGTGTGTGTGTGTGTGTGTGTGTGTGTGTGTGTGTGTGTGTGTGTGTGTGTGTGTGTGTGTGTGTGTGACAGAAGTTCCTACATAATGGACGATACTGCGTGGCAGTTGTTCCAGTACATGGATCATTGACAAGTGCTCGCCCAATATTTCCTGTGGTTTCGTCAACATTAATCTAGTCGTCCTCTTTCTTCCTCCATGAGATTGAACTAAATGCCTTTATAAAACACACAGGGACACATGTATGTGCGTGTTGTGGTGTGTGTGTGAGTGTGTGTGTGTGTGTGTGTGTGTGTGTGTGTGTGTGTGTGTGTGTGGTGTGTGTGTGTGTGTGTGTGTGTCTGTGTCTGTGTCTGTGTGTTTGTGTGCGTTTATGTGTGTGTGTGTTTGTCAGTGTGTGTTTGTGTGTGTTGGTTTCTTTTTGTTTTGTTTTCCTGCCCATCTTACATATCTCCTCTGTATCACTATCCCCGCACTGATCATGTTGGCCCTCCTACACACATCCAGCTCTACCATAACTGAGGTCATCACGTGAACTGGACACAAACGGCCACAGAATTTGGAACGATTTTTTTTTACAATGACATAATAATGAAAATGGCAGTGAGAGCGATGAAGATATTAATATCCATTTGGTAATGAGTCTGTCTGACAGGGACATATTGTAATCTTATTCTCAAAATATGAACCTATCCCGGCGTCAACCAGGCTCGAGAATTACAGGCACCTGCAGCGATGGTCATTACATTTAACTAATACCATCAATGACTCAGGACAGATGAGGCTCGACTGTATGGTTCCAGTTGGTTTGTGTGTGTGTGTGTGTGTGCGTGTGTGTGTGTGTGTGTGTGTGTGTGTGTGTGTGTGTGTGTGTGTGTGTGTCTGTGTATCTGTGTCTGTGTGTGTGTGTATGTGTGTGTGTGCGCGCGTGTGTGTGCGTGTTTCTTTTTACCTCCGCAGGAGCCCATAGAACACTCGACTGTGTGTTGGAGCTCGTTGTGGCCGTAAAATCTCACTTTTTGCTTGTTTGATTTTGGACACATGGTCGTTTCAAACACATGACCTCCAAGTCAATAATTTCCTGACCACATCGAGTGGTCCCTTGTTGTTGTTCTTGTTTCTTCTTCTTCTACTTCTTCTTTTTCTTCTTCTTCTACTTCTTTTTCTTCTTCTTCTACTTCTTTTTCTTCTTCTTCTTCTTCTTCTTCTTCTTCTTCTTCTTCTTCTTCTTCTTCTTCTTCTTCTTCTTCTTCTTCTTCTTCTTCGCATTCTTCTTCGCATTCTTCTTCGCATTCTTCTTCGCATTCTTCTTCTTCTTCGCATTCTTCTTCTTCTTCTTCGCATTCTTCTTCTTCTTCGCATTCTTCTTCGCATTCTTCTTCTTCGCATTCTTCTTCTTCTTCGCATTCTTCTTCTTCGCATTCTCTCACGGAGTTTGAGACCTTCTTGACTGTTGCTGGTCTACCTGCAGAGAATGTTGTGATTGTCGGTGACTTGAATTTCCATCTAGATAAGCCTGATAACAGTGACACAAAACGTTTTGTGGATTTGTTTACATCTCTTGGGTTCATCCAATTTGTTAATGTACCCACCCATACTAAGAGCCATACCTTGGATGTTGTCATGGTTAGAAATGATAGCTTTGTAACTTCCATTGTTGTCGAAGATGTCCATTTGTCTGATCATTTTCTCCTTAAACTGGAAACAGATTTTTCGAGACCAAGAGTCCCACGCCAAACTATTCACTGTAGAAATGTTAAGGGCATTGATAGAACACTGTTTAGAGATGATTTGTCTCATTCCCTCCTTCTTTCTGACACTCATCATAATGTTGATGAGCTAGTACATAGCTACAGCACAGTTCTGTCTAATCTGTTAGACAAACATGCTCCAGAGAAAGAAAAGACTGTCCCGCATCGTCCCTCATCCCCTTGGTTGAATGATGTGATTCTTTCAGCTAAGCAGGCTAAACGTAGGGCTGAACGAAAGATGCGCAAAACAGGACTAGTGATTCATAGAGATATCTATAAACAGACAAGGAATGCGCTTACTCAAGAAATCAAAAACGCTAAAGCAGCTCATTTTCACAACCAGCTCGGTAACGCATCATCTGACCCAAGGAAAATGTTTCAAGTATTAAATTCTGTTTTAAATAATACTGATAAGTCGACCACTTTTCCTGATCTAACTTCTGAAGAAGCTGCAAACGCATTCTCTCAGTTCTTTTTTGACAAGATTCAGAAAATCATGCAGACTTTCCCACAAATTCATCACAATCTAACTGCTGCATCCTCTGCTTGTGGTCCTGATGCAATGTCTGATTTTGAGCCCATCTCACTTGAAACCATCCAGAAACTGTTGTATAAGTCCAAACCAACCACTGCAGCTGTAATTCCAATTCTGACAACACTCCTTCTAGAATTTTCGGACATTCTGCTTCCTGTAATTCAGGAAATCATAAATCTCAGCCTTCAGTCGGGAACCGTACCCAAACCTCTTAAGCAAGCTATTGTCAAACCACTACTCAAAAAGCCTGGTTTAGACCCTGAGATCCTAAATAATTACCGTCCAGTTTCGAACTTGCCATTTCTTTCAAAACTTATAGAGAGAGCCGTTGTGGATCAGTTGACAGCATATCTTGTCTCACACAATCTCGAAGTGAAGTTCCAGTCAGCGTACAAATGTGGACATAGTACTGAAACTGCACTTCTCCACATATTAAATGACCTCCTTTCTTTTCTTGACCACGGTGACAATGCCATTCTTGTTCTGCTAAACTTGAGCGCTGTTTTTGATACCATGGATCACACCCTTCTCTTGCAGCGTCTTCACACTGAAATCGGCCTGAACAAAACTGTCTTGTTATGGTTCACTTCATATCTTTCTGAGAGATCTCAAAAAGTTCTTGTCCGGTCTTCATATTCGAAAGAAACATCTCTTCTTACAGGCGTTCCGCAAGGATCGGTCCTCGGACCTCTTCTCTTCTCTCTATACACAAGACCCCTGGCTTCTCTGATTGAACAGTTCAATGTTGACTTTCATTTCTTTGCGGATGATTCCCAACTCTATTCCCGCCTTCCCTCCGACAATACTCTCGCTCTTGAATCAAAGAAAAATGTTGAATTGTGCTGTCTGGAAATAAAACATTGGATGTCTGCAAACCGGTTGAAGTTGAATGAAGAGAAAACTGAAGTTCTGCTGGGCGGAACTGCTCCTAAAAGAGAAATTGTCCCCTTTTCTTCACTTTCGGTCTGTAGTGCAGACATCCCTTTCTCGAAGAAAGTAAAAACACTAGGAGTGTTTCTGGATGCTAATCTCTCGATGCGTGATCAGATCAATTCAATCATCAGAACTTGCTACTGCCATATCCGATCTCTTGGTAAAGCCCGCCAGTACTTGACTATTCAAGCTGCTAAGACTGTTGCTGTCACACTAGTACTCTCAAAATTAGACTACTGTAATAGTCTACTTGCTGGTCTCCCTCAGGTGAAAATACAGCGTCTGCAAGCTGTACAAAACGCAGCTGCCAGAGTAATCTCTAGATGCAGGAAGACTGAACACATAACTCCCATCTTACGGAATCTGCACTGGCTCCCAGTTCAACAACGCATCAATCACAAACTACTAACTATCACCTACCGTGCACTCAACTCTAGTAGTCCTTATCTTAAAGATCTTCTTTCTGAATATAAACCTGTTCGCAGTCTGAGATCTGCTTCCAAGTCTCTTCTTCATGTTCCTGGGACAAGGGATGTTAAAACCAAAAGATATGGTCAGCGAGAATTTAAATACCTTGCCCCTACCAAGTGGAACATGCTTCCCATGAGCATCAGGGAGAAAAAGACTCATTCATCCTTTAAATCTAGTCTCAAGACACACTTTTTCTAATGTTGTATGGGATT
>CM060305.1:30383865-30403865 GCA_030674185.1 Monoplex corrugatus | reverse complement strand
GCTTTTCCTAATCTTCCTTATGAATGATCTACTTTGTGTCTGCCTCCATCAAGACTGTCTCGTTTGTTTTCTTTGCTGTCCATGGAACTCTCAACATTCTTCTTAGAAACCACATCTCAACTGCCTCAATCTTGTTCTGGCTTTGCTTGTTGACTGTCCATGCCTCACATCCGTACAACAGTATTGGTTCTATATAACATTCAAGAAGTCTCTTCCTGATGTTAATTGATAGGAATTTGTTGGTAAGAATGCTTGTCATCTTCTTGAATGCTGTTTTGGCTTGGCCGATTCCGATGGGCATCTGCCGTCTGATGAAATATCCGTTCCCAGGTATTTAAACATATTAACCTGTGTCAAGGTTGTGCCATTTGCTGTTATTTTACAGGAGGGGATTTCATGTTTTTTACTGATCACCATGACTTCAGTCTTCCTGCTGTTTAGTTCCAACCCTTACCTTTGTTTTCTATTTCTAGTATATTCACAAGGTTTTGTAGGCCCCTTTCATTTTCTGCAATTAGCACGGTGTCATCTGCGTATCGAATGTTGTTTATCATTTTCCCTCCAACCTTTAATCCAGGGTTCTTCTAGGTTTCTCATGATGTTTTCGCTGTAAAGTGAAAACTGATCTGGTGACAAAACACAACCCTGTCTGACTCCTCTTTTGATGGTTTGGAAAGAGCTTATATTGTTTTCTATTCTCATTGCAGCTGTTTGTTCCCAGTACATATTTCTGATTATTCGTAGATCGTTTTCCATCAACATTGAGTCTCTCCAGTTGGTTGATCAATTCTTCATGTCTTACCCGATCGAAAGCCTTGGTATAGTCAACAAAGCATAATACAAATCCTTATTCATCTCAATTGACCTCTCTATGATAGTTCTTAGGATGTATATGGCATTAATAGTTCCTTTCCCTTCCACAAATCCACACTTTTCTTCTGCTATTTCTCTTTTGATTCTATTCCTTGTCCTCATGATTATTCTTAACAGGATTTTTTTTACATGACTCATCAAACTATCAAACTGATTGTGTGATGGAGTTCGCATTCTATAGCCCTGTCTTCTTTGGAAATGCAATGAAAATTGATTTTGACATATCTTTGGGGATTTTTCCAGTGTCATAAATTTCATTTAGGAGGACTGTTATTTTTTCTATGCCAAATTCCTCCAGGGCTTCAATCATCTCTGTAGTAATGTTGTCTGGTCCTGGGGCTTTTCCTGGTTTCATCTTTTTCAGTGCTGCTCTAACTTCATCTTTCATTATGGGTGGTCCTTCAAAGTTCTTTTTCATAATGTGTTCTTCGTTTCTGTCATCCTCAAAAAGGTCTTTAATGTACTCTCCCCATCTGTCTAATATTTTGTCTTTTTCCATGATAAGCGTGCCATCTTTCGATTTTAAGCATCCAGTTGATGTGCATGTATTTTTCCTGTGGACAATTTCTTCAATTCGTCTGTACATATCCTGAGGATCCGTTTAGTGTAGGTGTTTTATTTCTTTGCATTTTGTGTTCAACCAAACTTCCTTAGCTTCATTGCACCTATTCCTGATTTCTTTGTTTATCTTCCTGTATATCTCCTGTTTCTCTTTGCCCTCCTCCTTTCCTCCATCAAGCCCAAAATTTCATTAGTCATCCAGCTCTTTTTTGCTTTTCTATCTGCCTTAGGGATTTCTTCACAAGCTTCATTTATCGAATTTCTCAACTTTGTCCATTGTTCCTCACTGTCACCAACGTCTTCCAGAGCACTGAATTTGTTTTGAACATGTACATTAAATTTTTTACGTATCATTTCATCTGTCTTCGAGAGTCCAAGGTTTAGTTTGATGTTGCTTTTGTTCTGTTTCCTTTTCCTTAATTTCAGCCTAAACCTTCCCACTACAGGCATCGTGGTCACTGTTGCAATCTGCGCCTGTAGTGTTTTTGCTGACAATAAAGAATTTCTAAATCTTTTGTTGATCAGGATGTAGTCAATCTGATTTTTGGTATTATCTTCTGGACTCATCCAAGTCCATTTTCTTCTATTAGGCTGCTCAAACCAGGTGTTTCCTACTATGAACTCATTCATCTGTGCCCATTCTAGAAGTTTCCCTCCCCTTTCATTTTGTGTACCAAGGCCATGAGGTCCAACTATATCCTCCACCCTATCCTGTCCCACTTTAGCATTAAAATCTCCCATTATGACTGTAACTTCTTGTGATTTACATTGGACCTTGGCCATCTCTAATACTTCTTAGAAACTGTCGACGTCTTCCTGAGTACTTGCGAATGTTGGTGCATACACCTGGATGATGTTGATATCAAATGGTTGCCTCCCAATTTGACCAGTAAAATTCTGTCGGACACAGCCCAGTATTCCTTAACTGCTTTTGATTTGTCTTTGTCCATTATGATGCCTACTCCTCTTTCATGTGAATTACCACCAGAGTATATCACTGTGTATTCTCCTGATGTTATCATGCCTGCCCCCTTCCATCTCACTTCCCCTAGTCCTAAAATACTAATGTTAAGCCTTTCCATCTCCATTTTGATGTTGTCTAATTTTCCCTACTGCAACAGTGTTCTGATGTTCCATTTTGCTATTTTGGTGTTTCTAAGTTTGATTTTGGGTTTGGGTTTGATCGCAGTAGCTGGCTGACGGTCTGGTGTTACCTGCGCCGCATGACAGTCCCTACTGGACGAAGGTGCTCCTTCATTTTCCATCTTTTTTCTGTCCATAATTATCCTGGGGAAATTACGATGGTGGTTTCCCCTTGCCTTCCATCGGTTTATTAAAGAATAGCTTGACAATTTCATTTTGGTTTCTTTTTTTTTTGTTTTTATAAAATGGAAGACTGTAAAATTGCCTTAACAGTTTTAGTCTTTATTCTGGTTTTCCTGTTGGGTCTTTCCTCTACAAGAATTGTATTTGCTAAGACACCAGCGGTCCCTTTGATCTTTTGATTTGTGTGCCGGATTCGTCTGAGCTTTGACGTAACCCCATCTTTTATCCCATATTAAAAACGAAAGAAAAATAACAAAAACACGTCAGTAAACAAAGAATGACAGGCAGCAAGGAATGAAGAAAAGAAGAGTGTAAAAGGAAGGCCAGAAACAACATAAGATAAGATGGAGATCGTATATTCTTCCGCATGAAATTCGGATCGCTTTCCACTGGGAAAGCACGCCACCGTAATGTTGCGTCACCTTTCTCTCTTTACTTTTCATTCTATTCTATTCTATTCTATTCTATTCTATTCTATTCTATTCTATTCTATTCTATTATTATTTGTTAATTTATCTATTTGTTTATTCATTTATTTATTTATTTATTTACTTGTTCATTTGTCTTTTTCATTTATCTGTTTATTTGTTTATTTATTTATTTATTTATTGCTCTCTGCATATAGTTTTGTTGACTTATTGAAAATAGTGTTTTTCTACAGAATCTTTGCTGCGGTCGACTCGTTTTGTTTCTGTGGTATATTTAACGTGTGCGGGTCCTCGGATTTTCCTCTCGTCGGAAAGACTAATATCATTTTGTGGAAGATGCGATGAAAGAAAAAAAGATCCTTGTATAACCAGGAATCAAATCTCCTCAGTTTCTGGCATCCTAGACATGTGGTCATGCACGGGCCACACGTTCTAGAATGATCCGATTACTTTGTTTTATGATCAGTGTCCCCGAGCCATGTCGTGACAACAGGATACGCCAACGTCCTCTGGAGGATTATATTTATGAGGCCCTCCGCGAATATGGACACAGTCATTGACATTTCCTTCAATGCCATTTGCTTCTCAGAAACTTCCGGCAGTAAATGAATGGAAACCGTTTGGAGTCTCAAAGCGTTTTTTTTTGCCTTCTTCCCTCTGTGTTCCTCTGTCTGGTCTGTCTGTCTGTGTGACCATCTGTATGTTTATGTGTCCATTTGTGTGTCTGTGTGTCTGTGTGTCTGTCTGTCTGTCTCTCTGTCTCTTTATCTCTCTCTCTCTCTCTCTCCCCCCCCTCTCTCTCTCTCTCTCTCTCCTCTCTTCTCTTGTCTCTATCTCTGTCTCTATCTCTCTATTTATATCTCTGTCTCTTTCTCTCTCTATCTATCTCTATCTATCTATCTATCTATCTATCTATCTTCTCTCTCTCATTCTTACCTTGAACAGTTCCTTTTTGAACGTGCACACACACACGCACGCACACACACACACACACACACACACACACACACACACACGCACGCACGCACAACACAAACACACACACAAACAAAGAACAAACACATGCAGACATCCACACAACATACCTACCTTATACCCACACTTTAAAATTGTCTCTTCCATGTCCCACCACACATATCCCCTACACGCAAGTTTACCCCTGGAGAGACTTAAACACCCAGTGGTGAATGTCTGGTAATGATAAATTAGCGTGTATCAGTCCCCAAACAAAACACTTCACCGATGATTTGCAGGTCTGTTATCACATTCATTATCCGCCCCTGTCCTTAGTTTTTATGCTGCCTATTTTTGTGCTGCCTACACTGTTCCATAAAGTCGACGGAAATCGTGAGTGAAAATGTGAAGGGTCAGTGTATTGTTTATGTCTTCTAATGACGGTTATGACTGTAGTGGTGTTGGTAGATACGGTGGTATAATCGAAAAGGCGTTGGTGTTGGATTATTTGAGTTTATTTCGGTCTCCCGTTGTAATGTTGTTAAATAGTGTTCATTATAGTTTTGCTTATAGTTGTAGTTGTTTCTGGTGATGACTGTGATGTTTTGGAATTTGTTCGGATTTTGGTTTTGAGAGATTCGGGTAATTATCTGGCAAACTCCTTGAGCCCGCGTAAAACCCTATGCTTTGGCAAGGTGTTTAAATGAGGAGAGATGGCAAGAGACCATGAAACACTAAGGTGACAAGACCAGAATGATGGAACATTAAGATGAGCAGCGAATAAGACAGTTTGTAATGTTGCGGATCAGAATTGAAGTCGATGTATCAGATGTATTACTCTAGGGCTATATTAAAGTATAGTATTGTAATGGTAGTGGTGGTGGTAGAGGTGGGTGGAGTTTGGTGTGTGGGTTTTGTTCAAGAGGGATTCATCACACTCGGACAACTCCGTATCCGCTCCTCCCAAATCTGTCAGCAATTACCTGGCCGACTCCCAGAGCTGTGCAAAACACCGCGCTGGCAAGATCTTGAATAAAGAGGTGGTTATTTCTTTTTAGTTGTTTAACCGATCATTGTTATCACCAGAGGTCGATTTTATCACCGTTAGTGATCAGAGGTGAAATATATGTGTCTCATATTCTGCATTTTTTTTCTTGTACTCCGAATATGTATCATACGTTGACAAACAGTACGGTTTTCAGTGCCTTATATGTGTTGGTGTGTGTGTGTGTGTGTGTGTGTGTGTGTGTGTGTGTGTGTGTGTGTGTGTGTGTGTGTGTGTGTGTGTGTGTTGTATGTGTGTGTGTGTCTATGTGTGTGAGTGTGTGTGTTTTGTTGTTTGTTTGTATTTGCGTGTGTGTGTGTTTAGTTTGTTTGTGTGAGTGTGCGTGTGCGTGCGTGCATGCACGCGCGGATGTGTGTGTGTGTGTGCGCGCGCGCGAGCGTGTGTGTGGTGTGTGTGGTGTGTGTGTGTGTGTGTGTGCGTGTGTGTGTGAATGTATGTATCACTAAGTATGTATCTGTATGTCTGTGTTTATGTGTGTCGCGTGTATGTTAGCTGTTTGTTCATGTATGTGAGTTTGTGTGTCAATATATGTTTGTGTGCGTGTGGGTGTGGGTGCCAGTGTGTGACCAGTTTGCTGGATGGTTTGCTTGTTTGTGTAACTGATTGTTTTCACAGTAGAAATGGTCTCTGTTACCCGGCTTCAATTACCAAAACAGACCCACAGAACAAAAGAAAGATATGCCATGTCTGCTACGTCCTTGATTGAAAATCGCAACATCGACAGAATCTATTCTAAGAACACAACACAAGTTTCACCCGTATCAGCATACAATTCTGATTAATGCAAAGACATTTGATGAAGCATAGGGTTGGTTTTTTTTTCTGTTGTTGTTGTGATGGTGGTGATTTTGGTTGGATGGTTGGTTGACGGGCGGGTGGGTGAGTGTGTGAGTAGGTAGGTTAGTTGGTAGGTTGGTTGGTTGGTAAGTTGATTGGTTGGTTAATGGTTGGTTGGTTGGTTGGTTGGTTGGTTGGTTGGTTGGTTGGTTGGTTGGTTGGTTAGTTGGTTGGTTGGTTGGTTGGTTGGTTGGTTGGTTGGTTGGTTGGTTGGTTGGTTGGTAGGTGAGTGGGTGGGTGGTGGGTTGGTTAGTTCGTTGGTTCATTCGTCCGTTCGTTCGTGCGTTCATTCGTTTATTCAACTGTATATTTGTGTTTCGTTTTTATTCGTATGCTGCCACACCCACGTGAACTCGACTTATACGAGTGGGTTTTAACGCGTTTTGTCGAATTTTAATCTCCTCTCTCACCCTCCCTCACCCACACACCCTCTCCCATTGAGGCAGCCATATTCCGTTTTGGGGGCAAGATGTCTATTAGATCCCCGACACTTAACAGTATGCAGGTGCACGGTGAACAAAAAAGAAAGCATACTGGGTGTTTTCGTGTTTCCATAAACTACCGAATATTGATTTATCTTACCGGATCTTTAACGTGCGTAATTAGATCCTTGACACGTGACGGTACAAACGTACGGGTTTAAGAAAAAAAGAAAACATACTGGGTGTTTTATGTGTTTCCATGAACTACAGAAAATTGATTTATCTTACCGGATCTTTAACGTGCATAATTAGATCCTTGACATGTGACATGGTACAAGTGTACAGTTAAGAAAAAAAACATACTGCGTTTTTGTTTTTGTTTTGTTTCCATGAACTACAGAACATTGACATATCTTACCGGATCTTTAACGTGCATAATTGATATTCTGCCTACGTATACACATGAAAGGGGTTCAAGGCACTTGCAAATCTGTACTGACGTTGGACGGGGAGATCGGAAAAAACATCTCCACTCTTTATCCAACAGGTGGTACCCAAGCAGAATGGAATCCAGACTATCCATGTAGCGAAACCAGTGTACTAACCACACGTCTATCGCGCTCGTCAAGAGGCACAGTGCTGGGAGTAATTTTCTCCAGTCAGATAGGTAGTCGACGAAGGAGTGGGAGTGATTGAGCGCACGCGAATGGTGAATGTGTAGGTGTAGGTTAGCGTGTGCGACTAAACGTGTAGATATCAGATCAATGGGTGCCCTTAATACTCTCCTCCCCCTCTACCCCTTTTCCGATTCCTGCAAATGGCCAATTGACCTCATTTTCTCCTGCAAATAGAGTTTTTTCCCCATTTTGTTATCGCGGGCTCATTTTCAGTTTCCGGTCTTCATTATGGAGAAATGTGCTATTGTGCTAACGACCAGAAATAGAACAAACTTTTAAGGAATCAATTGTAGATGATGACAACGACTATACCGTCGATGAAAAGATCAACGACAACAGCAGCAGCAGCAACAACAAACCATCGGCATTTGTTATCATTATGGTAATAATAATAATGATAACAAGAAAAAGTAAAACAAAGAGTGGAATTGTGATGATTGCGATCATGATTTACATGTATACAGGACTGTAAAATTAGTCTTGTAAAAATGGATAGCGTGATTGGAGGCACACTTTTCACTATTGTTTGTAATATACCAGTAGTTGTAAACAACGCAGGCGCTTACACATGTTTTCACACAATTATACACACAGCGTGCACGCATACACGCGTTCGTTTATTGACAAGTCGGCACAGAAGTGAAGAAGAAACGTGGCTACAAAAGCTGATGATGAGAACATTGAATGACAACAGTTTGTTGTTTGTTTGTTTGTTTGTTTGTTGTTTGTTTGTTTTTGTGTTTGTTTGATTTGTTTGTTTGTTTGATTTTTTGTTTGTTTGTTTGTTTTGTTTGTTTTTTGTTTGTTTGTTTTTTTTTTTTTTTTTTTTCTTCTTTTCTTCTTTCTTCTTCTTCTTCTTCTTCTTCACCTCCTTCATCCTGCTGTTGTCTTCGTCTTACTTACTGTCGTCGTCGTCACCATCATTGCCATCAATATAATGGAATGTTACCAAAGAATATGTAACAATGCTAGATTTGACTTCATAAGACACATTGTCGAACTATAACGGATGCCCAGCTAGCTAGTTCAGCAGTTCTACTGATTGTATGCTACAGTCTTTCCTGTTGCTTCTGAACCATGATCGACAATGGCAGTTTGTCCACAAAACGTCTGACTGGCAAGTCTGAAAGCCCTGTCAGAACTGTCAATGGAAATCTCAGTAGGAAGAATTAACTTGCGGGGAATGGCACCGTCTTTTTAGAGATCTGTACAATGGTGGCTCTAGTGGACCAATAATGATGCCATTTAAGCTGCTTTCACATTTACCGACTGCCACAGGACTGTTAGTTTCTAACAATCTCCTGTCAAGATATGTCGTGAAGAGTGAACCATCATCTCTCTTGGATTCCGGATCAAAGAAGAAAAATCGCGAACCATTCATGAAAGGAGTGTTTGAAAGAAGGTGAATAGTAAAACTAGTACTTCTAAGCAGACAATTTGATATAACGTTTTGTTGTCTCTAGTCGGTATCAATACACAGTAGTGTGCATTGATCTCGGTAGTCGGGGAAGAATCGTGAGGTTGTGATTCAGCTCTAATATGGACTGCTCAAACGTGCTACAAAACGTTTGTTATCGATTTTGAAGGGAAAATCGAAAGGACTTTTGTTTTCGTGGCTCTTTCATAAACTTGCTTTTCTCCTAAAACTTATTCTTATTTATTATCAACAAGATACGAAGACAAAATGATTTTTAGGAAAGGAAAGTCAACTGCATTAAAGCCTTCAAATTCAACACGCATATGAAATATCCACGTGTTCAAGAAAAGATGTATATATGTATATGAAACTCATCAAAATAGGACAAATACATACGGGTGATATACAGGTAAAATATTGAGGAAAGAATTATATCATGACTACATAAGGATTATATTAAACTTCGTTTGAAACCAGAGATAGATTTGGCCATCGTGTTACATAAAAGTGTGTCATTTCACGACAACCATTGCATTATATCCTTTGTTGTTTTGTATATTTTTGGTAAGGTATGTTGTAAATGAACGTTCTAAGAAAGCTATTCCTCGGATTTGTGCGCTCTCAATGATCGAGATCTAAAGTTCTGAGACAATTTAATTCTAGACGGTTTAGTCCGCACTTCTTCCTATACGAAGAAACCGCTAAAGCGAATTGCTGCAATTTCCGTGAGGGATCGATTTCGCGTGATGAGCTGTGTGTTACGTGCGTGTGTCACACAACCAATTGTCTTTGGTCGACAGTGTGATGACTAAATAGTCTTAGACTAAACTATCCAAGACCGGCATGTCCGATTGTTTATTCCTTCTTTATTCGCCTTGTGGATCCTTCTTCTTTAGTTCGTCGTCTTCGTGGTCAGGCCACATCTAACGATGAATGTGTCCATGTTTTCCAGTTCCTGCCAACTGCCCTGGAACCTGGTGAACAGCGGAGTTGTATTCAGGACAGTCGACATGGCTGTAATATGTGTTCAGCCGTTTGGTTCTCTTGACCACATGGACAGGCTGATGAAGGAGTCTGTTTAAATCTGCAGTTCATGTATGCGTTTGGCTGGTTGTGGTTGGCAGATGCGAGGTTTTATCCGGACTACTTGCTGCTTTCTGGACAGAAAGTGATAATCATCCCTTTTAGTCTGTGGCTTAAGGAGTGATCTGTAGATGCTCCTCTTGTCGGTGTATTTGATACTGTATTCTCCAGTGGATCATTGTTCATTGATCACAGTGCAAACGACTTCTAGGCTTCCTTCGTGTGGTTAAGTCCACATGTATTTCTTGTCTTAAATGATGCTGACAATCCGTTTTGGAATCATTGTATGAACGTGCTCGTTCTCCTTCACGTCTTCCTCCTTCTGTCCCGCCTGCCAGGGCTTTTAGACATCCTGTCTTATAAAGCAGGCTGAGGTGAGACAGAAACATTCTGGACCTGAAAAGGCTAAAATTTTGATTGTAAAAGCACAGTTCATTATCACCTCTCACACACATACACGTACACATACACACACACCACACACACACACACACAACACACACACACACACACACACACACACACACACACACACACACCACACCACACACGCACGCGCGCGTGCATGCGCGCAAACCCACAAAACCAACATGTGAAAGTAGAACTAGAAGGCAAAGCAATCTTTAGCCTAAAAAACATCTCCGCCGTAATCTCACAGGGGACAGAGCCAATCCTCTTTTCTTCCATAGCACACTGAGCAAGGAACATCCAACTGTGAAATGTTAAAGCCAGTGGTCCGAAAGGTCAACCCTCTTTAGGGGCATAAGAGAGAGAAAGTAGAGAGAGACAGAGAGAGCGACAAAGACAGAGACAGACAAACAGACAGAGACACAGAGAGAGACAAACAGAGATAAAGACAAAGAGAGAGAGAGGGAGAAGACAAAGACAAAGAGAGAGGGAGAGGCAGACAGACAGACAGAGAAAGAGAAAGGGGAGATAGACAGACAGACAGAGACAGACAGCCAGATAGAGAGAAAGAAGAGAGAGAAACAGACAGAAAGAGAGAGAGACAGACAGACAGACAGATACAGAGACAGAGAGAGAGAGAGAGAGGAGAGTTAGAGAGAGAGATTGAGACAGAGTGAGAGAAAGAGAGAGAGAGAGAAAGAGAAAGAGAGACAGACAGACAGACAGAAACAGAGAGACATAGGGAGAGACCTAGAGAGAGGGATTTTAAATGTAGTCAGAGGAGGGAGAAGCTGATGTCACAATACATGATACTTTGTGCCATAGTTGAGTGTTTGAAATACTAGTCTGCTATTTTGAAAGTCGGGGTCAAATCCGCTCAGGTATCACCTGGGAGCTGAAAGGGTCGTCATTAGTTTTTATCATCTCTCCAGGCAATACAAATACAGTGTTGCTAGTGTCTGAACTCACTCGGTGTGTAAACCCATGCAGAATATCACACACACACACACACACACACACACACACACACACACACACACACACTTACGCACACCCACACAAATACACACACACACCGCGCACACCACACCACACCACACACACACACACACACACATAGCAACGAAGCAGCACGGGCACACGGGAAAACACGCAACACACACATATAGGAAAATTGTAAGTCATGTCTATGTTCGGTGGCTATTTCAAATACGTTGAAAAAACGCAGATGCACACACCAAAATGTAATATGGCTGCCTAATGCAGGTAAATTAACAAAATATTTAATCAACCATACCGTAGAGCAAGCATACAGGTATATTCCTCTTTCTAGATTTGCAGTTCTCGAACAAAAACTAAAACAACAACAACACACACACACACACACACACACACACACACACACACACACACACACACACACACACACACACACACACCACCACACACACACACAAACACACACACAACACAAACACACACACACACACACCTTTCTCTCTATCTCCTCTCCTCTCACACACACACACACACACACACACACACACACACAACACACACAACACACAACAACACACACATACGGAGAGAGGGGGGGAGACATACAGACAGACAGAGAGGCAGAGAGAGTGAGACAGAGGGAGGGAGAGTGAGAGAGACAGGGAGAGAGACAGAAAGACAGAGAGACAGACAAAGACAGACAGACAGAGAGACGCACGCAGAGGAACAGAAGACATGATCGATATTGGACCGCACACCCCCGTCTTTCTCTTCTGTCCTTTAGTTTCATGCATCAATACTCTTGTTATCACCCATTCCTGCTGTCTTCTGGCACCCCGGTGGGGAGGTTTGATTGAAAGAAAATCTGTTCATTTGTTCTTGAGATTGGAAATCCCACTCTTCTGTGTCTTGTCCCGCACAGTATCTGTTATCAATTCTCTCTCCTCTCTTGTTCATATCCTGCCTTTAGAGTAAAACAAAATTAGATAATAATAAAGAAAGGAGGCATGTGTGTGTGTGTGTGCCTGCGTGTGTGTGTGTGTGTGTGTGTGTGTTGTGTGTGTGTGTGTGTGTGTGTGTGTTGTGTGTTGTATGTGTGTGTGTGTTTGTGTGTTGTGTGTGTGTTTGTGTGTGTGTGTCTTGTGTGTGTCTGTGTGTGTGTGTGTGTGGTGTGTGTGTGTGGTGTGTGTGTATGTGTGTGTGTGCGTGTGTGTGTGTATGTGTGTGTGGTGTGTGTGTGTGTGTGTGTGGTGTGTGTGTGTGGTGTGTGTGGATTTGTTAGATACGAGGCATTCGCGTATTTGTGTCTGTCTGTCTGTTTATCTGTCTGTCAGTCAGTCTGTCTGTCTGTCTGCTCTGCTGCCTGCCTGCCTGCCTGCTTGCCTGCCTGCCTGCCTGCCTGCCTGCTGCCTGCCTTCCTGTTGCCTGCCTGCCTGTCGCATGCCTGCCGCTGCATGTCTGTCTGCCTTTCTGTCCGTCTGTGTCTGTGTCTGTGTCGGTGTTTTATTGTATTTATTCCTTTTTCTTCACGATGGATTGACCACGTGAAATTCGCGCTGCTGTTCCCGGAGAAAGAGCGTGTCGATCCAGTGCAGGTCCATCTTCCGTTCCGTGTTTTCTGCTGCCGTGTGGGTTTAGTTTGTTTGCCAATGAAAGCGAGGATTGTTGCACAGAATTTTGCCGGGGACAACTCCTTGTTGCCTTGGCATCTTTTACGTGCGCTGAATTTGTGCTGCACAGAGGACCTCGGTTCATTGTCTCATCCGAAATATCGGCTCTTAGACCATCATTTAAAATCGGGGTGGTGTGTGTGTGGGGGGGGGGGGGGAAGAGGGGAAAAAAATGTCCGATCCGAGATTCGAACCCGGCTTTCTCGCGTTCTGAGCAGGTGATATTAACACCGGCCCCTACACTTTACTTAGAATGTGTGTAGATATATGTGTGTTTGTGTGTTTGACTGTGCGTTTGTTTGTATGTATGTTTGACTCGTGTGTGTGTGTGTGTGTGTTTGTGTGTTTGATGTCGTTTGTTGTATGTTGATGTGTGTGTGTGTGTGTGTGTGTGTGTGTGTGTGTGTGTGTGTGTGTGTGTGTGTGTGTGTGGTGCGCTTGCACGTGTATGCGGTCAGGGACACAGAGAGAGGACACAGAGAGAGACAGAGAAGACAGACAGACAGACAGACAGACAGACAGACAGCAGACAGACAGACAGCAGAGAGATGATATGGATACGTGTCGTCAAAAATGTTTCAACAAGGATGCCTATCCATGGACAGACATTACACGAATGGCAACCACAGGCCGACAGAAATGTCCTAGTGTATCAGGTTGAACGAACATAATCTAATAGTTTGGTTATGATTGCGTTTTATGGTATCTTTTTTTTTTCTTCTTCTTAACTGGCATCATGGACAGGTGGTCTAATCACTTGTCTGCTGTTGTGCAGTTGATTGGTTGACATGTGTTTTGTTCCCGTCCATCTCTGGGATCTCGTCGTTTTTGATTATGTCTTTTCAGGTCTTGGTTGTTGTTTTTCTGGGACACCTCTTCATGCGAGTTATCTTTCATAAAGCACGTGTCTGGATATCATTCCAGCAGAGATTCTGTCAAATAAAAGTGCTTTCTGCCTTTATAGGCATCAGGAGTCAGGAGTTTCTATAATGATTGGCGATTGATGATATTTCACCAAACGTTGATTTCAAATGGCATAAATGCGTACGATGAAATGAGTACGGCCATTGAAGGTATAGTGTATGTCTGGTGTTGTGTGTGTGTGTGTGTGTGTGTGGTGTGTGGTGCGTGCGTGTGTGTGTGTGCGTGTGTATGTGTAAATGTGTGTGTGTAAATGTATATTGTGTGTGTTGTGTGTGCGTGTGTAGGCATGTACATATGTGCGTATGTTTGTGTGTGCATGTCCGTGTGTGCGTATGTATGTATGTGGATTAAGGATGGAGGAAAGGCTAAGAGAATTAAGGTGATGGGGTTGATAAATTGTGATGGAAGCGAGAAGTGACTGTGTTTTGGGTTGCCTATAGATAGTCTGTATGTGTAAATGTTTGGGGCGTTAATGCAGTGCAGTCATACTATTTTTTAATACAGACAAACATGGAAAACATACGCTAAGAAGAACCCCAAGATCTTGCCTTGCCAGCGATTAGGGCTTATGTGCAAGTATAGGGTTTATGCCATGATCATTTTGGATCTTATCCGTCACATGGCATCTGTTGCGTTTATGCCTATGGAATTTATTCTGAGTTCGCAGACGCGATCTTGAGAAACTGAGATTGTATGTATGTATGTATTATATGTATTATGTATGTATGTATGTATGTATGTATGTATGTATGTATGTATGATGTATGTATGTGTGTATGTATGTATGTATGTATGTGTGTATGTATGTATGTATGTATGTGTTGTATGTGTGTATGTATGTTGTATGTGTATGTATGTATGTATGTATGTATGCATATATCCATGTATGTATGTATGTCTCTCTCTCTCTCTCTTTCTTTCTCTCTGTCTCTCTCTCTTCTCTCTCTGTCTGTCTGTCTCTCTCTGTTTCTCTGTCTCTGTCTGTCTGTCTGTCTGTCTCTCTCTCTCTCTCTATCTCTCTCTCTCTCTCTCACTCTCTTTCTCTCTCTCTACGTGTATCTACGCTTGTGTGTGTAAGTGTATGTGTCTGTATATGTCTTTGTGTCTGTTCTTCTGTCTGTCTGCTTCAATGTGATTGTATCTGTGCCTGTGTCTGTGCTTGTAGCTATCTGTCTGTGTATCTATGTCTGTGTAATTTTACAATGGCTTGGCAGTCCACTTTTTTGTGGTGGAAGTTCCAAAGATCAATATACAATCTAATTCTCTGCTGGAACAATGTCCAGACACCTGGCTCTTGAGCAGCGAGGGATTGCAGACGCATTCTGCTCCCATGCTGAGGGAAAGTGGACATGTGGAGCACTCACACACACAGATGGGTGCACTCATACACACAGATGGGTGCACTCACGCACACAGATGGGTGCACTCATACACACAGATGACACATACACACACACAGATGGGTGCACTCACACAGATGGGTGCACTCACACACACAGATGGGTGCACTCATACACACAGATGACACATACACACAAACAGATGGATGCACTCATACACACAGATGGTGCACTCATACACACAGATGACACATACACACAAACAGATGGATGCACTCATACACACAGATGGGTTCACTCACACAGACATGGGTGCACTCATATACACAGATGGGTGCACTCATACACACAGATGACACATACACACAAACAGATGGATGCACTCATACACACAGATGGGTGCACTCACACAGACATGGGTGCACTCATACACACAGATGGGTTCACTCACACAGACATGGGTGCACTCATACACACTGATGGGTGCACTCATACACACAGATGACACATACACACAAACAGATGGATGCACTCATACACACAGATGGGTGCACTCACACAGACATGGGTGCACTCATACACACAGATGGGTGCACTCATACACACAGATGACATACACACAAACAGATGGATGCACTCATACACACAGATGACACATACACACAAACAGATGGATGCACTCATACACACAGATGGACTCATGCACACATACAGATGGGTGCACTCATACACACAGATGGACTCATGCACACATACAGATGGGTGCACTCACACGGACTGATGTATACACCCATACACACAGATGGACACATACATACACACAGATGGACACATACATACAGACAGATGAATGGACTCATACACACGGATGGACACATACATACAGACAGATGGATGGACTCATACACACAGATGGACACATACATACACACAGATGGATGGACTCATACACACAGATGGACACATACATACACACAGATGGACACATACATACAGACAGATGGATGGACTCATACACACAGATGGACACATACATACAGACAGATGGATGGACTCATACACACAGATGGACACATACATACACACAGATGGACACATACATACAGACAGATGAATGGACTCATACACACAGATGGACACATACATACAGACAGATGGATGGACTCATACACACAGATGGACACATACATACACACAGATGGACACATACATACAGACAGATGGATGGACTCATACACACAGATGGACACATACATACACACAGATGGACACATACATACAGACAGATGGATGGACTCATACACACAGATGGACACATACATACAGACAGACAGATGGATGGACTCATACACACGGATGGACACATACATACAGACAGATGGATGGACTCATACACACGGATGGACACATACATACAGACAGATGGATGGACTCATACACACAGATGGACACATACATACAGACAGATGGATGGACTCATACACACGGATGGACACATACATACACACAGATGAACACATACATACAGACAGATGAATGGACTCATACACACAGATGAACACATACAGACAGACAGATGAATGGACTCATACACACAGATGAACACATACATACAGACAGATGAATGGACTCATACACACAGATGAACACATACATACAGACAGATGGATGGACTCATACACACGTATGGACACATACATACAGACAGATGGATGCTCATACACAGATGGACACATACATACAGATAGATGGATGCTCATACACACAGATGGACACATACATACAGACAGATGGATGGACTCATACACACAGATGGACACATACATACAGACAGATGGATGGACTCATACACACAGATGGACACATACATACAGACAGATGAATGGACTCATACACACAGATGGACACATACATACAGACAGATGGATGGACTCATACACAGATGGGTGCACTCATACACACAGATGGACTCATGCACACAGACAGATGGATGCACTCATACAGACAGATGGGTGCACTCACACGGACTGATGTATACACCCATACACACAGATGGACACATACATACAGACAGATGGATGCACATACACAGACAGATGGGTACTCTCACACAGACAGATGGGTACTCTCACACAGACAGATGGGTACTCTCACACAGACAGATGGGTACTCTCACACAGGCAGATGGGTACTCTCACACAGGCAGATGGGTACTCTCATACAGATAGATTTGTACTCTCACACAGACAGATGGGTACTCTCACACAGACAGATTTGTACTCTCACACAGACAGATGGGTACTTTCACACAGGCAGATGGGTACTCTCACACAGGCAGATGGGTACTCTCATACAGATAGATTTGTACTCTCACACAGACAGATGGGTACTCTCACACAGACAGATTTGTACTCTCACACAGACAGATGGGTACTCTCACACAGGCAGATGGGTACTCTCACACAGGCAGATGGGTACTCTCACACAGATAGATTTGTACTCTCACACAGGCAGATGGGTACTCTCACACAGACAGATTTGTATTCTCACACAGACAGATGGGTACTCTCACACAGACAGATGGGTACTCTCACACAGGCAGATGGGTACTCTCACACAGATAGATTTGTACTCTCACACAGGCAGATGGGTACTCTCACACAGACAGATTTGTATTCTCACACAGACAGATGGGTACTCTCACACAGACAGATGGGTACTCTCACACAGACAGATGGGTACTCTCACACAGACAGATGGGTACTCTCACACAGGCAGATGGGTACTCTCACACAGGCAGATGGGTACTCTCACACAGACAGATGGGTACTCTCACACAGACAGATGGGTACTCTCACACAGACAGATGGGTACTCTCACACAGACAGATGGTACTCTCACACAGGCAGATGGGTACTCTCACACAGGCAGATGGGTACTCTCACACAGGCAGATGGGGTACTCTCGCACAGACAGATGGGTACTCTCACACAGGCAGATGGACAGACACACGCAGACACATGGAGCACTACACAGACAGATAGGCACACTCACACAGATTAACACTCGCACGTCCACAATAACTCAGCAATCAGCTGGCTTGGTTATCTCAGTAACTCAGTAACCAATTGCCCTGACTAACTCAATAAAAACTCAGTATCCAGCTGGCCTGGCTAACTAGTAACTCAATAACTCAGTGACCAACTGCCCTGACTAACTCAAAAACAATACCCAGCTGGCCTGGCTAACTAGTAGCTCAGCAAGTCTGACTAACTCAAAAACTCAATAACCAGCTAGCATGGCTAATTAGTAACTCAATAACCAACTGATCTGACTAACTAGTAACTCAGTAACTCTGTAACCTACTGGCGTAACTAGTAACTCAATAGCTCAGTAATCGGCTGGTCTGGCTAACTCAATAACTCAATAACCATCTGGCCCGGCTTACTAGTAACTCAATATCTCATTAACCAACCGGCCTGACTAAGCAATAACTCAATAAATCAGTAACCTGCTGGCCTGGCTAACTATGAACTCAATAACTCAGTAACCAACTGGTTTGGTTAACTCAATAACTCAGTTACCAACTGGCATGGTTAATACAATCTCTCAATGCGCAGTGAGTATGCTCTGTCGTATACTCTCTGCAGTACAACTGGATTTATTATCAATAACGCAATAACTGGCCGGCCTAGTTAACTCAATTTTCACCCGACCTGGCTTACTCAACCTTTCAGTGACCGGCGGTAGAGGGTCATAAGCTGAAGGAAGCAATTGGTCAGGTCAGTCTACGGCCCTGACCCTCCCACTTATAGCAGTAGTAGTGGATTACAGAGTGAAAGCTCAGTCTACTGGAAGACGAAAAGTTTGTTTTTTATGTAAAAGAGTTGGAGCTTGTGGAGTTGTTTTCATAAGAAGTCACCCCTATTTATATGTTACGTTATGTTTCTTCAGTATTAGTCTGTCTCTTCTCATCTCTTAGAAGACTGGAACTGGCAGTCTGAAGCTTGTCTAAGAGGGATTCATGGCACTCAGACAATTCAATATGCGCTGTCCCCAAAGTCTGTTAACAGTTATCTGACAGATTTGTTGAAGTTGCACAAAGGCTTGTGCGTTGGCATGGTTTTGAAACAAGACGAGGAACAGGACGTGTGGAACAATGACATCACCAGACTGTTTGGTGCACTTAGATGGACAGGAAACATGGCAACTGGTATGCTGTGTCATGAGGGTTTTTTTTTATTTTGTTTGTTTGCCTGTTTGTGCATTAATTTGTTTCGATTGTTGGTTGTTTGCGTTTTGTTTCAGTTTGGTTATGCTTTGTTTTGTTTTGTTTTTTGTTATACTTTATCACAATGAATCCTTCATATAAATACCTCGAGTCTGCCCCATACGGATGAGTAAATGCATGTTTTTGTCTATCCATCCAGTCCTGTAGACATCCACTTTGGTTCTTTTTATTTGTTAGGATTTCCACAATCTTTTGTGTATTTCTTGTCCTGCCATCTATTCATTTTGTATGTACATGTACTTAGCTAATGCCTGTTTCGATCGACCCTATCCCTGTCCCTTTTTTCAAAACAAATGTCAATGCAGCTTGAGGCAGCAATCTGCACAGTCTGACCATTACACACGCATACGAACGGAACCTGTTTGCAATCGTTTGTGGTCTTTACCTAATCTCAAGCATTGCAGTGAAAGTGTCAGAGAACCCCATCAAATCTTTAACATACGCTGCCTACTAAAAACATTGCATGCTTACACGTGACAGTTTTTGCTTATTTCATCAGCATATTCCATTATTATAATATTTCGTTCAAATCCTTCATACGTACAGCCACTGAAACAGTTAGTATCTATATTCCAAGTCACTCAGAAGAAGAGCAAACTACATTGCCTTCAGCCTCTCCTTTGGCCCCACCTGAGTGGCAGAAAGGGGAGCCTGCTGCACGGGCAACAGCAGCTGTCCAGGTCACTACGGCCAGGCTTATGCCCAGAAACATCTATCATAATCA
>CM060305.1:30371365-30376365 GCA_030674185.1 Monoplex corrugatus | reverse complement strand
CCTTTTCAGTCTGCTTACCATTCTGACCACAACGTGAAACCGCTCTCGTTTAGATTGTGAACGATTTCTCGCTTTCAGCTGATTGTAGCAGAATTCCCATACTGATTCTTTTGGATGTGTCTGCTGCTTTTGACACCATTGACCACGCTGTCCTTCTCTTTCGTCTTGAGCACACACTCGGAATCCAGAGTAATGCTCTGTCTTGGTTTCTGTCATACTTATCTGACCACTTTCAGTTAGTCATGGTAAAAGTGTCCAAGTCCTAGCCGGTTAAAGTTACATGTGGTGTCTTTAAAGGTTCTGCACTTAGGCCAGTGCTCTTTAGACTCTGCATCTCATCAACTGTCAATATCATCAGTAAGTACAATCTCAAATGTCACTTCTATGCTGATGATTCCCAGATCTACAACTGTGTATGTCCTAAAAACCTTTAGACTTTTCTTTCCGTAGCTTCTGACTGCTATATTTGAATTGCAGAACTAGATGATTCAAAATAGTCTTTCACCTATCTCATCTGTCGGCGTCACTGGGTTCAGTGTTGGTCGCTCCAGTCTTTGACATCGCTCTGTCCTCCAAATGGCTCTGTCTTGACTTTTGTGGACAACTTCTTGAATATTTAGGCCACTTATATTGGTTATGTTCTCGATGTATCAGATTGGAGGTCTGCCTTTCTTCTTTTTTGCCACTGTTTTGCCTTGAAAAATGGTAGTCCTGAGGTTTGTGTTCTTGCTACATGATACATGGCTAATATATTTTAGTCTTCTCTTATTAATGTTTGCTAGTCATTTTCTGGCCAGATCAAACATTCTAAAAACATTCTAATGTTCAGGCCATACGAACCACTCATTTTCTTTACTTATATATTCATTTATTGTTAATATTTGGTAGCGAGCTGTCCGACTCTTGTGATAGAGTTGTGTGGATTGATGTCTTGAGTTCAGCTCCCGTCTGCAACACATAAACTGGTTTGTTCGCCGCCCATCATTCGGGTAGTGTGAAGCTTTGTATTTCATAGATCCTGTTTCCTGTTTCCCGCTCTATTTCAAGACCTTTGCAGCGCATATGGTTTTGTACAGGCTCAAGGTATCTGTCAGAAAATAAATGGCACGCATGTGGAATTGTCCGAGCGTGATGAATTTCTCTAAACTTCAAACTCCCAAACCTTGTAGACAGCCCAACCAACTGAATCAAGACAAGATGTGGCCATTATCCAGCCCATTTTGATCATTAGGCGCTCATATTGAACCAAATGTTCAGGATGTAGAACGATGTAAACACAGTCCCTGTAAGTTTTAATCAATGTTTTAAATTCTAAAAATCGACTAAGTAAAAGGGTTTCGTAAGTGAGCAACGCAGTAAAAAGTAGGGCAGTAGACATTAGCTGTTTATACATCTTTTAGATTTCAGCAATTTTGTTCTTTGGGGGATCAGTGGGGGGGGGGGGGGGGAGTCATGGAGACGGGAAAATTGAGGATTTACCATATCTTAGACTGTATATCGTGTCCACTTTATATGTATTTGGAACGGTTTTTTTTCATTTGAAAATGAAGATCTTTTTCTAATTTCAAGCAGCCTTCTTGTTACCTCTTTTCCAAGACAATAAAAAAAAAACCAGATAAAATGAAACAGAAAAGAATGTCTGAATGCTGAAAATAATCTACGACTGAAAACACAGATTAAGAATTAACAAAAATAAAGCTCTGAACGTTCAAAATGTACACTTACAATACATTCATGACGTTTCAAATAACGAACCAATCCCATTCAAAATTTAGCACTCGACTTGGACACACCGTGTGGCAGGATTTCTGATCCACAATCGCCTGAACTGCATCTATACAAGTCCTTGTTTCTGGTTTGTTGGTTTGTTTGTTTCTTTGTTTCTTTGTTTGTTTGCGGGTTTGTGTTTTTGTTTTGTGTGTGTGTTTGTCTAACTGTCTGTTTGTTTGTTTTTTGTTGTTTGTTTGTTTGTTTGTTTGTTTGTTTGTTTGTTTGTTTGTTTAATCTGGCGGGAGCGCATATGAAACTGTTGAATGCGATGGATCCTTTTTTAAATTGATTTTTTTTCCAGTTCAACTGAATAAACAACACAGTATCAATGTTACTGTGGGCAGGATTCAGCGATCCATACTGCATGTTGGGCATTATGCCAGGCCTGCAGGACAACGACTCAGGAGGAATCTACAACTCCTCCGACGAGGACAGCTCTCCTGGCTGCTCCCCCAAGCTGCCCAAGGACAAGGATCATGACCGACGTCACCACAGCAGCAGCTCCAAGAGGTTCTCCCTGCACAAGAAGAAGGATCGTTCCGGACACGGGATGGCTGTCAGGGACCATCTCCCTGCCAAACTGATTCGCACCACCTTTGTCAAGCCCAACACTCTCAACCCTGTCTGGAAGGAGAAATTTCGCTTGTGAGTCTTGGACAGTTTCATTCATATTTGTTGTTTTGTCTGTTATTTGTATGTGTGTGAGATGGATGATAAAGTGAGGAGGGAGGGATGTGTGGAGTAGGGTTGGAAATGAGGAGAGGGATAAATTTAAAGTGAGAAGGACTGGATGTATGGGTTAAGGTTGGAAATGAGGTGGTAGTTAGGAGACGGGGAAAACATCTGACGGGTGGCTAGATTCACTCCAGTACTTTGAAACCCTATAGAGACATTTTGAACATAACAAACAAGACTATCTTCAAAATTATTACCATGAAATCCGTTGTTTTGAAAAGGGCTATCAACAAGACCAGACGCAATATGACCAGAAGCACCACGATGAGAGAAATAATGGAAGCAACACTAGTCCATAATCATACTTGCTCAACAATCATAACACTACAGAGTATGGACTTAAAGCAAGAGGCAAACCAAGGAAGACATGCCTCGACAGTGTGAAGGAGTCATAGACATCACATGGCATCACTCCTCTACAGATCTTCAGCTTGCTGCTGATTCGTCAGCTCTGTCATTTGTACGTCTGTATGGAGATGTTTCGTTTGTATCGAATCATTAGCTGGAAGGAGTCCATTCGCTTGTGGAGTATATTCTTGCTGGTTTCTATTGGAGTGGTGGTAGTGGTGGTATGAGTGTGTGTGCCCGCGTCTGTGCTTGCGTGTGCATGTGTGATTAGTGTATATGTGCGTTGACGTGGAAGGGTGAGATATTGAGGGGACAGTGTGTGTGTGTGTGTGTGTGTGTGTGTGTGTGTGTGTGTGTGTGTGTGTGTGTGTGTGTGTGTGGTGTGTGTGTGTGTTGTGTGTTGTGTGTGTGTGGGCACGTGTGTGTGTGTGTGAAAGAAGGACGGAGGTTAAAACGTGCTGATGGAGGGTCCTCAGGCCAGATTGATTGGCACCAGTATTATCAAGCCCAACACTATGTAACAGTTTCGATTTATATTTCTTCTGTATGCTTTTTTCTGTCCTGTTTTGGGGTGAGCGAAAGGTGAGGGAGAAGAGATTGAAGTAGCCAAAGGATGGACATGAAGGACCATCTCCCTGCCAGACCCATCCCCAGCCTTATTGTTGAACCCATCATTTGAAACGCCATGGAGAACGAGGGGTTTCTTTTATCAGTTTCTTTTTTAATTTCCTTTTCCATTTTCAGAATCCTGAGACCATTCAAATATTAATACGCACGGACGTGTATAGTCTGTGTGTACCTCTGTGTGTCTGTGTGTACCTCTGTGTGTACTCTGTGTGTATGTGTGTACCTCTGTGTGTCTGTGTGCACCTCTGTGTGTCTGTGTGACCTCTGTGTGTCTGTGTGCACCTCTGTGTGTCTGTGTGCACCGTGTGTCTGTGTGTACCTCTGTGTTTCTCTCTGTATATTGTGTGTGTCTGTGTGTACCTCTGTGTGTCTCTTGTAATGTGTGTGCCCTGTGTGTGTCTGTGTGTCCTCTGTAATGTGTGTGTCTTGTGTGTACCTTTGTGTGTCTGTATATGTGTGTGTCTGTGTGTACCTCTGTGTGTCTCTTGTACTTGTGTGTCTGTGTGTACCTCTGTGTGTCTCTTTATGTGTGTGTCTGTGTGTACCTCTGTGTGTCTCTTTACATGTGTGTGTCTGTGTGTACCTCTGTGTGTCTCTTGTATTTGTGTGTCTGTGTGTACCTCTCTGTGTCTCTCTGTATATGTGTGTGTCTGTGTGTACCTCTGTGTGTCTCTTATACATGTGTGTGTCTGTGTGTACCTCCTGTGTCTCTCTGTAATATGTGTGTGTCTGTGTGTACCTCTCTGTGTCTCTCTGTATATGTGTGTGTCTGTGTGTACCTCTGTGTGTCTGTGTGTACCTCTGTGTGTCTGTTGTACATTTGTGTGTCTATGTGTACCCTGTGTGTGTGTGTACCTCTGTGTTACCTTGTGTGTGTCTGTGTGTACCTCTGTGTGTCTCTGTGTACTTTGTGTGTGTCTGTGTGTACCTCTGTGTGTCTCTCTGTATATGGTGTGTCTGTGTGTACCTCTTGGGCTCTTGTGTGTACCTCTGTGTGTCTCTCTGTACTATGTGTGTGTCTGTGTGTACCTCTGTGTGTCTCTCTGTATATGTGTGTCTATGTGTACCTCTGTGTGTCCTCTCTGTATATGTGTGTGTCTGTGTGTACCTCTGTGTGTCCTCTGTGTGTACCTCTGTGTGTCTGTGTGTACCTTTGTGTGTCTATGTGTACCTCTGTGTGTCTGTGTGTACCTCTGTGTGTACCTTTGTGTGTCTATGTGTACCTCTGTGTGTCTGTGTGTACCTTTGTGTGTCTATGTGTACCTCTGTTTGTCTCTCTGTATATGCGTGTGGAGAAACTATGTTAGCAAAGATTTCTAAGCTTTTTGAGGATGGAATTTTATTATTCAAAAGATCAAGTTTGGAGGGTTTTTTTTTTGTTTTGTTTTTTTTTTTAATTTCTCGAAGTTTTACAAATAGACTACGACAGGTTGATATTTAGAGTGGGGTTATGGAAATAGTAAAAACATTTACATTCAGTTAGATTGGGTGTTCAAGACAGGGCTGAATCAGATTTGGCA
>CM060305.1:30356365-30363865 GCA_030674185.1 Monoplex corrugatus | reverse complement strand
TCTTCTTCCTCTTCTTCTTCTTCTCTTCTTCTTCTTCTTCTTCTTCTTCTCTCATTCCCCTTAATAATGGCTCCGACTTCTCAGGTGATTCCGTGACCAGAAAATGAAGTAATAACCGTGAGTGATCTTAACAAGATCACGTTAGGGCATCACGACTGATTAAGACTTGTTCCCTATAATCTGTTGGTGTCCTCTTCTCTTCGTGCGTGATGCACTGTTAGGGAACCCAACTGTTTTCCTGAGGCTACTGATTATGATAAAGAAAAGAAAATCAATCTCGCAAACAAAAACACACCAACTAAGAAAAGGACAAGCGCCTCGCGTGCATGGATGTGGAGAGAGAGAGGGGGGGAGAGACAGACAGAGAAGACAGACAGAAAGACAGAGACAGACAGACAAAAAGACAGACATACAGACAAACAGAGAAAGACTGAGAGGGAAGGAGAGAGGGAGGGAGGGAGGGAGAAAGAGAAAAAGAGAGAGGAATCGTGTGTATGGCTGTGTGTGTGTGTGTGTGTGTGTGTGTGTGTGTTGTGTGTGTGTGTGTGTGTGTGTGTGTGTGTGTTGTATCTATGTCTGTGTCTTTGTATGTCTGTGCGTGAGAGAGAGAGAGAGAGAGAAAGAGAGAGAGAGAGAAACCAGTCAGACAGAGTGGAGGAGGGGGGTACCAATAAAATTCTCTCACTTGTGTAATGGAAGAGGAAACACAATCAGCCCAACATGATATAAACCCCTCGATAGTGATCAGGAAAAACTACGCGTATCTTTCACTTGTTTAGATGTCATACGTGATGTGAACATGTCGCTCTCACTCTACATTTAAGACACATGGCCCATTCCGCATAGTTTGTGTACCACAGTTCTAGACTGTCATCATTTTTTACTCAATAGAATTACACCTCGTTCTTAGAAACTGATAAATCCTTATAAATCTGATAAACGAAATGCAGAGCAATGCAAGAGAATTCAGTACATCACATTGTAATACTGTGTATGTACTATAAGGTTTCCTCGTTTTAAAGGTGGGTGGGTGGTGGGTTGGTTGGTTGTTGGTTGGTTGGTTGGTTGGTTGGTTGGTTGGTTGGTTGGTTGGTTGGTTGGTTGGTTGGTTGGTTCGGTTGGTTGGTTGGTTGATTGGATGGTTGGTTGGTTGGTTGGTTGGTTGGTTGGTTGGTTGGCCGGTTGGTTGGTTGGTTGGTTGGTCAGTTGGTTGGTTGGTTAGTTTTGTCTCTCTTTATTTGTGTGCTTTTGGATTCTTTCCCACTACTTTTGCACAGCTCATGTGTAATTGCCCCCACGCTTCTCACTGTGGCTCCTCAGCATACCTCCAAACCCGCCGACTCTGAGGTCACCATGATAATGACACATAAAGGACACTGGAATCTGTGATAATTCTTTTTCATCGTGTCATGATGATAAGAATGGAGATGGTAATAATGATGATAATGACGATATGGCGTTCCGTTTCAAACTGAGATTACTGTACTCAACGCTTCGTTTCATAATCATCTCCTGGCGTCAGCCAGCCCCAAGAGGTACAGATCTGAGATGTTGATCAGGAAATTTGAACGCCATCATCGTCCATGATGCATTTGTGAAGTGGTTGAAACTCGACTGTGTGAACCTCAGTCTTCCCAACGGCCTCATAGAACACTCAGTTCTGGATTAAGAGCATGCAGGGACCGCCGCAAAATCAGACAATGTCTTTGTTAACTGATCGTGGTTAGAAACCACGATCTCCTAATTAGTAGTCCGTTTCGCTTATCAGTTCGGCACGTAGCGTCAGGCTTATCTCAGTGGTTGATCTTTTCGTCTTGGGATACCCAGCAAAATTCAAGTTACACAGAGAGCTGTCTAGTTGCATACCATGGCACTGAATTGTCCATTGACCAGTCAGACAAGCTCTGCGAAATGTCAGCAGATAGTCTTTTTCTGATTCTGCTAAATGCAGGGACAAATTTGCATCTCTTTGTCAGTGATTTATATTATCACGTGGATCGTGAGGACTGCGTTTCATGAGGTTCTTGACCTGAGTATCTCCAGTTTGCCTTCGAAAGTACCAACATCACCTTTTCTCTTTATGAACCAGCTGTTGTATTTTTTTTCTTCTCCTCATTTTCGTTATCGGCCTTTCCAGTGGATATGTCTGTCTGTCTGTCTGTCTGTCTGTCTGTCTGTCTGTCTGCCTGTCTGTCTGGCTGGCTGGCTGGCTGGCTGGCTGGCTGGCTGCTGGGTGGCTGGCTGGCTGGCTGGCCGGCTGGCTGACTGGCTGTCTGGCTGGCTCTCTCTCTCTCTCTCTCTCTCTCTCTCTTTTCTTCTCTTCTCTTCTCTCCTTTGTCTCTTTATTTCTCTCTGTCTTTCTCTCTTTCTGTCTCTCTATGTATCTCTCGCTCTGTCTCCCTCCCTCTCCGTCTCTGTCTCTCTTTCTCCTTCACTCTCTATTTGTACGCGCGCCCGCCTATGCGTGTGTGAGTTTGTCTGTATTTTTGTGTGTATGTGAGTGTTGTGTGTGTGTGTGTGTGTGTGTGTGTGTGTGTGTGTGTGTGTGTGTGTGTGTATGTGTGTGTGTGTTTGTGTGTGTGTGTGTGTTGTGTGTGTGTGTGTGTGTGTGTGTGTGTGTGGCGCGCGCGCGTTGAGGACGGAGATGAAAAATTCATCTGTTCGCCAATTTCATCGAAAACATAACCCATCTTCCGTCACCACACTGAATTACGTGTGGCCATGGGAGTGGATGGAGACTGATTGGAAGGGTGATGTGTAATATGTCTAGTGATGTCATACTGTGTAAAGGGATGGAAGAGGGGATTGCAGAATGTAGGATGGACTTACATAATAATACCATGATTAATTGTGAGGTTTAGCAGCGTAGTTTTTAAAAGTGGTCCTTTTGCTGTAACCTGAACAAGCGTTGAGGAACGATGTGTTCCAGACCCCAACTTATCTAAGTGAAAGCATTATCAGGGCACTGCTCTGTCCTCTTCCTACTTGTTTTGCCTGTCTTCTCCATAAAGACAGATGGGTATACCCATTTACAGCTGAGTGGACTGGAACTGCGCTTGAACCCAAGGTGCAGGTCTGGTCACCCCTTCTGTCTGTCAACCAGGAGATTGTGTTGCACAAGCTTAACTTTCTGGAACGAGTGTCCCAACCACTGTATTGCACATCCTCCAGAGGCATAGCCCACTGTGTTCTGTTGTACATCTTTCAGTTTGCAGTATGTCTTATCAGTAGTTTTGTTTGTTTCGTTCTTCTTCGTCTTTGGTTTTGCGTGTACATGGTCAGGCCACATCTGGAAATAAATGTGTGTTTTGTTGTTGTTATTGTTGTTGTTGTTGTTGTTGTTGTTGTTGTTGTTGTTGTTGTTGTTGTTGTTTTTGTCATCTGCTGTCGGTTGGCTCGGAGCCTGGGGTCAGAAGAGTTGGAAGTAGGTTATGTCTTCCGTGGCACCAATTGACAGGGATGACATTGCTGCAATATGTTTGTTTCTCATGACCATTGGGGCAGGTTGCTGGAGGTGCCAATTTAAACTTGGGTTTTCATGAACAAGATTAGTTTTGAGTTTAGTCAGTCAGTGAGTTAGTCAGTCAGCCAGTCAGTTATTTAGTAAGTCGGTTACCTAATCAGTCAGTCAGTCAGTTAGTTAGTTAGCTAGGTAGGTACGTAGGTAGGAATTTGTTTATTCATTTATTTGTTAACTTATTTGTTTATTTATTCATTCATTTATTCATTTGAGCGGCATGTTGCAGTTCATAATCAGATGATCACGAAACACTCACTGAACTGACAACTGAACATATTTCTCCTTTGCCTGTGAAGAATAATTGAAAGAGACACTTCCCCTATAAATTTGGTGTTTGTTGTCTCGTTTAAAAACTAATAAATTGTAATTCAGACTGAACCATGATATTTATTTTTCCAACTGTGTTCTGTCTGTGTTTCTCACTCCTTGTCTGCTTGTCCATTTGTCTGCATGTTTTTCTGTCCGCCTGTCTGTACATCTGTTTATCCATCTGTTGGTCTGTCTATGTCAGAATGTATCTGGATTTTTTAAAATCTATTTACTTACTGGTTGATATTTTCTAAACATGGTCATGTATTGTACTGAAGATGAAGAAAAATCTCATTGAGAAGTTGAAAATTGGACAATCCATGTTTTTAATTCTTGGTGACTGTTAAAAGTTTCAACATGTTAAATGGCCTATCTACAAGACGGAATATGGAACACGGAAGCAGGGGAAAGAACTCGTGTATGTTATATATTCTATGAAACGTTTTAAAGGATTTACATCCTGTGAAGATATTTTTGTTTAATTTGTGCGGTTGTTTTGTACTAATTTATATTTTTTGTTGAATTTAGTTTTGCCTTAATGTTGTTATTGATGTTCTGTTCATTCACTGGAACGGCAATTTGTAGTGCTTGTGTGTTTATGCATATATACTTACATGTATGTATGAATATGTGAGCATGTGTATGTTGCGCGTGTGTGTGTATGTGTGTGTGTGTGTGTGTGTGTGTGTGTGTGTGTGTGTGTGTGTGTGTGTGTGTGTTTGTTCCTATGTATATACGTATGCACGTATGCTTATACATGTACACAGATGTAGATATAGATATATTGTGCACACAGATACAGTACAGATATAGATACAAATATAGATATAGATGTAGACATGGATATAGATATAGATTTAAATACATATTTAAATACGTACGTCTATGTGTGTGTGTTGTGTGTGTGTATGTGTGTGTGTGTGTGTGTGTGTGTGTGTGTGTGTGTGTGTGTGTGTGTGTGTGTGTGTGTGTGTGCGCGCGTGCTTGTAATCGTATTAAATAACACCAAAAACACATACTTTTTTCAAAATATATTTTGATATGGCCAAACCATTTCAAAACTGCACCGACACGACAGCGCTGTCGGCTGTTTCTGTCTGCTGGAATTCACAACATAAACTGTCTCATCCCTGGGCGGTTGTCCTGTTTGACAGACATCATACGCCGATTGTGCTTATTACATCAACTACAAAATCGCCGTCTGTAGAAGCTGGAATGACTGTCTCGAAATTCAATCCAGTGGTCTTTGGTTCCAGCTGAAATGACTGTCATCCCCTTCGATTCGTCCTGAGATTCCGGTTATTTTCTGTCTGATCAAAATAGGTGTCAGTTAGTGCAATAACTACCTGTTGTTGTGTTAGAGTTATTGATGAAAGAGTATAGGCTATGATTTATTTTGGACAAAGTTTAAATGGGTGCAAGAGAAAATGACGATGTTTGTTACATTTCAGTTTATTTCCTTTTCTTTGGTGTTAATTCATATCTATCTCAGGCGTTTTTTTATATTTTATTATTGTTTTCTGCAGATTCATTTATTTTCCAAACATATAAAATATATATTCTAAATTGGCGATTTCGTTTACCTTGTCTTGTATCGATTACTGTAACTGTGAGCTCTCTGGCTTGTTTGCTTCGTCTGTGACATGCCTCCAGTGTATTCAGAATTCTGAGGCCTGCGTGCACTTTGTGAAAAGAGGCATGATCATATCATTCACTTGCTTTATTTTTTCCATTGGCTGCTTTTCCTTGAAGACTAATTTCATGCAAAAAAAAATACATTATGCTACAAGTGTATGAGTGGTACTGCATGTATGTATTTTTGTGACCACCTCCGAAAGCACACCTCTGCCCGACGTCTACGTTCTGCTTCTGATACCATTTTTTACAAATTCCTCAATAGAGATGTTGCAGGGTTAGACGACACCTTTTCTATGTCTAGTCCATATAACTAGAAAGAGCTTTTGCTGTCTGTTCGATAGTCACATACTCTATCTTCTTTCAAGTGTAATTGGAGACTGTCTATTCGACAGTTGCATACGTTGTTTTCTTTCAAGTCTAATTTGAGAAGTTTTTAGTAGTAGTAGTAGTAGTAGTTAGAAGTAGTAGAAGTAGTAATAGTAGTAGTATATCATTATTATTGTTGTTTTCTTGTAGTAGTAGTATAGTAGTAGTAGTAGTAGTACTAGTAGTAGTAGTACTAGTAGTAGTAGTAGTACTAGTAGTAGTAGTAGTATAGTAGTAGTAGTAGTAGGATATCCTCCTGTTCTTTCTCTTCTTCACCTTTTTCCTCCTCTTCTTTTTGTACTTCTCATATTTGTCTTCCACCTCTACATATTTCTCCGCTTTCGCTTCTTCCTTGAGAGAAGGAGAGAGAGAAGGTTTAGGTTTCAAAAGACTTGATTTGCCGTTCAAGATTTAATGATATTATGATTAAAAACTTTGTCAGTTATTCCAAAAATAATTTATCAAATGATTAAAAACTGTGTCAATTACCACACAATAATGTATTGCATGTTTCACAAGTGGCCATTCATTCCTTGTCGTCTTCTCCTCCATCAGCTTTCTTTTCATTAACAGTTGCTGCTTTTTGGTATATGTTCGTGACCCAAACATGAAGCAATAACCATGAATGACCTTAACGTAATCACGATTCATCAGGACTTTTCCCTGATTCATCTCGTTTTTATCCTTTCTTGAAGTCTGCGTGGTGTACTTAAAGGGGATCTGGCTGTTTTTCTGTGTATTATTATAACAATGGAAGGAAATCGTGCGAATAAACAAATAAAGAAAATACAAGAACAAACACGCATACAGGGAGGGAAGGGGGAGGGAGAGCGAGAGACAGACAAAGATAGAAACAGAGAGAGACAGACAGACAGACAGAGACAGAGACAAACAGACAAAGACAGAAACAGACAGACAGACAAACAGACAGAATTCTGTGGGGAGGAAAGTTGGTCACAATCAGGATAACATAGCCTACACATCTCCGTAACTCTACAGTACACGTGTGTTATGTATCAATGCTGTAGCAAAACTATCCTACAACAAACATATACCTTTCACTTTCTTGCCACGCATGTCCAAATCATGATTACTTGCTTTTTCAGTAAAGTTACATTTAGTCCTAAAGCTTGACAGTGCAATAACATTTGTGCGCCTTAACTGCAGTTTTCCTAATACAATACAGTACATTGGATGTCTAGTGTTTGGTAAAAACAATACATTTTTACTGTTTTCCTTTTGTGTAGAGAGAGCCGTGGACCGAAAATCGGATATCTCGAATTCAGACGTGGCCGGCGACATAAAAACTGGCTTGTTCACCGTCCATCCTGATGTTCCAATCATTCTGATAGTATCACTGTAGTATTTTATACGTCCTGACGCTCACCCAATCCCGCCCATTACAAGACTTTTCCGATGCATAGGGTTTTACGTAGACTCAAGTAGTCTACTGAGTAACAGATGGCAGATTCTGCTGGATAACGAATAACAAATTGAGTGAAGCGCATATGGAATTGCTTGGGTACAACAAGCCCTGTTTGAATAAATTCCACAATTCTTTAATGTTTTCTTTATCTGTCAAAAACTGACAGTGTCGAGCTGAATTTCGTCAGTGACCTTTTGCGTCAAGAGATTTACAGTTTAAAGAGAGTTAAAGGGAGATCAGC
>CM060305.1:30348865-30351365 GCA_030674185.1 Monoplex corrugatus | reverse complement strand
ATTCATTTTCTCTTTATTTTTTTCCAGACTATTGCTGTCGCTTCTTCTTATGAAAGTAAAGAACTTGCCATCACACCACACCCCCTGCCCCACCTGCCATGCATGCACACACATACGACGACAAATTTGCACACAATATGATCTCACGCACAACCATGCTAGCCTGTATGCCCGCGCATTTTCGCGCACGTACACACACACACATGCGCACACACACACACACACACACACACACACACACACACACACACACACCCACACACACACACACACACACACACACATACACACACACACACACACTCACACACACAAACACTCACACACACTCTCTCTCTCTTTCTCTCTTTCTCTCTCTCTCTCTCTTCCCTCCCTCTCTTTCTCTCTCACTCTTTCTCTCTCTCTCTCTTTCTCTCTCTCTCTCTCTCTCTCTCTCTCTCTCTCTGTCTCTCTCTCCCTCTCTTTCTCTCTCTCTCTCTCTCACGCACGTGCACGCACATTTTTATCACACTTATTCTTTTATAGATGAACGATTAGACAAGCAGGGCTGTTGTCGTTGTTGTTGTTGGTTGTGTTGTTCTTGTTGTTGTTGTTGTCGTCGTCGTTGTTGCTGTTTTTGTCGTTGTTGTTGTTGTTGTTGTTGTTTGTCGTTGTTGTTGTTGTTGTCAAAGAAAAAGGGAGATTGTTAGAGTGGCTCGGCCGTCTTTTTCATTGTTTTTGTTGTTTTACTTTTAATTTAGAGTTTTTGTTTTGTTTTGTTTTCTTTCGTTTTGTTTTATTTTTGTAATTTTTGTTTGAGGGGATAGTCGTTATAATCTCCCTTTATAAAAGAGGAGATTATTGTCAATTACTCGCACAGATGTGTGTGTGTGTGTGTGTGTGTGTGTGCGTGGTGTGTGTGTTTTGTGTGTGTGTGTGTTGTGTGTGTGTGTGTGTGTGTGTGTGTGTGTGTGTGTGTGTCTGTCTGTCTGTCTGTCTGTCCATCTGTCTTTGTGTATGTCTCTCTGTCTTTTTCTGCCTGCCTGCCTGCCTGCTGCCTGTCTGCCTGCCTGCCTGCCTGCCTGCCTGCCTGTCTGTCTGTCTGTCTGTCTATCTGCCTGTTTGTCTGTCTGTCTGTTTGTCTGTCTGACTGTCTGTCTGTCTGTGTGTCTTATGAAAGTGTGTTAGACAACAATTCTGAGCTATTTGATGCTAGATCTTGCCAAATTTGGATTAAACATGTTGATCTTTAAGGAGTGATGTATACATAAGTCTGGTGGACAAGGATATCAAAGTCTGGATCATACAGATATAAAACAAATGTCTAAAATATGGACACTCTTTGTGGCAGGTGTGTCAACAGCACCTTCTCGGGGACTTGTGTCAGTATTTGAAGTCTATTTTCACTGTTGTGATAGTCTGCCATTGCCTTCGATGCACGTTAAGTTGTATTTCAAATTCAAGCTTTTTCAAGGTCAGAACGATCTTGAAAAGTGCAATACCTGGATTTTTTGTAATGATTTTTGTGGAAAAAATGGAGATTGTTAAAATGGGTTGTTTATTAGAATGTTATTTGTTTGTTGTTCATTGTTAAAATGGGTTGTTTATCAGAATGTTGTTTGTTGTTCAGACATTTTTTGAGGGGAGAGGGGTGGGGGCAGTTTCTTTGATGTTTTGGGTTTACTTCTTTGTTTTCTTTTCTTTTCTTTTCCCTTATTGCCGAGTATCTGAAATCGAGAATAACCCCATTTTTTGCTTGTGTTGTTTTCGTCACTGTTCGATGATAGATGTGAATTGGGATGCTTGCAGATGATGATATAATACGTAGAATGGTAATTCATTACAACTGACGCTGTTTGAAAGGGGATGTTTCTTATAGTTGTGTTACAGTCTCCCCGCCTATGTCTTTTCTCTGTCGGTACCTTGGATGTCTATATGGAGGTCGGTCAGTATTTCGGTCTGATACTCCTAACGATATACACAGTATTTACAAATGAGAGACAGACAGACAGACAGACAGACACACAGACAGAGACAGAGAGAGAGAAAGACACAGAGAGAGAGGCAGAGACACAGAGAGACAGAACACAGAGAGAGAAAATATCCTTTATACCTCTTGATTTTGCTCAGAAACTGCGATCCGTTTCGATTTATATTGTTATTTGATTTGTGGCACATTAGAGTCTTGATATAGCATGTTTAATGTAAACCCATTGTATGAATGCAGATCTTTGGTTGTAAAATTGTACTCGGTTTCAAAGTAAAGAATCTCCAATGCAAGGGTAAACAAAAAAGAAAAGAAAAGTATTTACAAATGTTACTCGTTTGAAAGGGTAGTAGTTCTCTCCTTTTCCACATCATTTCTCTGTAGCTATCGTCTCTGTCTATGTTTATGTCTGTATGTCTATGTGACTATCTGTCTCTCTCTGCGAAGGTGGCGATTCATTACAAATGACTCTGTTTGAAAGAGTGTGCAGTACTTTACCTCAGTCGATCTGTCTGTCTACCTGTCTGTGTGAAT
>CM060305.1:30338865-30346365 GCA_030674185.1 Monoplex corrugatus | reverse complement strand
ACACACACACCACACACACCACACACTGACAGAACTGACATTTTCCCTCTCTCTCTTTCTCTCTTCTCTCTTCTTCTCTCTCTCTCTCTACTATCTACCTCTCTCTCTCTCCCTCCCTCCCTCTCTACTAATAGGAGCGATGGGGAGAAGGAGAGAGAGAGAGAGAGAACAATAACATGTTTTATCTTAGTAACAAAGTCCGTGACATAAGCATGAAAATGATTTATGACATCCTGCTCTCGCCCTTAGAGGGTCTACACTTACACAAATATGTCAAAAATACTTAAAAACAACCTTAATGCGAGCGAGCAAGCGAGCGAGAGAGAGCGAGAGACAGACAGACAGACAACTGACAGACAGAGAGAGAGAGAGACAGAGAGAGACAGAGACAGAGCAGAGACAGAGAGACACAGAGACAAAGAGAGATATAGGAACAGAGACAGAAAGGCAAAGGAGAGAGACAGAGACAGACAGGCAGAGAGAGACAGAGCAGACCTCTCGCAACCTCTCTCTTTCTCCCCACCTCTCTCTCTCTCTCGCACGCCACCTCTCTCTCTCCACCTTTCTGCCTGTGTGGTTTAGGTGTAATTATGTTGAACGGAAAAAAAATATTCAAAATTTTCATTATTTTGCGTGTGTATTTGTTGATAAGTTATCAAACAAAACAAGATAGAAGAAGAAGAACCCGTCTTTTACCTGACCGCCCCCCTACCCCCTGGCTCACTCATGAGATTGCCTGTGCAAAACGTGCCCGCGCAGAGCAGAGCGCCGCTGGCGAAAATCCAAACTCACTGTACACAGGCAACTTTTCCAAGCCTCTAAAACAAAAGTATCCACCCTCATTGCATCTGCAAAAACAAGCTATTTCCAAACCAAAATCCTGAATGCCTCTTCTTCAAAAGAACTCTTTACAACCATGAATCATCTCCTTGGCACACGAAAAGATTTACCTCTCCCAACAAAACATACAAATGAAGAACTCCCATCTGTATTCTCCAAGTATTTCACCACCAAAATACAAACTCTTCGTGACAGGCTTGACAGGACACCCTGTCAACCATGCCCACCTGATCCTTCCTTCTCTGGCACACCTCTTACTACTTTTACCCCAGTCTCACAAGAAGAAATTTTCAACACAATCAGATCCATGTCGTTCAAAACCTGCGAACTGGATCCTCTTCCAGGTTCTCTCTACTCCGACTGTCTCCCTACTCTCCTCCCATTCATCACTGACATCATCAACACTTCTTTTCAAACTGGAACTGTTCCAGATTCTTTCAAGTCTGCTATTGTTCACCCTCTCCTCAAGAAACACAATTTAGACCCAAATGAACTGAAAAATTACCGGCCTATCTCTAGTCTCTCTTTCTTGTCAAAACTCCTTGAAAAAGTCGTCCTCAACCAGCTGAACTCTCACCTGTCTGCCAACAATCTCCTCAATCCTTTCCAGTCAGCCTACCGCCAGTGCCATAGCACTGAAACTGCCCTACTACACATTCTCAACAATCTCCTCCTTGCAACTAATACTGGCAAAGTCTCTCTCCTCACACTCCTTGATCTGTCTGCAGCCTTCATACCATTGACCATGGTATTCTCCTTTCTAGATTCATCATACTTTTGGCATTTTCTGACATTGCTCTCTCCTGGTTCACTTCATATTTATCAAACAGAAAACAAACTGTTCTCATCAATGACACTTACTCTCAACCTGCATACCTGACCTGTGGTGTTCCACAAGGGATCTGTCCTTGGCCCTGTTCTTTTCACTCTTTATACCTCCCCCCTGTCCACCATCATCAACTCCCACTCTATGAAACACCACTTCTATGCTGATGACACCCAACTTCAAGACAGTGACTCACCTGATAATATACAGCGCCTGTTGACTCGCACCACTGAGTGTTACTCGGACATTAAGAACTGGATGACGTTCAACAAACTTCAGCTTAATGACGACAAGACAGAAGCTATCCTCATTGGCACCCGTCAGAAACTTTCTCAGCTGCTCCTCTTTCTCTCCCATTATGTAACACATCAGTCCCAATTTCTGATTCAGCTATAAACCTTGGTGTCTGCATTGACTCTACCCTCTCCATGAACAACTTTGTTTCTCAAACTGCCAGATCTTGCTACTATCATCTCCATCGTATAAGCCTGATCAGGAAGTATCTCTCTGTGAAACAACTGCAAAACTCGTTCTCTCCTTCATAATGTCTCGCATTGACTATTGCAATTCACTCCTGTCTGGTCTTCCTGCCTCCACCATTCACATCCTACAGCGCATTCAAAACAATGCTGTACGCCTTGTACTCAAAAAGAAAAAAGCTGACCACATATCTCCTCTCCTGGCACAACTTCACTGGCTCCCTGTATCAAAGTGCATACAGTACAAACTAGACACCATGTGCTACAAAAGCCTCAATAACGCAGCCCCCGATTACCTGTCAAGCCTACTTGAGATCTATGTTCCCTCACGTACCCTCCGCTCTGCCTCCGATCCTCTGACTTTCGCTTTCCACGCACTAAGCTCAATACCTATGGTCCACGAGCCTTCTCTGTTTCTGGTCCACTCTCCTGGAACAAACTTCCTCTCTCAGTCCGTCAGCAACCTACTTTTGTCTCCTTCAAGTCCGCTCTCAAAACTCACCTTTTCTCCTCTGCATAAAATCCTAACCTCACTCAACCCCCCCTCTGCAGCCTGTCTCCGCTTGGAGGGGAATCACTTTGTTATAATAATTGTATATGATATGCTCTCTATAATTTTCCATTGCTTTTATACTTGCTTTTATTGCTTTTATTCTTTCTCCCCATTTATAGCCATGCGTGTGTGTGTGTGTGTGTGTGTGTGTGTGTGGTGTGTGTGCGTGTGTGTTGCGGTGTGTGTGTGTGTGCGTGTTGTGTGTGCGTGCGTGTGCGTGCGGTGTGTGTCTGTTTCAGCGCTTAGATTTGATTTTGTCGAGATTTTGCGCTATATAAATATTGTAAATATTATTATTATTATTATGTTCCAAGCCTAAAATTGTCAACATTTGGCCAGCGTTCTTTTGCTGTTTTGGAACCGTCTGCCTGGAACAGACTTCAGCTCTCCCTTTGCCTAACACCCACTCTTCCTGCTTACAAATCCAGTTTAAAAAACCACTTCTTTTCCCGACAATGAATTTTATGAATTCCTCCTTTCCTCCGTTTGTGCAGTCTTTCTGTATATTTTATGTAGTCTCCGTTGATCGCATGCAGAGGTCTGGTGCGTGAGTGCGCTTTGATTTGAATTATCAAGATTTGGCGCCATAAAGAGACTAGTAATAGTAGTAGTAGTATAGTAATAGTAGTAGTAGTACCTTTTTTATTATTATAGTCATCATCATTATTATCATTATTATTATTATATTGTTATTATTATTATCATTATTATTATTATTACTATTATTGTTATTATTATCATTATTATTATTATAGTCATTATTATTGTTATATATTATTATCATTGTTGTTGTTGTTATCATCATCATTATTATTGATATTATTATCATCATTATTATTATTATCATTATTATCATCATTGTTGTTGTTGTATTGTTGTTGTTGTTGTTGTTATTGTCATCATTAGGAAGATGAAGCAGAAGAAGAAGAAAAAGAAGAAGAAGAAGAAGAAGAAACGACAGAAAACTGAATAAATGAAATACAAAAAGAAAGTGAAACACAGAAAGAGAAGAAAAAGAAAAGGAAACAATCGCTTAAATCGAAATGCAATCTCGCCCTAAAAATGTCAAGGCAATGCAATGAATTTTGATGAAATTGCCCGCCATTGGAGCACATGAGAAAATAATCTTCTGCCCTTTTAGAGCTCCGAGACTGTGAAGATGGAAAAAGTCAGGTAAGAGAACAAGATTTAATATGTGGTGGAGAAAGAAGAGAGAGCGATAGATGTGTGTAGTGTGTGTGTGTGTGTGTGGTGTGTGTGTGTGTGTGTGTGTGTGTGTGTGTGTGTGTGTGTGTGTGTTGTGTGTGTGTGTGTGTGTGTGTTTTTTTGTGGTGTGGTAGGTGTGGTGTGTGTGTGTGTGTGTGTGTGGTGTGTGTGTGTGTGTGTGTGTGTGTGTGTGTGTGTGTGTGTGTGTGTGTGTGTGTGTGTGTGTGGTGTTGGTGTGTGTGTGTGTGTGTGTGTGTGTGTGTGTGTGGTTGTGTGTGTGTGGTGTGTACATTTGTTTGTCAGTCTGTCTGTCTGTCTGTCTGTCTGTCTGTCTGTGCTTGCGCTCGCATGTGCCTATGTACCCCCTTTCTTTATAAATATCAAAGGCCGAAATCCCGTAAATCAGAAACAAGAAAAACTATGAAATCACACTAACTTAAAAACTATGAAAGCTAAGATCCCATAACTAAAAAAACAAAGAAGGTAAAATCCCATAAATCAAAAACAAGAAAGGCTAAAATCCCATAACTCAAAAACAAGAAAGGCTAAAATCCCATATACTCAAAAACAGAGAAGGCTAAAATCCCATAACTCAAAAAAAGAAAGGCTAAAATCCCATAACTCAAGACAAGAAAGGGTAAAATCCCATAACTCAAAAATAAGAAAGGCTAAAGTCCCATAACTCAAAACAAAGAAGGCTAAAATCTCATAACTCAAAAACAAAGAAGGCTAAAATCCCATAACTCAAAAACAAAGAAGGCTAAAATCCCACAACTCAAAAACAAGAAAGGTTAACTCCCATAACTCAAAAACAAGATAGGCTAAATTCCCATAACTCAAAAACAAGAAGGGCTAATCCCATAACTCAAAAACAAAGAAGGCTAAAATCTCATAACTCAAAAACAAAGAAGGCTAAAATCCCACAACTCAAAAACAAAGAAGGCTGAAATCCCATACCTCAAAAATCAAACAAGGCTGAAATCCCATAACTCAAAAAACAAAGAAGGCTGACATCCCATAACTCAAAAACAAGAAAGGCTAAAATCCCATAACTCAAAAACAAGAAAGGCTAAAATCCCATAACTCAAAAACAAGAAAGGCTAAAATCCCATAACTCAAAAACAAAGAAGGCTAAAATTCCATAACTCAAAAACAAAGGTTTAAATCCCATAACTCCGAAACAAAGAAGGCTAAAATCCCATAACTCAAAAAATACTTGATTGATACACAATTACTCAAAGCAATGATAACTAAAATCCCTTGACTGAATGTACGTTGTTTTTTTTTCAAACTTCTTTCATTCTTTTTAAAGAAAGTGCATGTTCTTGATATATATTTCAGGGACCATGACGACGAGTTTTCTGTGATCGAAGCAGCCAAGAAGCTGAACGAGGTATCCGGACTGAAGGGCCTCAACCGGTTCTTCAAGCAGGTGGCGCAATCCGCCAGGTCCAAGAAGAGTGGGGATGTTGATGACTTTCTGGGATGCGTCAACATTTCTCTGGAGGTAGGTCGAAGAGACGATACTAATAGTTGTGTTTACATTATATTGCAATTGCTTTAACCCTTTGACTCCCGCACCCTATACATCAACTGCAAAAACATATATATATATATATATATATATATATATATATATATATATATATGCATATGTATATGTATGTACTGTATGTATGTATGTATGTATGTATGTATGTGTGTATGTATGTATGTATGTATGTATGTATGTATATGATGAACCAGCGAGCCTTATTCTCAGCTGGCACTGCTCATACAAGGCACTCCCCATGTTAAAATTAATCGGTTGTATATGATCAACATGGACTGTAAAACCAGAAACTGATGTTCTCGAGGAGGAGTACAAAGAAGATCAAAAATAAACTTGCCATCAGCTATCTGCTGTTTAGGGTTATGGCTCGTGACATTCTTTTGTTTGCAGAACCATACTGAATATTCAAATCAGGAATGTGAGAGTATGAAAAAGAGGAAAGAAAGACAGGGAGAGGGGCGCAGAAGAAAGAGATAGACAAGCAGATGACTGACAGAGGGACAGATAGACGGACGCAACAATTAGAAAAAGACAGACAAAGAGAATGGCCCTAGGAAAAGACAGACAGGGAGAAAAAGACAGACAGGGAGAATGACAGAGAGGCAAACGTGACAGGTAGAGACAAACGGAAAATGATAGCTGAACATGCAACTGTGTCGAGTAATTTTACCCCGTTTGCAATTAATGAGCTGTCTGGCGATTTGTGTCGGAGCAGGTGTTTGCTTTGATTAAATATAAGAAGAATACAGGCTGGTTTCATTTTTCACAGAGGAAGATGATTACATCTGCCATTTTGGACAGAGAGGGAAAGAAATGTACGATGAGCTGAACGACGAAGGCAGCAAGTTGTCTTTACTTTGCTGACACTTAATTTCAGTTCATATTTCAAGTGACTAAATGTGGCATGGTGGTTTGTACGTCAATATGAAGACGTCTTGCGTTCTGTGTGCTGTACTAATAACAACAAGCATGGCTGTTTGCATACGTCCTCAGCTCACAAGAGCCTTGAGCGCTTCACAAAACCATGAAAGACAAAGGCAGACACGCATACAGCAAATGCAAGTCAACCGTTTTGACTGTGATGAAAACAGACGAACTGTAATAAAGTAATGATGAAAAATCAATAAAAATAAACAGTAAAATATTCACATCATATTGCACTGGCAAAGAAAACCAATGTTGTGTTGTTGTTGTCTTTTTTCAAGAAGTGACAACGCTTTTGTTGTTTTGTTGCATACTGTTTCTATCTGTTGAGCATATTGTCTTCAGTGTGCGTGTGTGTGTGTGTGTGTGTGTGTGTGTGTGTGTGTGTGTGTGTGTGTGTGTTGTGTGTGTGGTGTGTGTGTTGTGTGTGGTGTGTGTGTGCATGCGCGTGATTGCATTTTAGGTGAGTGTGCATTATGATGTTCATATGTATATGTGTGTGTTTTGTGTTTGTTTTGTGTTGTGTGTGTGTGTGCGTGTGTGTGTGTGTGTGTGTGTGTGTGGTGTGTGTGTGTGTGTGTGGTGTGTGTGTGTGTGTGTGGACAGATATGTCCATCTAATGTTTCATTTCATTTTGTTCACAAATTAAGGCTACTATTATCATTATATGAAATGCAATAACGATCTTGTACTGTGAGTGCAACGAGTATTCTTTCCATATGGCGCTATGTAAATATAATCATTATGATCATTATCATCAATATCGCTTTCTATGATCATCAACGGAGAGTCAGCATGGGGAGGGATGGGGGGGGCTCCGTGAGATTGATTCCACTAGTGAGAAAGGGTAGGGGGTTACCTCAGTGTATTGGATCAGCATAGGCATAACTGAACTCCACCGACGTGACCCAGCAGTAATGTAGGGTCTTCTCTCGAGGGTGCCAAATGGCAGCTTAATATCGAAAGTGGTAATAAATCCGCTAAGGTGTATGGAAGATGGGACGGGATTAAGATATCATCATCATCATCATTATCTTCGTCTTCGTCGTCATCACCATCATCATCATCATCATCCTTACCATCATTAATGTCATCTTCTTCTTCATCATTAACATCAATA
>CM060305.1:30323865-30333865 GCA_030674185.1 Monoplex corrugatus | reverse complement strand
ATATAGTGCATTTTCTAGTCTCTGTGTTGTCTTATACATGGACAATTTTTGTGTAGTTCTTAGTCTACAGCTTCTGTGTTGGTATACCAGAGATTGTATGGACCTAGTATAGTGTATATGTTAGTGTGTGTTTGTGTTTCTCTGTGTGTGTGTGTGTGTGTGTGTGTGTGTGTGTTGTGCGTGTGTGTGTGCGCGCGCGCGTGTGTCTGTGTTTCTATCTGTCTCTCTGTATCACTCTGTCTCTCTCTGTCTATCTCTGTCTCTCTCTCTTTGTCTGTCTTTATCTTTGTATGTTTCTGTCTCTCTGTTTCCGCCTTTGTCTCTGTCTCTGTCTCTCTGTCTCTGTCTGTCTGCTGTCTGTCTGTCTGTCTGTCTGCCTCTCTCTCTCTCTCTCTGTGGGGGAAGGAGGGGGGGTAAGCTACAGTTGAAAAAAATAAGCAGGCAAGGCAGACGATTATATATATAGATCCATTGAGACAGGCAAAATATGGGAACATGTTACAGGGATGGTATGAAAGAAGAAAGAATCAGACAAATGAAGGACAAAACCAGAGAAGTAACTTCACTTATTCATAGCATCGCTGCGCTCTTTTTGTGTGTTAATATATCGCAAACACTGTCTCCTAAAGGAATTCTTCGCTGTAGGTTATCGACATTTCCCTAATAGGCTTATGTTCTAACTTCGATCGTAAGTGATCGAATGGTGATGTTTGTTTTCAGACTCATTGTGACCCAGACAAGGACAGTGCATCATCAACAAGTTGTTCTCTTACGTTTACGCAGGGATCTTTAAGTGTTAGGAAATGAGGACAAAGTCTAGGTTTGGGCTGAGAGAACTATAAGAGGATGCCAAGTGGTGATATTGTGTCTGCATGGATGAGAATCGCTGTTTTTCTTTACCTTGTGTTGCCTGTTCCCACTCGATAATCACTAAGACTTCTACGTTGACAATACAAGGTAATATAATACATTCAACACAAACCCTCAGCTGTGTTGTTTTATGTAGAGATTCTGGAACTGAAAAGCCCGGAGAAAAGTAATATTAATTCTTGCACAGAGGTAATGTTTATATGGCTCCCTCATACCAAATCTCTAGATCAAATTCAGTGCAAACATTAACCAATGTACTTCATTGCGCTCAACTGTCGATTTGCATCTACAACAGAAAATGTCAAAGAAAAAATTTAAATCCACCCACCCACACCTTACCCCCAAAAACGTTCAAGAATACTTAAACTACAAGGAAAAAGTCCCGCCCGTACCATCAAGATTTCAGTGATCTAACTCATATGTAGATGGTTATCAATTTCTAGACCGTAGACATGTTATTTTCGTGGGAGTGTGTTTCCCACTTTCTCTGTTTGGAACTTTGAAGCGAGAGGCGTGTCTGGTTCTTTATACAAAGGTTCTCATCTAGTGGGATCCTGATGATTGGGTGAGACAATCACCCCACAAAGTAACCATGCCTAGTATTGATTATGGCTTGTCTTTCGTCATTAATTCTGTCTAGTTAAAACAACAGTGAAACAGCGGCTTTCCTTAACAAGACAGACAATTCAAGACGACTCTGGGAGTCAGTTCCATTGATTTGCATGGAAGCAAAGCTCACATAGTTCAAATTAATAGCATATCCTACGAACCCAAGTAAAACTAGCTTGTGGCATCACCCTGTCGCAGAACTTTAGTAGACAAACGTGATTCCAACTCTTTCCTCCGTGATAAAATACACATAACGTTATCAGTAAGATTTGTTGACTGTTCAAGAGTTGGACTTAATAGTCAATCTGGAACGTTCAGATTTGAGTCGGGGCTATCTATATATCGTCAGTGTTCAAATTACAGACTACATGGCTTCTTTTATTTCACCAATAGTGACATCTTTAAAGCTTTTGTTTCTAACTAATTCTTTCTTATAAGTTAAGGGATAGAAAATGAATACCCAGATCGACGGACCTACGAATAGTGTTGCATTTAATTCGTATACAAAGAATATTTCTTCATCCATCCAAAATACAGCTTACACTTACTGCTACCTGTTCAGTTTAGTAGCATACTTTAGTATCATTCCATATACCCCATTTTCGAAGTCACTAGTTTTGGGGGGAACAGTTGACAGAAAGGGAGAACATTCTTGCTGTTTGTCCATTTCATTTTTCATCCTTTTCTCTTCTTCTCCTACCGAGCCCTTCCCCGGTCATTCCACCAAACCTTCATTGTTATGATGTTGACTGTGATGGTTTGCCCAGATGTCGGTTATGTGTTGTAACTGAAATATGTCTGCAAAAAATATTACATTTGCAGTCTCAGTCAGTTTCAGATTTCAATAGGAAAAATTGATACCGACCATAAAGAGTCCATTTTTCTTATTCCGATTGTGTTTGTCTGTACTCACCTCGAGCTTTGGTGGTGGTGGTGGTGGTGGTGGTGGTTGTGTGTGTGTGTTGTTTGGTTGGTTGGTTGGTTGGTTTGTTTGTTTGTTTGTTTGTTTGTTTGTTTGTTTGTTTGCGTTTGTTTCGTTTCGTTTTGGTTTTTGTTTGGTTGTTTGTTTTGTTTGTTTGGAAGGTGATTTGTTTTTGTTATTTGCTAATGTTTTGTTATGTTTTTCTTTACTTTTCTTTTTTTTTTTTTTTTTTCATTCGCGCAAAAATGTATTTTTAGTGAACAGAAAGACAATATGGGTTCATTCCCGACTTGGAAAAGTCTTGTTCGACATAAACTGTCTGATAATTTATAAACCAGACACACTACGCCCACGTCCATGTGATCAGTTTCTCCGCCCTCAAATGACGATGTTTAAATCGTACCTCTTTCGTTTTGTCTTCCAAAGAAAAAGAGAGAAAGCACGCACGTTTTTGTGTGCGTACGTGCGTGCGTGTGTGTGTGTGTGTGTTCGTTCGTTCTTTGATTTAACGTCTGTTCACTATGAATGATATTAGACGGTGTGTGTGTGTGTGTGTGTGTGTGTGTGTGTGTGTGTGTGTGTGTGTGTGTGTGTGTGTGTGTGTGTGTGAGTGAGTGTGTGTGTGTGTGTGTGTGTGTGTGTGTGTGTTGTTTTGTTTTGTTTTGTTTTGTTTTGTTTTTGTTGGATTTTGTTTGAAGGGATGGTCGTTTTAATCTCCCTTTACAAAAGAGATTATTTCCAATTACTCTGGAGGGATGTGTGTGTATATGTGTGCGTGTTTTAGAGCTTCTTTCAGCCTCACTACGACTTCGCCTACTTCAGTAACAATAAACCATTGATCGCTTTGAAAGTTGAAATGAGAAAGTGTACAATGTAAAAACATGGACACTGTGTGAAATGTCTAAACTTTTACCGATCGGTGTTTTGATGCATTATCATAAATGTTTTTCTAATCTTCATTTTTCTTTCTCTCTAGTTCCGCCCTATCCCAACCAATTCTTTTCCCTTCCCTATCCCCTCCTCCTCCTCTTTCTTATTCTTGTCCTTCTCCTCCTCCTCCTCCTCCTTCTCATCCTTCTTCGTCTTTTTCTTTTTGTTCATCATCATCATCTTCTTCTTGTTCTTCTTTTTCTTGTTGTTGTTGTTCTTCTTCTTCCTCTTCTTCTTCTTGTTCTTCTTGTTCTTCTTGTTCTTGTTCTTGTTCTTGTTCTTCTTGTTCTTGTTCTTGTTCTTGTTCTTCTTGTTCTTTGTTCTTCTTCTTCTCTTCCTCTTCTTCTCTTCTTCTTCTTCTTCTTCTTCTTCTTCTTCCTCTTCCTCCTCCTCCTCCTCCTCTTCTTCTTCTTCTTTTGCATGTTATCCTAAAATATGCTGATGACACCACCCTATTAGCAGGAGATACCAAAAGTATGAAAATAATTCTGTGTCGAGTAGATGCTGCTGGAAACAAGGTAGGACTGAAAGTGAGTGCCAAAAAGACCAACGTCGTGCACATACAAGGATCAGCTAACCAGCCACAGCAGAGCATACGAATAGATAAAACTGAGCAGGAAAATGTGGACAACTTCAAGTACTTGGGCTCTGTCAAAATCAACACAGGATCATGCAGCAAGGACATCAGATCAAGAATAGGCATGGCCAGGCAAAAAAAAGGTCCAGTTGAACAACATATGGGAAAGACAGAGGCATACGTACGAAACTGAGAAAAGAAAACTTATGGTGCTTAATTTGGCCTGTTGTCATGTGCGGATGTGAAACCTGGATTTAAAAGAAAGACGACGAAAATAAAATATACGCAGCAGAAATGTGGTTGTACAGGCGTCCTCTCAAAGTAAAATAGACAGACAAAAAAAACAATGAAAGCATGGTAAAGGAATTAGCTGTCCAACGCAAAATGTTCCGAGAGTTCAACAAAAGAATATTGAAGTATATCGGGCACATGAAGAGAAACACAAGAACCGACTTGATGACATCAGTCCTGCAAGGGAGAGTCGAGGCAAAGAGAGAACAAGGAAGGCCAGCAAAATCCTTCATGGACAACATCGCCGACGCCTGCAAAATGGGGCTCCATGCCATCATACACAGGAGCAGAGACCGTGTCGCCTGGCGATCCTTCGTGACAAAGAGTTGATCTCCCACCTCGTCCACGGTGATGGAGATAGATGAGATAAATGCTATCTATCTATCTTTCTATCTATCTATCTATACATATATACATATATATATAGATATATATATATATGCATATATATATATATAATAAGTGTGTGTCTGTCTGTCTGTTTGTCTGTCTGTGTGTGTGTATGTGTGTGTGTCTGTGTGTGTGTGTCTGTGTGTGTGTCTGTGTGTTATGCACAACTATTCTAGATCATCATATTGTCGTCCAAACAAGCGTTGACGAGTAGAAAAAAAAACTTGTTCACAAGTGGTAAATGACGTTTAGGTATTACGTGGACGACGAATTTCTTTCATACTTTGTATCGTTTACATATTTGGATTTTTGAAAGTCTGATTTAACGCCAAAAGACCTTCCGTTTCAGTCCATTTCATGTGCCTTAGACACATAAACTGTATTTCTGTACACGATCTGTAGTTTACGAGGCGAATTACAGTGTCTGAGCTACACTGATCTGCTGTCTGAGCCGAGAGTTATGTCGACGACTCTGGACCTGTGACGTCTGCTCTATAAATCACTTAATTGTTAGACAGTCAACGAAACACGGCTGACGAGGTTCAAACTCGAGTCGTCTGTCATCAATGCCAGACCTGCTTGCTAACAAGCAGTCATTTTCTCATGTTCCAGGTTCGTTTGTCGTGCTGTAGGCATGTTTTCCCAGTTGGTAACGTTGAGCTATATGAGAGCGAAATCGTTAAGACCTTTTGTTGCTGTTGTTGTTGTTGTTGTTGTTGATCAAGTCAGTCCTTTAATCTCGTTTTATCAAAAAAGCATGTATAGCCTTTAGTTTGTGTCTGTTTCGTTGGTTGTTCGTTGTGTACTTGTTTGTTCTTATCTTGTTGGTTTTTAAAGTTGTTGTTGTTTCCTTTGGGTTTTTTGTGTGTGGATTTTTTGTTTTGTTTCGTATGCGAATGGCATTTCTGATTTTATGTTGTCAACTTTTTCTGACTTACTTTTTTCGCTATGCATCTTTCTTCTTCTTCTTCTTCTTCTTCTTCGATTCTTCTTCTTCTTCTTCTTCGCATTCTTCGCATTCTTCTTCTTCGCACTTCTTCTCTTCTTCGCAATTTCTTCTTCTTCTTCGCATTCTTCTTCTTCTTCTCGCATTCCTCTTCTTCTTCTTCTTCTTCTTCTTCGCATTCTTCTTCTTCTTCTTCGATTCTTCCTTCTTCTTCTTCTTCTTCTTCTTCTTCTTCGCATTCTTCTTCTTCTTCTTCGCATTCTTCTTCGCATTCTTCTTCTTCTTCTTCGCATTCTTCTTCTTCTTCTTCGCATTCTTCGCATCTCTTCTTCTTCTTCGTTTCGCATTCTTCTTCTTCGCATTCTTCGCATTCTTCTTCTTCTTCTTCTTCGCATTCTTCTTCTTCGCTTCTTCGCATTCTTCTTCTTCTCTTCTTCTTCTTCTTCTTCTTCTTCTTCTTCTTCTTCTTCTTCTTCTTCTTCTTCTTCTTCTTCTTCTTCTTCTTCTTCTTCTTCTTTTTTCTTCTTCTTCTTCTTCTTTCGCATTCTTCTTCGCATTCTTCTTCTTCTTCGCATTCTTCTTCTTCTTCTTCTTCTTCGCATTCTTCGCAATTCTTCTTCTTCTTCGCAATTCTTCTTCTTCTTCGCAATTCTTCTTCTTCGCATTCTTCTTCTTCTTCGCATTCTTCTTCTTCTTCGCATTCTTCTTCTTCTTCTTCTTCTTCTTCGCATTCTTCTTCTTCTTCATCATCTTCTTCTTCTTCTTCTTTTTCTTCTGCTTCTTCTTCTTCTTCTTCGCATTCTTTTTCGCATTCTTCTTCTTCGCATTCTTCTTCGCATTCTTCTTCTTCGCATTCTTCTTCTTCGCATTCTTCGCATTCTTCTTCTTCTTCTTTGCATTCTTTTTCTTCTTCTTCACATTCTTTTTCTTCTTTTTCGCATTCTTCTTCTTCTTCTTCGCATTCTTCTTCTTCTTCGCATTCTTCTTCTTCTTCTTCGCATTCTTCTTCTTTGCATTCTTTTTCTTCTTCTTCGCATTCTTCTTCTTCTTCTTCGCAATTCTTCTTCTTCTTCGCATTCTTCGCATTCTTCTTCTTCGTATTCTTCGCATTCTTCTTCTTCTTTACATTCTCTTCTCGCATTCTTTCGCATTCTTCTTCTTCTTCTTCGTATTCTTCTTCTTCTTCTTCTTCTTCTTCTTCTTCTTCTTCTTCTTCTTCTTCTTTCTTCTTCTTCTTCTTCTTCTTCTTCTTCTTCTTCTTCTCTTCTTCTTCTTCTTTTTCTTCGCATTCTTCTTCGCATTCTTCTTCTTCGCATTCTTCTTTCCTTCTCTTCTTCGCATTCTTCGCATTCTTCGCATTCTTCGCATTTCTTCTTCGCATTCTTCGTATTCTTCTTCTTCTTCTTTGCATTCTTCGCATTCTTCTTCGCATTCTTCTTCTTCTTCGCATTCTTCGCATTCTCTTCTTCGCATTCTTCTTCTTCGCATTCTTCTTTTCTTCTTCGCATTCTTCTTCTTCTTCTTTGCATTCTTCTTCTTCGCATTCTTTTTCTTCTTTTTCGCATTCTTCTTCTTCTTCTTCGCATTCTTCTTCTTCTTCGCATTCTTCTTCTTCTTCTTCGCATTCTTCTTCTTTGCATTCTTTTTCTTCTTCTTCGCATTCTTCTTCTTCTTCTTCGCATTCTTCTTCTTCGCATTCTTCTTCTTCTTCGCATTCTTCTTCTTCACATTCTTCTTCTTCTTCGCATTCTTCCTCTTCTTCTTCGCATTCTTCTTCTTTGCATTCTTTTTCTTCTTCTTCGCATTCTTCTTCTTTTTCTTCGCATTCTGTCTTCTTCTTCTTCTTCTTCGCATTCTTCTTCTTCTTCTTTTTCTTCTTCTTCTTTTTCTTCTTCTTCTTTTTCTTCTTCTTCTTCTTCGCATTCTTCTTCTTCGCAATTCTTCTTCGCAATTCTTCTTCTTCTTCGCAATTCTTCTTCTTCTTCGCAATTCTTCTTCTTCTTCTTCGCATTCTTCTTCTTTTTCTTCACATTCTTCTTCTTCTTCTCGCATTCTTCTTCTTCTTCTTCGCATTCTTCTTCTTTGCATTCATCAACTCTCTGTCCAATCACAATATGACTCAACACATTTCTGAACCAACCCATCAAAAAGGTCACATTCTTGACTGGATCATTTCTCGTGATCATCACAATTCCGCTACTGACAACTGCTTAGTTCTTTCTACCCGTCTAACTTCAGCCCTTCCATCTGACCACTCTGCAATTCTCTGTTCTCTCGACATTTCTCCTCCTTCCCGTACCATGCGCACAGTGACTCGACGCAATCTCAAATCTATCGACCTCTCCACATTTTCATCTGATGCCTCCCGTCTCCTTTCTGAAAAGTCACATAACCTTGCCGATGAATTCTATACTACTCTCCACCATCTTCTGGACACTCATGCTCCAGCCACAACCCGTCTTTTACCTGACCGCCCCCCTACCCCCTGGCTCACTCATGAGATCGCCTGTGCAAAACGTGCCCGCCGCAGAGCAGAGCGCCGCTGGCGAAAATCCAAACTCACTGTACACAGGCAACTTTTCCAAGCCTCTAAAACAAAAGTATCCACCCTCATTGCATCAGCAAAAACAAGCTATTTCCAAACCAAAATCCTGAATGCCTCTTCTTCAAAAGAACTCTTTACAACCATGAATCATCTCCTTGGCACACGAAAAGATTTACCTCTCCCAACAAAACACACAAATGAAGAACTCCCATCTGTATTCTCCAACTATTTCACCACCAAAATACAAACTCTTCGTGACAGGCTTGACAGGACACCCTGTCAACCATGCCCACCTGACCCTTCCTTCTTTGGCACACCTCTTACTACTTTTACCCCAGTCTCACAAGAAGAAATTCTCAACACAATCAGATCCATGTCGTTCAAAACCTGCGAACTGGATCCTCTTCCAGGTTCTCTCTACGCTGACTGTCTCCCTACTCTCCTCCCATTCATCACTGACATCATCAACACTTCTCTTCAAACTGGAACTGTCCCAGATTCTTTCAAGTCTGCTATTGTTCACCCTCTCCTCAAGAAACACAATTTAGACCCAAATGAACTGAAAAATTACCGGCCTATCTCTAATCTCTCTTTCTTGTCAAAACTCCTTGAAAAAGTCGTCCTCAACCAGCTGAACTCTCACCTGTCTGCCAACAATCTCCTCAATCCTTTCCAGTCAGCCTACCGCCAGTGCCATAGCACTGAAACTGCCCTACTACACATTCTCAACAATCTCCTTCTTGCAACTGATACTGGCAAAGTCTCTCTCCTCACACTCCTTGATCTGTCTGCAGCTTTGATACCATTGATCATGGTATTCTCCTTTCTAGACTTCATCATACTTTTGGCATCTCTGACATTGCTCTGTCTTGGTTCACTTCATACCTATCAAACAGAAAACAAACCGTTCTCATCAATGACACTTACTCTCAACCTGCATACCTGACCTGTGGTGTTCCACAAGGATCTGTCCTTGGCCCTGTTCTTTTCACTCTTTACACCTCCCCCCTGTCCACCATCATCAACTCCCACTCTGTAAAACACCACTTCTATGCTGATGACACCCAACTTCAAGACAGTGACTCACCTGATAATATACAGCGCCTGTTGACTCGCACCACTGAGTGTTACTCAGACATTAAGAACTGGATGACATATAATAAACTTCAGCTTAATGACGACAAGACAGAAGCTATCCTCATTGGCACCCGTCAGAAACTTTCTCAGCTGCATCCTCTTTCTCTCCCATTATGTAACACATCAGTCCCAATTTCTGATTCAGCTAAAAACCTTGGTGTCTGCATTGACTCTACCCTCTCCATGAACAACTTTGTTTCTCAAACTGCCAGATCTTGCTACTATCATCTCCATCGTATAAGCCTGATCAGGAAGTATCTCTCTGTCGAAACAACTGCAAAACTCGTTCTCTCCTTCATAATGTCTCGCATTGACTATTGCAATTCACTCCTGTCTGGTCTTCCTGCCTCCACCATTCACATCCTACAGCGCATTCAAAACAATGCTGTACGCCTTGTACTCAAAAAGAAAAAAGCTGACCACATATCTCCTCTCCTGGCACAACTTCACTGGCTCCCTGTATCAAAGCGCATACAGTACAAACTAGACACCATGTGCTACAAAAGCCTCAATAACGCAGCCCCCGATTACCTGTCAAGCCTACTTGAGATCTATGTTCCCTCACGTACCCTCCGCTCTGCCTCCGATCCTCTGACTTTTCGCTTTCCACGCACTAAGCTCAATTCCTATGGTCCACGAGCCTTCTCTGTTTCTGGTCCACTCTCCTGGAACAAACTTCCTCTCTCAGTCCGTCAGCAACCTACTTTTGTCTCCTTCAAGTCCGCTCTCAAAACTCACCTTTTCTCCTCTGCATAAAATCCTAACCTCACTCAACCCCCCCCC
>CM060305.1:30298865-30321365 GCA_030674185.1 Monoplex corrugatus | reverse complement strand
TTTTGCATTCTTCTTCTTCGCATTCTTTCTTGCATCTCTTTTTCGCATTCTTCTTCTTCTTCTTCGCATTCTTCTTCTTCTTCGCATTCTTCTTCTTCTTCTTCGCATTCTTCTTCTTCGCATTCTTCGCATTCTTCTTCTTCGCATTCTTCGCATTCTTCTTCGCATTCTTTTTCGCATTCTTCTTCTTCTTCGTCTTCTTCTTCGCATTCTTCTTCTTCTTCGCATTCTTCGCATTCTTCGCATTCTTCACATTCTTCTTCTTCACATTCTTCTTCTTCTTCTTCGCATTATTCTTCTTCTTCTTCTTCTTCTTCTTCGCAATTCTTCGCAATTTTTCTTCGCAATTCTTCTTCTTCTTCGCAATTCTTCTTCTTCTTCGCAATTCTTCTTCTTCTTCGCATTCTTCTTCTTCTTCGCATTCTTCTTCTTCGTCTTCTTCTTCTTCTTCTTCTTCTTCTTCTTCTTCTTCTTCTTCTTCTTCTTCTCTTCTTCGCATTCTTCTTCTTCTTCGCATTCTTCTTCTTCTTCTTCTTCTTCGCATTCTTCGCATTCTTCGCATTCTTCTTCTTCTTCTTCGCATTCTTCTTCGCATTCTTCTTCGCATTCTTCTTCGCATTCTTCTTCGCATTCTTCGCATTCTTCGCTTCTTCTCGCATTCTTCTTCTTCGATTCGTCTTCTTCGCATTCTTCTTCTTCGCATTCTTCGCATTCTTCGCATTCTTCGTCGCATTCTTCGCATTTTTGCATTCTTCTTCTTCGCATTCTTCTTCTTCTTTGCATTCTTCTTCTTCTTATTTCTTCTGTCTGTCTGTCTGGTCTTTTTTATTTGTTTTTCTAATCCTTGCCATTAAGGCAGTTATACTCCATTTTCGGCGACTTGCGTGCATGGCTTGGTCGTGTGTTTTCATGAACCACGAAACACTGCGCTCGTGTATACACGAAAAGTATTCATCACTGGCGTGTCTCTTCGTATGTTAACCCGTGAGATCAGAAAAAGAATATCTCAAGTCTTTACCAACCAGGTTGTACTCGAACACGTTAGAACACAGACTTCCCATATTGGAAGACCGCATGTGTCATACCTGTACATCATGTATGATGCTTAGTTGTTTCTTTATGTTGTCATTAGGCAACCATTTCCACTCCCTGTAATACCATGTACTCTTCCATATCTCAGTGTTATTTGTTGTTCTCTTCTGCTACCATGTGTCTTTGAAGTAATTCGAATGTTCTGTGCAGGGACAACATGGGGCAAGTTTGACCATTTCTAATGTATGCTTTAGTGTCCTTAGTTATGTTCACATTTGCATTCAGGTTTGTTTTTAAAAATCGTCTGGTGATAAATTGGACGGAATGGCCAACGGCAGGGGCATATCCTTAAGTTGTGAACGCTATGCATTCATATGTGTACTTTATTTTCTTTTCCAGTTTTTTTTCAACCAGATGTTGTGTGCATTTTCAAATGGTTATAGCCCTGATATGGCTCTGTGCAGTCGTCTGGGCTTTAAACAGTAAGAATAAGAATAAGGTTGTATCTGTCTGCAGGAACATCACACAATCATTTCTCGAGCTCTTACAAATTCAGTCAATTTTTTTACGTTGTTTTCGCAGGATTCGACCTGGTGACAGCAACTGTTCGTTCTTCTGTTAAAAATAATTTCAATTTTTAAAGCACGGTTGCCGTCTGCGTCAGTACAAAATGCCAGAATAGTGCCAAAATGGTGTATATATATATATATATATAGAGAGAGAGAGAGAGAGAGAGAGAGAGAGAGAGAGAGAAACAGAGACACAGAGAGAGACACAGAGAGAGAGATAAATGTATACATGTATATATATATATATATATATATATATATGTATATATGTATATATATATGATATATATGCATACATATATATATATATATATATATATATTAATATTATATATATATAATCAAAAATAAACTGAAAGAAAGAAATAGAGAAAGTAATAGAGAAAGGGCACATCATCATCCGACTTGAATTAAAAGACTGAACCAAAATGATACTACAACTGATAATCACAATAAAAATTGCTGTTATCATCAAACTTTAACAAAAAACAATATTAGACTAGGTAAAGCTGTACGTTTACTGCTGAGAACATTAGAATTTCAAGTTTTGCATGATAAAATAATAATGTACTTGACAGTATTCTTGTATGTGAGGTTGTATTTATCAGAAATGTAATACGATGGCAATGCAACATGCTCGATATTATTGTTGAATGTATCTTGTTATAAAAAGTACATGATAATTATGTATGTATCCTATGGTGTGTGTATGTTTATATTTGATGTCTGTGCAACGAAACATTTACGTTAATTTCTATTATGCTCGAGTTGTTATTGCAACGTCCAAAAGATTGTCGCAGATTCTTCTTATCCTCGAAGGTCAACCACTGTTTATGTTCACGTTTATCTGTATAAAAGTAACAAAAAAAATATGTTCACCTTTCAGAACATTCCCTCCACTGGCATCGACAAATGGTACCCGCTGGAGGGCCGCACTGCCCGCTCCAACATTCAGGGTGAGATCCACCTGAAGCTGAGCCTGGCCACCCGGGAAGATCGGGGTATCCCTGAGGACGACAACTGGACCGACGTGCGCCAGCATGAAGACCTCATGTGCATCTTCGTTGAGCACGAGCTCCGCAAATTTACTGTGAGTGTTTTGGATCTCCATGGCGCTGGCGATCATGGCCCTTACGAATCTCTCCCTTGTCGCTGCAATTACATCTCCCACCCCCTCTATTCTCAGCCACACTGCAAGTCCGTCTAATAGTTTATCCTTATACTATAAACATTCAAGAACTCTCTTCCTGATGTTAATTGATAGGCATTTGTTCGTAAGAATACTTTTCGTCTTCTTGAATGCTGCTTATATATATATATGTATATATGTATATATACAGATACCGGTATATAGATATAGATTTATATATATATATACATATATATACATACATACATTTGATTATAGTGATATGTATGTATACACATATATATTTATATACATATGTATATCTATATGGTGATGATGGTGGTGGTTGTGGTGGTGGTTGGGTGGAGAAGAGGTGCGTAGGCCGATGGTTAAGGGGTTGGGTGTTTGGTGGATTGGTTTGGTTGATTGGTTTGGTTGATTGGTTTGGTTGATTGGTTTGGTTGATTGGTTCGTTGCCCGGTTGTTGGGACGGTGGATGGGTTGTTAGATTACTACCTGTTCAATAGTTTGATCTGTTGGTTATTTGGGTCGTTTGTTGCTTGGTTGGTTAGTTATTTGGGTGGTCAATTGGTTTTTGATTTGTTGAGGCTGGTCGGTTGGTCGGTCGGTCGGCGGTCGGTCATTCGGTTGGTTGGTTGGTTGGTTGGTTGGTTGGTTGGTTGGTTGGTTGGTTGGTTGGTTGGTGTTGGTTGTGTTGGTTGGTTGGTTGGTTGGTTGGTTGGTTGGTTGGTTGGTTGGTTGGTTGGTTGGTTGGTTGGTTGGTTGGTTGATTGGTCCGTTCGTTTACTTGCTCGCTCGTTCGTTCGTTCGTTCGTTCGTTCGTTCGTTCGTTCGTTGCTTAGTGGGAAGGCGGAAAGGCCGTTCCTTAATTTGGTTGATTTTTTGGTGCTTTTTTTGCGTTGATAGGGCGAGTGGGATTGACTAGTTATATTTGCACTGCTCTGGCTAGATTGGATGGCTTGTTGCTGGGTGCGAACATGCGTCATTTGTTACGTGCGTGTTGGCTTCTTTGTACCGATACACGAGTGTATGCAGATGAGGATGATCGAATGATTTTTAAAGACTGTAATTCATACTAGTCATAAATCTATGTAGTAATGATCTTGTAGCCATGTAACTAGATCTTTACATGTATTAGGGACCTTGTAACATGTGACTGGATATCTACATGTGTTAGTGAATTTGTAACCATGAAACAGGACATGTACATGTATTATTGACCTTGTAACCATGGAATAGGACATCTACATGTAGTAGTGACTTTGTAACCATGTAACAGGATGTGTATATGCATTAGTGATCTTGTAACCATGTAACATGATATCCACATTTATTAGTGACTTTGTAACCATATAACAGGACATCTATTATGTCAGTGACCTTGTAACTCTGTAATAGGATATGCATATTTATTTGTAAGTAACCGTGTAACCATTTAACACCATACGTATATGTATTAGTGATCATATAACAGGACAGTTATAGTGACTGTATCAGCTTGTAACAGGACATGTGTATTGCATGATACTGTGTCTGTGTGACAGGACATGTCCCTCAAGTGGACAGGGGACCTTCCTCAGGTGGCTCGCACCATACTGCACCAACACGCCATTCAGGGCGACATCACGGAGGTCCAGCAAGCTGTCTGGTAAATAGTACACTTACTTTCTCTTTTCTGCTCTGGTTTTTGTTGTTGTTGTTGTTGTTGTTGTTGCTGTGTTTCTGTCTGTCTGTCTGTCTGTCTGTCTGTCTGCCTGCCTGTCTGCCTGCTTGTCTGTCTGTCTGTCTGTCTGTCTCTCTGTCTGTCTGTTTGCGACTGAACTGTGGTAGCATGATTTTCTCAGCTGTCTGTGTCTGTCTATCTCTTGCTCTCTATCATCTCTCTCTCTCTCTATTTTTTTTCTCTCTGTCTCTCTCTCTCTGTCTTTCTCTCTCTCTCTTTCTCTCTCTTCTTTCTCTCTCTCTCTTTCTCTCTCTCTCCATCTCTCCATCTCTCTCTCTCTCTCCATCTCATTCTCTCTCTCCATCTCTCTCTCTCTCTCTCTCTCTCTCTCTCTCTCTCTCTCTCTCTCTCTCTCATTCTTTCTGTTTGTCGGTCTGTCTGTCTGTCCTTTTGTCCGTCAGAACGTGTGTAAACATGATTTGCTTTTGTGGGTGGAGGTTCACAACATGTTTACCAAATCAGTTGACTGTTGAGGAACCGCAAAGCGTAATTTTGGAAGGTAAGTTAAAAAAATAATGTTTAAAACTCATGATCACATGGGCCCTAAAAGTATCTAAACTCAAAATCAATACTTTTTAAGGAAGATATATGGACAGCATTTTCTTGAGAAATTTTTATATTTACTGTACATTCTGTTTTCACTGTGGTCACAACATTATATCATCGTTCTGAAAGCACGTCATTTTTGACATTATTTTATTCAAAAACTTCTTCATAGTCACAGTGTGTATGTATGGATATATCTATATATTTTCATGTGTTTATGTTTGTATGTGCGTGAATGCGTACGTGTCTGTGTGTATGGTCATGTGCCCATGCACAGTGATACTTTCGTCGTTGGGTCCATTGTCCCATTCATACTTTGATCCTCAATTATTCTTGTGACTAAATCCTACCAAGCTGGCTCTAATTCCTTTGGATCCCTTCTCACCAAGAGAGACTGAGACACCGAATATTTGAACATCCCATCGATTGCACACGTGCTTGTGGCGCGCGCGCGCGCGCGCGTGTGTGTGTGTGTGTGTGTGTGTGTGTGTGTGTGTGTGGTGTGTATGTGTGTGGTGTCGTGTGTGTTGTGTGTCATGTGTGTGCGTTCGTGTTATGTTTATGTGTGTGTGTGTTGTGTGTGGTGCGTCATGTGTGTGCGTGCGTGTTTATATATGTATTATGTGTGTGTGTGTGTGTGTGTGTGTGTGTGTGTGTGTGTGTGTGTGTGTGTGTGTGTGTGTGTGTGTGTGTGTTGTGTGTGTAAGTTTGAATAAAAAAAGTTCAGAGGATTTATTCATGTTAGAGCTGAGAGAGAGAATGAGACAGAATGCACACACACACACACACACACACACACACACACACACACCACCCCCCCCCCCCACACACACCACACACACACATGCATACACACACACACACACACGCACATACAAGCACACACATACGCACGCACGCACGCACGCACACACATACATACATACATATGTATGCATTATATATATATATATATATATATATATATATATAATATAATATATATATACCTATACATATACCTATATATAGATAGATATAGATATATTGTGTGTGTGTTTGTGTATACTCTTGCTTGAAACTTGTGACAGGATCCTCGCCTTTTCTCCCCTATTAGAAGCTTGTGGAGCCCAAGGATAATGACAGAGCAATTAATGGTAGTTCTTGTATTCCGAAGAGTGACAGTGGTAGATGGCTGCAGAAGGGTAGACAGCGAAGAGCAGTGAAAACCCAGGGCAGACAAATATAGCTGTTGTCGAGTCGCATTGACGTCGACAGAACGAGTTCTTGGGAGTCATTTGACACTAAGGACAAGGGCGTCAGTTATTCATTAAGAGAAAACGGGGAGACTGTGTTTAATATGCAGGTATAAATGCTATGTGATTGGTGCTGCAATGTGTTATTGTTATGTTATGATTGATGTTTTTTGTTGTTATTGGTTCTTGTTATGGTTGGGAATGGACACGTGTTTGCGTTACATATATCTGCTTTTATCTCTCATGCTTTTGAAAAGTGCTTAATCATCTGAATTTGACAAGTCAACATTTCATGATAATTAATTTTGATAACTTTTTGACGTTGTGTGTGTTATGGTTCATCCGTTTGTTTTTGTTTGTCTAATCAACTGACTATTTCATGATAATTAATGTTCATAACTTTTTGACAATGTGTGTGTAATGATTCATCTGTTCGTTTGATTCTTACGCTTACAAAATATTGTATGTGTAGAGTATCAAAGACTCGCTGTAAGACAGGTTAAGCGAGATCTGATGTTGCTGTCCTTTGGTAATAAAGCGTTCTGAAGTTCAAAGCGTTTGAAGTTGGAAGCTGAACTGGAGATTGTTCATGTTTCTGTTGACAAGCCAAAAGTAGAATTCTGTGAATATTGTACATTATCATTTCACCAGACGGCAGATGCACATCAAACATAGCCAACAGAATCGGCCAAGCCAAACAGCATTCCAGAAGATGAAAAGCATTCTTACCAACAAATGCCTATCGATTAACATCAGGAAGAGAGTTCTTGAATGTTATGTAGAACCAATACTGTTGTACGGTTGCGAGGCGTAGACAGTCAACAAGCAAAGCCATAACAAGATTGAGGAGCCGAGATGCGGTTTCTAAGAAGAATGTTGAGAGTTCCATGGACAGCAAAGAACACAAACGAGACAGTCTTGATGGAGGTAGACACAAGTAGATCATTCATAAGGAAGATTAGGAAAAGACAGGCAACATTTATAGGCCATTTTATGAGGAAAGCGGAATTGGAGCACCTGGTCACAACGGGAAAGCTGTAGGGAAAGTGAGCACCGGGTAGACCCAGGGAGAAGATACTAGACGGACTTGCAGAGTGGCTGGGGACAAGGAGGGTGGAAGAGATGCTTGAGGCAACAAGTGATAGAGACAGATGGAATCCATAATCGCCAACACCATGCGGCAAGGCACCTGATGATGATGATGTTCATCATAAGTTTCTGTTTCATTTTCTCAAGATGGCCTCTACGCGTTCGGAATGAAATCCATGTGCATTGACACAAATGCTATGTGATGGATCGGATCCAAAATAGTCATGGTATGAACCAAAATCCTGTGCATAAGTCCTGCGCGCTTGCAAAGTCTTGAGGGATTATCTAGCGTGGGCTTTATGTCTATCTTTGTGTCAGTGTGATCCTTAACAAGACTGAACTATGTTGTTTTCACTCCATTTCAACCTTAAAATAATGACCGGGTGGTGGAGGTAACTAGCCAGTAGTAGAGTATGTTGTTTGTTTGTTTTTGTTGTTTTGTTTGTTTGTTTGTTTGTTTGTTTGTTTGTTTGTTTGTTTGTTTGTTTTGTTTGTTTGTTTGTTCGTCGTGTCAGGGATTCATCGGCTTTCGACAATTCCATATGCGTTTCACCCAAATCTATCAGCAGTTATCTGGAAGATTCCTTGACCTTTCGTTTAACTGTTTGCGTGGGAAAGGTCTTAAAATAGGCAAGGGGTGGGGCCTAAGGGGTTGGATACCACCAGAACGATGGAAACATTGAGACGGGCGGTGAAGACGCCAGTTTTGAATGTTGTAGGCTGGGACTGAACTCGATGTATCAGATCTAGAATCCAGGGCTCTATCCAAAGGACCAGCCAGCCTGCAAAACAAAAAGTGGATTGCCCAAGGGTTGAGTGCCACAAACCCCTGTATTATGATCATGGTCATCTAACAACTGAATTAACAGTTCAAGTCCTTCAAACGGGATATCTGAAGGGAATGGATAGTCTATGGGAGAAGACAGGTGAAGGATCCGGTAGACGACAGTGGATTGTGTGGCCTAGGAGATAAAACCACCCACCAACGATATTAGAAACCTAGGTCTCATATCTGGTCGGACGGAGATGTTCTCCTACCCTCTCTTACCCCTCCACTAGGCTTTCACCTGTGGTGTAAGTGCTATTTTCCTGGATGAGATGTCAAATAGAAATTCCGTGTGCAAGCATGCAATTAGCACACGTTTGAGATTCCAGGGCACAGAGCAACAAAAGAAATTTGCCCCAGGCAGAATTTTGTTGAAAAATCTGCTTTCACAGCAAAGCAAAAGTGGAGCTGCTGGGGAGAAAAAAGGAAAATGTAGACAGCATTGTACTTGGTGACTTGCTCTCCAGAGAGATCCGCGCATATTTCATACGGAAAAATTAATCAACGTGACCGAAAATTAAATCCACTCTAATTCAGTGGCAGAAGGAAAGGCTGTATAATAAGAGCCTGGTCAAGAAAGGGAGAGAAAAAGCAAATAAATTATTGTGGTATTTGATTGTCTAAGATGTCTTGTCTCGTTGTATTAAATACGCGTTCTTATTCTTTTTTTCGTGTTTTTTGTTTTGTTTGTTTTTTTTTTGTTCCTGTGAAAAACAGAGTAAAGAAAAACTAGATAGAACAGAGTAAAAACGAAAGGCAAACAACAACAACAAAAAACCCTCCTCATGGCAGAAGGGGACACTTCTTTTTTCTCCCTATTTCACATATTCGCGGGCAGCAACTCCCTCCTGCACTGAAAAATGCAAGTTTGCGTTTTTATGTGTTCTTATATTGCCGGATTTTTGTTTCTTTGTTTTATTTTGTTTTGTTTTTTGTTTGATTGTTTGTTTGTTTGTTTGTTTTTTGTTTGTTTTTTGTTGCTGGTTTGTTTTGTTTTGTTTGTTTTTTTTGTTTTATTTTGCTTTTTTGATTTTTGTTGTCTGTGTTGTTTTGCTGTGGATTTTGTTACGTTCTGTTTGGTTTGCTTTGCTTTGCTTTGCTTTGCTTTGCTTTGCTTTTTTTGCTTTCTTTGCTTTGCTTTGCTTTGCTTTGCTTTGCTTTGCTTTTGTTTGGTTTGGTTGGTTATCTCGCCATCAAGACAGTCACGCTGCGTGATTTTTTGTTTTATTTTGTTTTGTTTTCTTTTCTGTTTGGGAGGGTGGCGGTGGGGGATGAATATGCTGGATGCTTTTGTATCCCTGTAGGCAACAGAACATTAATATAGCTTACAGGATCATTAACGTGCGTATTTAATGTCCCTGTGTCGTATTTTCACACGGGGGTTCAGGCACTAGCATGTGTAAACATAATTCTGCTGACACGGGAGATCGGAAGAACTTGTACCCTTTTAAAGGAGAACATGAAAGATGTTTCATTTCACAGGCTGCATTCTCCACAACGTCTGTGTGAAGTAGAACATGTGTACAGTATGTTAGAGGTTTTGTCGGAGACGATGTACTTGTAGTTGATATCATTTTCCTTGTTTTCTTCTTCTCTCTCAGAGAAGAGCTAGGTTTGTGAACGCTTTCTGGTTGAAGTATTGGAATTTGATTGGTTCGCCACATATTTTAAACTCATCCGTGTATGGATTGTGTGTGCCTGTGTGTTTGTTGTGAGAGAGAGAGAGAGAGAGAGAGAGAGAGAGAGAGAGAGAGAGAAGAGAGAGAAAGAGACAAAGAGAAGGGAAAGACAGACAGACGGACGGACAGACAGACAGACAGAAAGAGACAGAGAAGACAGACAGACAGAGAAATACAAAGAGAGAGGGGGAGAGAGAGAGAGAGAGGTTGAATGGCAAAAACGGCAATGGCAGTTAGGCGAAGTGGGACAAAGAGTCAAACTCTCAAAAGGCCACTGAAGGTGGCCGCACCATCAAAAAATAGGCTAAGCAGGAATAGGCCAATCGGACCTTCAGAGAGGATGAGAGTCGGCGCTGCTGTGGGATGCAACGCTTTCTCATGGCCACCGATGTCAACAAGATTGCTCCTATTATATCAAATGTTCCTGTCTTTCTTTATTTCTTTTTTGCTTTGTTTCTTTGTTTGATTGAATCCCGTAGATCAGATGCTTGTATGTTTGTATATTTTTGTATACATATTTTTTTCTTTCTTTCTTTCTTTCTTTCTTTCTCTTCTTTCTTTCTTTCTTTCTTTCTTTCTTTATTTATTTATTTATTTATTGTTTATCTATCGTTCAATATGTATTTGTTCATTTGTTTGTTTTTTTTGTGTTTTTTTTTTGTTTTTTATGTTGCTTATTTATTTATTTATTTATTTATTTATTTATTTATTTATTCATTGAATTGTTGATTTATTTACTTGTTTATTTATTTGTTGTTTTTGTTTATCTCTAATCCTTTCTTTTCTTTCTCTTTAATGGAGTTCTGAATACCGTACGTTGACCGCGCCGTCTGTTTTTGTCTGCCTTCTGAGTAAAAGAAAGAGACGAAAGACTACAGACTGGTTGTGGTGAAGATGGATGTGGCAGGGAAGAAAACCAACGAAGTCTGGAACAACTTGTCAGAGAGCCACAGACGCCTGTGGCAAACGTAAATCATGATGGAAGAGGGAATGCAGCAAGGGGGTCGTGGAGAAGCCCTGGACAGTGAGATCCGCCCAAATCCATCGGAAGATTACCCGCTCTCAGCTAACATGCATTAAGCCTGGAGACAAATTCACTTGCGTCCCGATCGCCTTACCTCCATAGCCGCTCCTGCTGTCTTACTATCCAGTGGGTTCTTTGGGTTCCTAACCTTTGTCTGCCTCTGTTTTTGTTTGATGTGTGTGTGTTGTGTTGTGTGTGTGTGTGTGTGTGTGTGTGTGTGTGTGTGTGTGTGTTGTGTGTGTGTGTGTGTGTGTGTTGTGTTGTGTGCGTGTGTGTGTGTGTGTGTGTGTGTGTGTGTGTGTGTGTGTGTATGTGTGTGTGTGTGTGTGTGTGTGTGTGTGTGTGTGTGTGTGTGTGTGTTTGTGTGTGGTGGTCTTTGATTTAACGTCTATTCACTCAAATGATTTTAGACCAAAAAAAGGTGTGTGTGTGTGCGTGTGTGCGTGTGTGTGTATGTGTGTGTGTGTGTGTTTGTGTGTGTGTTTGTGTGTATGTGTGTGGCGTGGTTGTGTGTGCCTGTTTGTGTGTGTGTGTGCGTGTGTGTGCGTGTGTGCGTGCGTGTGTGTGAGTGTGTGTGTGCGTGCGTGTGCACGTGTGTGTGTGTCTTAGTGAATAAGTTGTATGTTAGTACTTCTAAATGTATTACACTCTGAGTCTTCTAAAAAACATGTAATGCGTAGCGAGAGCGAGGTGGAGAGCAGCGCTATGCAGGAATGATATATTAGTACTTTCACATCCTTTCCCAGACGCGTCACTCCCAAAGCAAAGCTGATGATAAGGACGTGGACAGAGTATTAGCTGGAATCGGAGTTATTTCTGGAAGAAAAAGAGCGCCTTCAGTTCTTGCGAGTCCTTTTCCCTAGACTCTTTGTTGCTTATGGCAAGGAAACCTGGACAAAGGGGTATAGTCTTTGTCCATCATAGAAAAAGACTGATTTTAATCTATTGTATATGTACGTGTGAGGTTGTAGGTTGTTGGGTGGGGGAGAAGAGTGGAGAACTGTGAGTGTTGGACAGAGACTTAGTCCGGGGCACGTGTCTTTTGGCAACAAAACAACTAGCTTAAACGAGCAATTTCAGCTTCCAAATTCCCGCGACAAACTCTTCAACTACTTTTATTTAGGGCATGGAGGAATAAAAATTGTAAACGTGGGTGTGCACAATTAGCCCCAAGAGGGGAAAGCTGGGCTGCAAATCTTGGTTTTTCTTGTGTTTGTGTTGAGGATGCGTAACCATCTTTTCCCCCTCTTGGTGATAAGGATACGTAACCATCTTTTTCCCCTCTTGGTGTAGAGGATACGTAACCATCTTTTCCCCCTCTTGGTGATGAGGATACGTAACTATCTTTTTCCCCTCTTGGTGTAGAGGATAGTAACCATCTTTTTCCCCTCTTGGTGTAGAGGATACGTAACCATCTTTTCCCCCTCTTGGTGATGAGGATACGTAACTATCTTTTCCCCCTCTTGGTGATGAGGATAGTAACCATCTTTTTCCCCTCTTGGTGTAGAGGATACGTAACCATCTTTTTCCCCTCTTGGTAATGAGGATACGTAACCATCTTTTTCCCCTCTTGGTGATGAGGATACGTAACCATCTTTTTCCCCTCTTGGTAATGAGGATACGTAACCATCTTTTTCCCCTCTTGGTGATGAGGATACGTAACCATCTTTTTCCCCTCTTGGTGTTGAAGATACGTAATCATCTTTTCCCCCTCTTGGTGATGAGGATACGTAACTATCTTTTCCCCCTCTTGGTGATGAGGATACGTAACCATCTTTTTCCCCTCTTGGTGATGAGGATACGTAACCATCTTTTTCCCCTCTTGGTGTTGAAGATACGTAACCATCTTTTTCCCCTCTTGGTAATGAGGATACGTAACCATCTTTTTCCCCTCTTGGTGTTGAAGATACGTAATCATCTTTTCCCCCTCTTGGTGATGAGGATACGTAACTATCTTTTTCCCCTCTTGGTGATGAGGATACGTAATCATCTTTTCCCCCTCTTGGTGATGAGGATACGTAATCATCTTTTTCCCCTCTTGGTGATGAGGATACGTAACCATCTTTTTCCCTCTGGTGATGAGGATACGTAACCATCTTTTTCCCCTCTGGTGATGAGGATACGTAACCATCTTTTTCCCCTCTGGTGATGAGGATACGTAACCTTACTTTTCTTCTCCTGGTGTTTAGGATACGTAACCCTACTTTTCTATCTACTTTTCGTTTCATGGCGCTGAGGGTACGTAACCCTACTGTCCTCTCTTGGTGTTTAGGATACGTAACATAATTTCCTTTTCCTGGTGTGTAAGATACGTAACCCCACTTTTCCTCTCTTGGTGATGAGGATACGTAACGTTTCTTTTCCTCTCATGGTGCTGTGGATACGTAACCCCCACTTTTCCTCTCTTGGTATTTAGGATACGTAGCCCTACTTTCCCTGTCTTGTGGCTTAAGATACGTAACCCTGCTTTTCCTCTCCTGGGACAGAAGATACGTAACCCTACTCTTACTCCTTGGTGTTGAGAGATACTTAACCCTACTTTCCTCTCTTTGGCTGAAGATACTTAACCCTACTTTCCTCTCTTTTGACTGAAGATGCGTAACTCTACTTTCCTTCTCTTTAGACTTAAGATACGTAACCCTGCTTTCCCTCTGTTTTGGCTGAAGATGCGTAACTCTACTTTCCCTCTGTTTTGGCTGAAGATGCGTAACTCTACTTTCCCTCTGTTTTGGCTGAAGATGCGTAACTCTACTTTCCCTCTGTTTTGGCTGAAGATGCGTAACTCTACTTTCCTCTCTTTTGTCTTAAGATACGTAACCCTATATTCCTCTCTTTTGACTTAAGATATGTAACCCTGCTTTCCGTCTCTTTTGGCTGAAGATACGTAACTCTACTTTCCCTCTCTTTTGGCTGAAGATGCGTAACTCTACTTTCCCTCTCTTTTGGCTAAAGATGCGTAACTCTACTTTCCCTCTCTTTTGGCTAAAGATGCGTAACTCTACTTTCCCTCTCTTTTGGCTTATGCTTAACATATGCAACGCTACTTTCCCTCTTTTTTAGCTGAATATACGTTGTCCCTACTTTCCTCCCTTTTGGCCGAAGATACATAACCCTACCTTCCCTCCCTTTTGGCTGAAGATACGTAACCCTACGTTCTCTGTCTTTTGGCTTAAAATACGTAATCCTACTTTCCGTCTCTTGTGGCTGAGGACACTTAACCCTGTTTTCTCTCTCTTGGGGCGGCTGAGGTCACTACCTGCAATTACTCTTGTTAATAATGTAGCACGTGGCTGTCGTTTCCTTTGTGTAGGTCAGGGCAAAGAAGGTTGGACAGATGTACATGCCCTCGCTCCTTTGGAACATGAATACTGTTTTCTAGTTCATAGTATGCAGGGTTGGGTGGGTGTGAGGGGAGCTGATCTTGTAGGGTAGGGTCTACAGAGCATTAGCGGGGAGCACCGTGATTTCTGGAAGAAAAGGAGCATCTTCAAGTTCCAAGTCCTCCTGCCTCTGACTGCTTGTTGCTCATGGCTAAGAATTTAGAGTAACTAAGCGGTTGGTTCAAGAGGCGTTTATCGCACTCGAGCAATTATATATTCGCTCCACCATGGTTAAGAAGGATGAGCAGAAGTGCATGGCCTCCCATAGGCAACAGATGATCATTTGTTTTTAGTCTATAACGTATTGGAAACGATTGCATGAGGAAACAGAAGACAGAGCAGGAAGCATCGTTATTTCAGGAAGAAAAGGAGCATCTTCAACCCTTCTAGCTATTCTGCCAGATTTCTTGTTGCTTGTAGCACTCGAGGACGGAGGTGTATGGTTTCTGTCTTTAACAGATCAATACTGACTCTAATTTGTTGTGTGTTGGGAGTAAGTGTATCGGCAAAGGACCAATTACAGAGTATTAGCTGAAAGCATCATTTTTTTCTGGAAGAAAACGAACATCTTCAGCTATTCGAGTGATCCTACCTTACTCTGTTCCTTATGGCGAAGAAGTGTGGACAAATATGTAGGGCGAGTGTTCTCGACAAATGAATACCGCTTTTTGACTGCGCTGTGTAGTTTAGTGACAGCTGTCAAGCTAGATAAGAGTGGGGATGGATACACACACACACACACACACACACACAACACACACACACACACACACACACATACACACACACACACACACATTTACACACACACAATGCACACACACACATATTTACACATACACACTCGCACACAACACACCACACACACAGACACACACAAACACACCATTCACATACATAGATCGATCGCTCGCTCGATCGATAGATGGATGGATGGATGGATAAATGGATAGATAGATAGACAGATAGATACATACATACATGCATACATACATGCATACACACGTACATACATACATATATACATACATACATACATATATATATATCATACATACATAGATAGATAGATAGATAGATAGATAGATAGATAGATAGATAGATAGATAGATAGATAGATAGATAGATAGATAGATAGATAGATAGATAGATGTGTGTGAGTGCGTGTGTGTGGGTGATTTGTGGTGATTGTGGTGTGTGGTGTGTGTGTGTGTGGGTGTGTGTGTGTGTGTGTGTGTGTGTGTGTGTGTGTGTGTGTGTGTGTGTGTGTGTGTGTGTGTGTGTGTGTGTGTGTGTGTGTGTTGTGTGTGTGAACAAAGTTTTCGTCAGCAGCATCTCAGCTTTCACTCCTGAAGAAAACGATCACTTTCAACTGCCACGTTGTCCTTATCAGACGCATTGTTGTGTCTCGTATTACAGAAATGTTAACAGGGGTGAATGCCCTGTCCTTGAACAATAAATACTGCTTTTAGTCTATTCTACACATTTGTGCGCGTGCGTCTGGGTGCATTTGTCTTTGTGTATGTTGTATGTATGTACATGTATGTATGTATGTTGATGTATGTAATGTATGTAATGTATGTATGTATATGTAAGTATGATGTATGTATTGCGCTGTGTTTGATAGATAGGTAGGTAGTAGGTAGGTAGTAGTAGTAGTAGATACATACATACATACAACATTACATACATACTACACAAACAAACATACATACATACATACATACATGACATATCATATATACATACATACAGACATACATACAGACATACATATAGACATAGATCAATACATACATACATACATACATACAACATACAACATAACATACATACACACATACATACATACATACATAACATACATACATACATACATACATAAACAACATACATACATACATACAACAACATACATACATACACACATACATACATACATACATACACACATACATACTACAACATATACACAATACATACATACATACAAAATACATACATACACATACATACATAACACATACATACATACATACATACATACATACACACATACATACATCACACACATCATACATACATACATACATACATACAACATACACACATACACACATACATACATCACACATACATACATACATGCATACATACATACACACATACATACATACATACATACATACATACACACATACATACATACACACATAATACACACATACATACATACACACATACATACACAATACACACATACATACATACATGCATACACACAATACAACACACACATACATACATACAATATACATACACACATACATACATACACACATACATACACACTACATACATACATCATACATACATACACACATACTACAACATACACACATATATACATACACACATACATCACATACACACATACATACACACATACATACATACAACATGCATACATACATACACACATACATACATACACACAACATACATACACACATACATACACACATACATACATACACACATACATACACCACATACATACATACATCACATACATACATACATACATACATACATACACACATACATACATACACACGCACATACATACATACATATATACATACACACATACATACATACACACATACATACACACATACATACATACATACATATACATACATACACACATACATACATACATACAACAACATACATACACACATACATACATACATACACACATACATACATACACACATACATACACACATACATACATACACACATACATACACTACATACATACATACACACATACATACATACACACATACATACACACATACATACATACATACATACACACATACATACACACATACATACACACATACATACACACATACATACACACATACCACACATACACACATACATACACACATACATACATACATACACACATACATACATACATACACACATACATACATACATACATGCATGCATAGAGATAATAATGTCTATGTTTGTCTTTTGTTTTGGTTGTTTCTTGGGGTTTTTTCTTTCTGTCTGTCTGTCTGTCTGTCTGTCTGTCTGTCTCTCTCTCTCTCTCTCTCTCTCTCTCTCTCTCTCTCTCTCTTGCTCTCTCTCTCTGTCTCTTTCATCGTCTGTTTGTTTTTTGGGGGGAGTCTTCGTTTTATTTTTATTTTCCTCCTCAAACATCTGTGTAGCTTCAGTAGCATTGATCCCATGCCCCACAGCTCAGCTCATTAACACACAGCCAACCCCAAGTTTAATAAATCAACGTCTCAGAGCAGCAAGGAAACTTACGGGGGCCGGAGATTTCAAGTAGCCTTGATGTCACCCACCAAACAGACCCTGCACTGCTCCTTGGTCTGTTCGGTGGAGTTCAACAATGTCTCTTCTAATCCAGTTTACTAAGAACACTGCCTACTCAGGCGCGTACTGACGACAGTAATCGCTCAGTCGAGGAACCAGACCAAATGTGAGACAACCCCTTCATACCCTCCGCCGAAACGGAGACCACTACCACGGCCTTCCATTAACAGCCCCCTTCCCCCTTAAACCATTGACACCAAGGACCACATGCGACTACATCTCAAACCGAACAGGCTAGTGGTTGTTTGATAATTTGGTTGCTACAGCAGACATTTTGCTTATGCATATGCATGAACCATGACCTGAGAGGTCGGAGTCACAAGATCGAAAACCTAAAACTAATATCTATCGTCACAAGATCGAAAATCTAAAACTAATATCCACCACGTGCATGTCATCATGTCTTGAATGTATACATATTCTGTCTTATCTCCTGGTAAATCTGGTAGCGCATCTTTCCCGCGTGATTGCATCCGGTTGTTCGATGGCTAGATCCATCCCGCCTTTTTTCGCACTATTTCCTCAGCATTTTGCCCAGAGCGACGATAAAGAAAAGTTCAACGTGCCTCTTTTGATCATGCGACTCTGTTCCTTCAGGTCATGGTTGATACATATGCACCGGCAAGATGTCTGCCGTATAACCCAGAATATCAACCAATCACTGGCCGGTTCGGTTTGAGACATAGTCGCATGCCCAAAGACCCCACCTTACTGAATTCACCGGAGGTGCGAAATCCGTAGAGAAAAACTGAAACTAAAGCCACTTCGATGATCAGGGTATAAAGGACCAAAAAATTGGGACAGTTTTTATAATACCATAAAGAGCGAGGATTTCATGATAATGGGGATTTATAACCACGGAGTTCAGTGTAAGACTGAGACTTCGTGACAGGACTGTACCCTAAGCTCACTATCATAATGAAAATATTAGATCCTCGCGTCAGTCAGGCCTGAGATATGCAGACACCTGCAATGTAAGGGAAAGCGAGGAACACTCTCAATGACGCTTCTGTGAAGTGGATGAGACTTGAGTCTTCCCATGAGCGCATAATACGCTGGACTCTGGTAAGAGCCATTGGGTCTGAAAAAACCTCTCTCTCTCTCTGTCTCTCTCTCTCTGTCTCTCTCTCTCTCTGTCTCTTCCTCTCTCTGTCTCTGTCTCTCTCTCCTCTCCTCTCTCCTTCTTTTCTCCCTTCCCTCTACTCTCTCTCTTCTGTCTGTCTCCTCTCTCTCTCTCCTCTCTCTCTCTCTCTTGTCTCTGTCTGTCTGTCTCTCTGTCTGTCTGTCTATCTCTCTCTCTCTTCTCTCTGTCTCTCTGTCTCTCTGTCTGTCTGTCTCTCTCTCTCTCTCTCTCTCTCTCTCTCTCTCTCTCCCCTCTTTCTCTCCTTCTTTTTCTCCCTTCCCTCTACTCTCTCTCTCTCTCTCTCGGTCTCTGTCTGTCTGTCCGTCTGTCTGCCTGTCTGTCTGTCTGTCTCTCTCTCTCTGTCTCTCTCTCTCTCTCCCCTCTCTCTCTCTCTCTTTCTATGTGAGTGTGATGGGGGAACAGGGGGTATGTGCTGGTGTGTGCGTGTGTGTGTTGAGGGAAGAACTTCACTAGGACGTGTTTTACGCTGAAGACAAAAAAAAAACGCAAATCAAAGGAGAAAGATTAGGAGGAAACGAAAGAATGAAAGGAGGGAAGGAACAAAATCCACGACAAAAACGAACATTTCCGCCCTAATTTTTTTTTCAATACGAGAGAGACAGAGAAAGAGAGAGAGAGAGTTACCTCTGGTCCTTTTTATCTCTATATTGCTCAGACAGCAATTTTACAAAGAATGAAATAGAACTTAAGGACAGCGGACTCTGAGCTGTTTAAAGGTCTGAGACTTGATGGCAGGGCCATTAGCTGGCTGGTATTCTTTCACGAAAGGAAGCATCCAAGAGGGGGGGGAGAAATAAGAGAAGTGGTCAAGCCACGTTGACAATCTCTCTGTTTCGAACGAAATGGCAGATAGTAATCCTTGTCCAAGACAAGGAAAATGGTATCGATACATTATCATCATCATCATCAGGTGCCCTGCCGCATGGCGTTGGCGATCATGGACTTCCATCTATCTCTATCTCTCGTTGCCCCTAGCATCTCCCCACCCCCCTCGTCTCCAGCCACTCTGCAAGTCCGTCCAGCATTTTCTCCCTGGGTCAACCCGGTGCTCTCTTTCCCTCCAGCTTTCCCGTTGTGACCAGGTGCTCCAAATCCCCCTTCCTCATAAAATGGCCTGTCTTTTCCTAATCTTCCTTATGAGTGATCTACTTGTGTCAGCCTCCATCAAGACGTATCGATACAGCAAAGTAAAATTACATCCTCTACCGTATTGGTGCTTCTATACACTATTGATTATTCATTTGTTTACTTATATGTTTTACTTATTCAATTTTTTATTTGTTTATCTATCTATTATTTATTCATTTATCTATTTATTTATCTATTTATCTGTCTGTCTATGTCTTTATTTGTTCATTTATTTATTCACTTATTCATTTCAATTTCATCTGAAAATAATCCGTGCTTGTTTCAATTTTATAGAAAAAAATATCCTTTTTAAACTGAATATATCGGCAGTGTATTTAGAATTCAGTTTATGCCTAAAATTTCAAAAACACAAACATGCACGGAGAAATCCTCGTCCACACACTTAAAAATTAAGTAATATTAACAGACCTGGTGGCTACGCCATGAACATATTTGAAAACAAACAAACAAAAAGCAGAAAAGAAAACCAGGAATGGTCAGTTCGTGTTTCTATTGCTTTCTTTTGGCTATGCCTCATTCCAGCTACTGCTTTGAGAAGTCAGGCTTAAGGATCTCTAAACTTTCTGTTGTGTCAGATGCTAGGTTCATAAAAATCTGTTAATCACCCACGCGTAAACTTCTATAGAAATCTTCCATGCTGTAATGTAACAGTGTTTGAATCTTTGAATCTGAATTCAGAATGCCCATCCAAACTTGTGCCTGCGGTTCTGAATGTATATCTGGTCAAAATGCCCTCGGTAACAATCTGGAAAGGAATAAAAAATATGACTAAAAAAACAAAAAAGAAGAAGAAGAGAGAGGTTGGAGGAGGAGGACGACGACGACGATGATGGGGATAACAAGCTTTCAGCAGTGCGATAATTTTCATATAAATTGACGTTTCGGATTTAGAACTTGTAAGGTCAACTGAGATTCTCGCACGCATGCATGTACCAACGCCTTAGGTGTTGTGAACTCACCAGAACTGCAGTCTGGCCAGGAGGGATAAGTCGCGATAGAATTCCAGTTTTGCTACATTCAGATCTGCCACTGATGAGAGCAAACACTCCTCGAGCTTTCGCAAAACCGCACAGTATACACGAGGGAAGTCAAACACAATCGGAGCAATTATCCTGTCTCCTTTTCATACATTCCGCTGTTTCCCGCTACAGCATGTGGATAGACAGATAGAGCCACAGAGAGAGACAGGGGAGAGAGAGAGAGAGAGAAGAGACAGAGACAGACAGACAGACAGCGACAGACAGACAGCAACAAACAGACAGAAAGACAGACAGGCAGACAGACAGATAGACAGACAGAAAGAGAAGAATACATCTTTTTTTAGAGGAAATGAACTAAGGGACCTACAAAACCTTGTGAATATACTAGAAACAATAAGCAAAGGTAAGGGGTTGGAACTAAACAGCAGGAAGACTGAAGTCATGGTGATTAGTAAAAACATGAAATCCCCTCATGCAAAATAACAGCAAATGGCACAACCTTGACACAGGTTAATAAGTTCAAATATCTGGGAACGGTCATTTCATCAGACGGCAGATGCACATCGGAAATAGCTGGCAGAATCGTCCAAGCCAAAACAGCATTCAAGAAGATGACAAGCATTCTTACCAACAAATGCCTATCAATTAACATCAGAAAGAGAGTCCTTGAGTGTTATATAGAACCAATACTGTTGTACGGATGCGAGACGTGGACAGTCAGCAAGCAAAGCCAGTGCAGAATTGAGCAGCCGAGATGTGGTTTCTCAGAAGAATGTTGAGAGTTACCATGGACAGCAAAGAAAACAAACGAGACAGTGTTGATGGAGGCAGACACAAGTCGATCACTGATAAGGAAGATTAGGAAAAGACAACAACATTTATAGGCCTTTTTATGAGGAAGGGGGATTTGGAGCACCTGGTCACAACGGGAAAGCTGGAGGAAAAGAGATCACCGGGTAGATCCAGGGAGAGAATGCTGGACGGACTTGCAGAGTGGCTGGGATGAAGAGGGTGGGGGAGATGCTGGGGGCAACGAGAGATAGAGATGGTTGGAAGTCCATGGTCGCCAACGCCATGCGGCAGGGCACCTGATGATGATGATGAACTAAGCAAACACATGCTTTTTCACATCAAGCCTTTGCCTAGCGTGTGTCTCTACTTCACTGCTAAAATCAGTATATCCAAACAATGCAAAACTACTCCGTCAGTAACAAAATATTGGAAGACATAGATCGTGAGCAGCTGTAATAAACATTCTAGCGACTATATAATGCCAACGATCAAGAACATTTTTAAACAGCAGAGAAGAGAGAAAGAGAGGGAGAGTGTGTGAATAACACAGAGACACATATCGACAGGCAAACTAGCAGAAATCGAGATGCCCTTGTATTTAACCAAGAACCAAGGCAATAAAATGAACTGAAATTCAGCCTTTACTCTGCATTTCTCTCCTCTTTGCGATCGTCAGAAAGCAAATACGAATCAAACAAATCAATCGATCGCGTTTTATGCAATCATATTGACTTGTATGATATGTTGGACCTTCCA
>CM060305.1:30283865-30293865 GCA_030674185.1 Monoplex corrugatus | reverse complement strand
GTTGGTTGGTTGGTTGGTTGGTTGGTTGGTTGGTTGGTTGGTTGGTTGGTTGGTTGGTTTGGTTGTTTGTTAGGTTTGTGTGCGTGTGTGCATGTGTGTGTATGTGTGTGTTTTAGGGAGGGGAGGGGTCTTGGTGGTTGTTGACGTTGTTGTGTCGTTGTTTTGTTGGTTTGTGTTGGTTTTGTTTTGGGGGGTTGGGGGTTTGAGAGAAAGAGAGTTGGTGTGCATGCTTTCGCTCACTTATGTCTTATCATTGCTGCTGCTGCTGCTGCTGCTGCTGCTGCTGCTGCTGCTGACATTTCATATGCTCATCAGCAACGTCATACAGAGAAAAACATTGCACGGAGAAGATGAAAGAGAGAGACACTAAGACAGGCGAACACGCAAACTGGCAAACAGGTGGACAAACATGGGTAGAGGGAGGTGAAGGAAGCAAGGCGCACGGTGTGAAGGATTATGGTAATAACCAATGAACTAAAATACCCTGAGTCGTTTGGATACCCTTCCTTAGAACTTTACAAGTTTGTGAGGAATACAAAAGAACATGCTCAGTGCAATCGCACGCCTGAGAGATGGGGGGGGATGGAGGAGAGAGAGGGAGGGAGAGAGAGAGACCGAAAGAGAGATATGGAGAGGGAGAGAGGGAGAGGAAGACTGACAGAAAGAACAAGAGAGAGAGAGTAAATTGAAAATCTTGTTTTGGAAAACTTCTCCTTGTACAGGACGTTAGTTTTGTCTTCTTCCTGCACTGTCATGAATAAGGGAGAGAGAGGAAACACAGACAGAGAGAGAGACAGAGAGAGACACACACACAGAGATAGAGAGACAGAGAGAGAGAGACAGAGAGAGAAGACAAGACAGAGAAGACAGAAAGAGAGAGAGAGCTAGGGAGAGCTCTTGAGTTTAATCAAGAACCAAATATAAAACAGACTGAAATCGCACTATTTGCCTGCGTGCCCCTACTTGAAACTGTCAGAAAATGTAAACACAAATAAAAACGAATCGATGAGAACTAAAAGCTGCAGAACATCGAAATGACTTTCAGACTTTACCGAGTCATCGCGTATCGCTTTGAGCTATAGGTCATCTTGCAAATGACTAAAAATCGAACTTCCCATACTTCCTCTCTCTCTCTCTCTCTCCTCTCTCTCTCTCTCTCTCTCCTCCTCTCTCTCTCTCTCTCTCCTCTCTTTCTCCTCTCTCTCTCTCTCTCTCTCTCTCTCTCTTTCATCTCTCCTCTCTCTCTCTCTCTCCTCTCTTTCTCTCTCCTCCTCTCTCTTCTCTCTCTCTCCTCTCTCTTCACTCTCTCTCTCTTTCACTCTCTCTCTCTCTCTTCACTCTCTCTCTCTCTCTCTCTTCTCTCTCTCTCTTCCTCTCTCCCTCTCTCTCTCTTCTCTCTCTCATCTCTCTCTTCATCTCTCTCCTTTCCTCTCTCTCTCTCTCTCTCTTCCTCTCTCTCTCTCTTCTCTCTCTCTCTCTCCTCTCTCTCTATCTCCTTTCTCTCTCTCTCTTCACTCTCTCTCTCTCTCTCTCTCTCCTCTCTGTCTCTCTCTCTACTCTCACTCTCACTCTTTCTCTCTCTCTCTCCTCTCTCTCTCTTCTCTCACTCTCCCTCACTCACTCTTCTCTCTCTCCTCTCTCACCTCTCTCTCCTCCCTCCTCCTCCATCTACCTCCTCCATTCCTACCCTCACCGTCTCTTACTTCCCCTCATCTCTCTTCTCTCTCTACAACACACCACCACTCTATACAACCACGACCCTTATCACCTCCACACACACACACACACACACACACACACACACACACACACACACACACACACACACACACACACACACACTACACACTCACACACGTTTGCGGGTTGGAACTGAACTCGAAACAACAGATCTGATCTTCATTCCATGGTTCTATCAAAGCAACCAGCCCTGTCTGATGATACAAACCACGACCCCTATGTTATCAGCGTGCCGCTTTAACCAGCGATGCCAACGGGATCACTGTAACCCTTTGTGTCCCGTTCCCTATCCACCAACTGCAAAAGCTTCACCTTTTGACTCCCCGCCCTATCCACCAGCTTCCTGCAGGTGGATAGGTTGAGGGAGTCAAAGGATTACATTTTTGCTTTGCTAGCATGGTTGACATTGCAGGATGTTGGTGTGGACAGGGTGCGCAAGTCAAAGGGTTAAAAAAAATGTGATCCGTATGAGAATCGAACCCGAGACTCACTCGTTATCAGCATGGTGTGGAGTTTGGAGTTTGTTTGAGAGGGATTCATCACGTTCAGGCAGTTCCATACTCACTCCACCCAAATTTGCCACCAATTATCCTGCAAGACTCTCTCAGCCTATGGGAACCCTACGCACAGGCAAGGTCTTGAATGCTATTAAAACCTGGCCTGTTCGCTGCACACCTCAATATTTCCATCATTCTGGAGCTGTCAGCTTAGTGTTTCATAGGTCCCTTGTTCCCTCGCCCTCCCTCTCTTCCTATTTCAGTGCCTTACCAGCGCATAGGGTTTTGCACAAGCTCGAGGAGTCTGTCAGAAAATTGCAGGCAGATTTGGGTGGAGCGCATATGGAATAATCTCTGAGTACGATGAAATCCCTCTCGAACAAACTCTGGTCTCCAAAACTTCGATCTCCCAGGTCAGTGTGAGTGCAGATAAGTGTTAGTGACTAAACCCCCTTCGTGTGTTACGTAGGCCTACCACGCAGAACATCAAGTATGTACGTTGAAAAACCTGCAAATCATATCAGTGTTCGATGACCTGAAAGCAGGAATGAAAACACCCGGCCCAGTACGCACGCCCGCCGAAGAGAAACATTGCAGACTGCGCAGCAACACATGGCCTGCGCAGTGTGGGCAAAATAGCGCGGATACTCGCTTCCGAAAAAAAAATATGCATATTTGAAAAAAAGGGAACGATACGCAAACGGACGGACAGACGGTCAGACAAGCGGGTGTCACAGACAGACATTTAGATGATTAGACAAAGAAAAGGCTAAGAGAGAGAGAAATGGAGGAGAAGGGTGAGGAGAAGATAAGGATATGACCGGAAATGTTGACATGAAAACGAAAATAGCGCCTTAACACTGAGCTCACAGTATTTTTCCCTGTCCAGTTGGACAATAGAGATAAAAAAGGCAACGTCAATAGTACAGTCGCACTTGGAGACAGAGAGTAGAGAGAGAAAGACAAACGACAGACAGACAGAAGAAGAAGAAGAGAGAGGGGGGAAAGACTAAGACAGAGAGGGGGAGTAGAGAGAGTGTGTGTCATAGAGAGAAACTAAGAGAGAAACAGAGTAAGAGAGAGAGAGAGGATGAAAGAGAAAGTAAGAGAAACAGAGAGAGTAAAAATGAAAAACAGAGAGAAAGGGTAAGTGAGAGCAATAGAGAAAGAGAGAGAGAGAGAAAAAAATAATAGAAAATAAGAGAGAGAAAGTAAGCGACAGCGTGAGTATGAAGAAGAGAAAGAAAGAGAGTCAGAGTAACAGAGAGAGAGTGTGTGAGTGAAGAGAGAGAGAGAGAGAGAAAGTGTGTGTGTGCGTGTGTGTGTGTGTGTGTGTGTGTGTGTGTATGTGTGTGTGTGAGGGAGAGAGAGAGATGATAAAAGAGAGAAAGAGAGGATAAAAGAGTGTCAGACAGAGATGGAAAGAAAGAGAGAAAGAGAGCAGGAGAGAAAGAAGGAAACAGACAGACAGACCGACAGACAGGCAGACAGACAGACAGAGACAGAGAGAGGAAGAGGAGAGTTTAAAAGAGAGTTCGTTGTTCTATGACTATTGTCATAAAGCAGATTGTCTGTCTGGGTCATCTGGGATAATTAATTCGTCGCTTTTATATTGGTGTTTGTGTGTGTGTTTGTGTATTTGTGTATTTATCTTACTTCTGAAAGTTGGTTCTGACGTGTGTCTGTCTTGGCATTTGCCGTTTTATAGCCGTTAACAATTATGTGACTGTAAATCTACATGTGTTACTGTACATCTATGTGTATTTAACTCCAAATTTGCGTATATAAATCTCTGAATCTCGTTTGTTTAATTGAAGTATTTGATTTTGAATAGTAAACCAATATAAGCGAGCAAATCACATGGCACAGAGAGAGAGAGGAGAGAGAGAGAGTAAATCTGTTTATGCATAAAGGAAAAAGCATGTCTATATTTTTTAAGTTTCAGATTTGTAGATACGTTATTATCTGACCCAGTGAATACAACTGGACATGACATGTGTCACGTGTCTCTGTGTTACAGCCGGTGGATAGCGTACAGCCGCAAGCACATGGAGCATCCCCTGAACTATGACCTGCTCTTTGACCTGCTGGGGGACCTCAACCGTCTGTGGGAACCGGAGTCTCTGTCCAGGGAAGAGGTAAGCTAGATACATGCTGATGAATTAAAGATACAGAATTGTCGTCATGTGTCGCCTGCATACTGAACTGATTGTCTTTCCTCAAGACCTTGCCAGTGCATAGCGTTTTGTGCAGGCTCAAGGAGTCTGTCACATAATTGCTGACAGATTTGGGTGGAGCGTGTATGGAATTGTCCGACTGGGATGAATCTCCCTTGAACAAGCTCCAAACTCCAAACTCTTCCAGTAAGTTATAGTCAAATCGAGTTGAACAACTTTAAGGAATACTAAGGAATACTAAAATCTGTTAGAATCTCTCTCTCTCTCTCTCTCTCTCTCTCTCTCTCTCTCTCTCTCTCTCTCTCTCTTCTCTCTCTCTTTCTTTCTCTCTCTCTCTCTCCTTCTTTTTCTCCCTTCCCTCTACTCTCTCTCTCTCTCGGTCTCGGTCTCTATGTCTCTCTGTCTCTCTCTCTGTCTCTCTTCTCTCTCTCTGTCTCTGTCTCTCTGTCTTCCGCTCTCCACACACCACACACACACACACACACACACACACACACACACACACACACACACACACACACACACACACCCTGGTTTGGAATGATTAATAAAGAAAAAGCATAAAATATAGGATGCAGTGTTCTTTTCCTTTTATTTCACCGTAAGCCTCCGGTAAGTTTCCATTTCCTCCCCATAGAGTACCAAAGAAATTGAGACGACTGCTGCTTAAACTCTAGACAAATGTCTGCATACGAAGTTATGAAGATCTAGGACCGTGTACATCCTGTTCTCTCGAAGTGTGTGTAGTTCTTAGTTTTGACTAAATTTCATTCACTGTTTGTCAGTTTAACTTTTTTTATCTAGCTGTGCAGACAATAACGACCACTGACTAGATGTAAAATAGGATGTAGAAAAATGGTGTAGACAGGGAGACAAGACAATTAGTCAGTCAGTGACGTGATAGCAGACCAGACTGCACGTGTTTCATTGATTTCCACTGACGTTCTTGTGTGTGTTCTCCCTCTCAATGGCTTCTGGCTCCTAATTGTCGCTTCTCGGAATAGCAGCACTGTATTTTGTTCTTGGAAAGAAAGGGAGTTAGCTATCGGTTGATCTTGTCTTTGTTCATGCGTGTGTCTGTATGTGTGTTCGTTTAGCCTCTCTGTCTGTCTGTATCTGTGTTTTCACCAGGAAACTGCATCAGTAATGATGTTTGTGCTGTATTAGTATTAATCCTTGTCAAATTTGGACTACATAACCTGACTATTAATATTCAGTCGTTAAGTATGAAACAAGATAACAAGCTGATATGAAACATCTGTAATCATCCAGTCGTTGATTATGAAACAAGATCACAAACTAATATGGAACGTTTTCATTTTGACGTCTGTTACTTGTGAATACTCAAACCTGCAAAAGGCCCCGTCCTAGATTTAAGCAAGAAGTACTGGCAATACCACCAGTATGATTGGGACATAAACTCTTTGACTCTCCCACCCTAACATCATCATCATGTGCCCTACCGCATGGCGTTGGCGATCATGGCCCTCCATATGTATATATCCCTTGTCGCCGCAAGCACATCTTCCACCCTCTCTGTCCTCAGCCACCTTGGAAGTTTGTCCAATATTTTCTCCCGGAGTCTACCTGGTGTTCTCTTTCCTTCCAGCTTTCCTGTCCCCCATTCTATATTGCAGAAAATGAAAGGGACCTACAAAATCTTGTGAACATAATAGGAATAGAAAGCAAAAATAAAGGGTTGGAGCTAAATAGCAAGAAGACTGAAGTCATGGTAATCAGTTAAACAATATGAGATACCCCCAACCTATATTTCCAATTTCCTGCATCATTCTCCATGATACCAAAGCAAAAACAAAACCTGGAACCTTCTACCCCCTCACCCTATCTACCAGTATCCTGCATCATCAGCCATGACACTAAAGCAAAAATGGAACTCTTCTTCTCCCTTATCCTATCCACCAGTTACCTGCAGGAAGTGGACAGGTTCAATTTTTCCTGCTGGTGGATAGGATGAGGGAGTCAAAGGGGTTAACATGCGCAGTGTAGATGCCACTCTTACCAGTGATGACTGTCTTTAGGGCACTGAATAGTCAGGTGAGCGTTTAGCAGTACCATCAAAACTGTACACAGGTTACATACCTTTTGTGAATAACTCGGGTCAAAGTCACCCACGAAAAACATCGAAGAAGAATAGTGACTGGAGGAGCTGATATTCTAAAGCAAAGAAAAATAAAACAGAGCAAAATCAGGGTCTAAGAAGGATATGTGCTGCACAGAAATAAATGAATTGATTTGAAAGATAAAAAGGGGGATGAAGATAATGATAATGATACTTTATTTTCCAATGACTTACAGAAACTTTAACCCTTTGACTCCCGCACCCTATCCACCAAGTGCAAAAACTTAACCCGTGAGGGAATCAAAGGGTTAAGTTTTTGCTCCACTAGCACGGTTGACAATGCAGGATGCTGATCGACAGGGTGCAGGAGTCAAAGGGTTAACGTGCATTATTGATATTCTGCATGCGACAACAAAGAGGCTTAGGTACTGGGAGATCTACACACACATTGACCTTGGGAGACTGGAACCTTGGGAGACTGTAAAAAATCTCTAATTCTGATCTTCTCCATCATAATGGCATTCGTGGCGTCAGAGCTTATGGAATTTGTTCTGAGAGAAGTGATGTTATCTTGATATATACTGAAACTGAAACTTTTCAAAGTTTTGGCAGAACGGCATTTATTCACAGACTAATCTTGTAGATGACATACTCTCCAACAGCGGCTACAGGTTTTACTTCAGGAGGAGAACGACAGACCGACAAGCTGTAATAATGGTAAAAACCCACCTCTCATATCCTAACAGTCCCATGTAAGTGGGCTTACATCAGTGCTAATTTCAGCAGTCCTCGCTCGATGTCTGCCTTTCCATGCAGGCGTTGTCCTAATGAGGATGTTTATTCGTACACACCCACTATCCCATGGATCACGGACGAACATGTTCTGGGTGGATGGGAGTAGTGTCACAGTGATAAGGTCAACCGCTCATTTCATACATCATTTTCACCCGCTTGAAGATATTAACAATACCGTCCTGTCTTACAGGCTTTTTGTTCACTGTCTCTCTGTCTCTGTCTCTCTCTCTCTGTCTCTCACTCTCTCTTTCTCTCTCTCTCTCTCCCTTCTCTTTCTTTTCTCTCTGTCTCTCTCTCTTCTCTCTCTCTCTCTCTGTCTCTCCTTTCTCTGTCTGTCTTCTCTCTCTCTCTCTTTCTCTCTCTCCTCCCTCCCTCTCTGTCTCTATCTTTCTTTCCCTTCTCCTCTCTCTTTCTCTGTCTCTCTCCCTCCTCCTCCTTCTCTTTCTTTTTTCATTCTCTTTCTTTCCCTCTCTTTCTTTCTTTCTTCTCTTCTCTTTCTTTCTCTCTTTCTTTCTTTCTTTCTTTCTTCTGTCTCTCTCTCTGTCTCTGTCTCTCTCCCTCTCTCCTCTCTCCCTCTCTTTCTTTCTTTCTCTTCTTTCTCTTCCTCTCTCTTTCTCTCTCTCTCTCTCTCTCTCTCTCTCTCTCTCTTTCTGTTTCTTTCTATCTCTGTCTGTCTGTCTGTCTCTCTCTTTTTTTCTTCTCTCTGTCTTTCTCTCTCTCTTTCTTTCTTTCTCTCTCTCTCTCACTCTCCCTCCCCCTCTCTCTCCCTCCCTCTCTCTCTCTCTCTCTCTCCTCTGTCTCCCTCTCCTTCCCTATCTCTTTGAAAGACAAACAAATGCCCTCAGGGTGGCTATGCTGACGTTGTCCGAGAAAGACGGACAAATAGAAAGCTTTGCTACTTTTTCTTTTTGTTGGAATTCAAAAGTACAGAGATCTCTTGTAGCTGATGTGATTGACCGTAAAACGTGTGAAGAAAATACAGCCATTAATTTGCCTTACATTTGTTATTATTCAGACCCAGATGATCTGTCTTTTAGTTTTCAGAAGTGAATGGATGTGTTTATCTTCTTGTATCTAAGTATTTATCTTCTTGTTTGTGTTCATACTCCTTACAAAGGTCACTGGCCCATGACAAATAAACGGTTTCGTCTGTTTGTCGTCTATCGCTTTCAAATGTTTGCTGCTTTTGATGTATCATTTGTGTGTTGTGTAGATCTTGTTTGGGCGAGGCTGGGTGCAAACAGATATGTGTATATTCAGTTCGTATCCTCGTAAACAGAATGTTTTTGTTCTCTTTTCCTGTGTGTGGATACCTTTGTATCTTCCTGTCTGTCTGTCTGTCTCTCCGTACATGCGTGTGTCTGTTTTCTAGTTGCTTGCGCTTTCTCTGTGCACTCTGTTCCTTGTAAGTGTGCGTGTGTATGTAACAGTGTGCGTTTGCGTGCTTGTGTGTATCTGCAGATGTCCGTGTGCGTACATGCACTGATATGTGTGCATACATGTGTATTTGTAATAGTTTCTTTGTTCTCACTGCATTTGTATCCGAGCTTCATTAGTTATTGTCTGAGCTTATGTACATGCGTGCGTAATTATGTGTGCATCCGTGCATACTCAGATGTGTGGGTGGGATGATGATTCTTATCGCAAGCGTAGGCCTTCATGCACACACCATACGCCTAGCCATCTAATTTCATAGTAAAGTTCAGGCCATCATCCTCATGTGTCCTGCCCATGGCGTTGGCGATCATGGCCCTCCACACGAATCTATCCCCTGCCGCTGCAAGAACATCCTCCACCCTCTCTGTCTTCAGCCACCCTGCAAGTCCGTCCAATGTTTTCTCCCTGGGTCTACCTGGTGTTCTCTTTCCCTCCAGCTTTGTTATTGTGACCACATGCTCTAATGCCCCTTTCCTCATAAAATGGCATATAAGTATTGCTTGTCTGTTCCTAATCTTCCTTATGAATAATCTTGTGTCTGCCTCCATCAAGACTGGAGGCATATTATAGTAAAGTAAAATAGGGTGATATCTAAATAGATCATTAAAGATATATCCAGTAACTGTCATTACACTGGGCATGAGGTGTAGGGGCTCTGGATAGAGTTAGGGCCTTTGTTCTCTGGCAGCTAGCTGCATCCCACGTGTAGGACGACCCAAAACGCTGATCCCTGTCTAACTCCTAAATCATTCACGGCTGGCTTTAATAAGTGTCACATCCCGTACACCGCATCAGTTTGTGTGCTGAACGTGGTGAGGGGGTAATGTTAACACGGCGTCACTGGGCGGACAAACATCCTCGACTGAGTCACCGACTAGGGCTCCCGGGAGTTTCATCCTTTGACTCCCACACGCTCTCCACCAGCTGCAAAACCTTAACCTTTTGACTCTCTCACCCTACTCACCAGCTTCCTGCAGGATGCTGGTCACAGATTGCTGGAGTCAAAGAGTTAACGGCATCGTGTTCGTGACCAGAGCAGGCCACCTTGTTTGAAGATTTCGGCTGTGGTCGATCTTGGAGAGCAATGAGCTCAGCCAATGACAACTACAGTTAAAGATCACTCACTTGGTATGTGTGTGTGTGTGTGTGTGTGTGTGTGTGTGTGTGTGTGTGTGTGTGTGTGTGTGTGCACGCGTGTGTGTGCATGTGTGTGTGTATGTGTGTGTGTGTGTGCGCGCGCGCGCGCGTGTGTGTGTGTGTGTGTGTGTGTGTGT
>CM060305.1:30266365-30276365 GCA_030674185.1 Monoplex corrugatus | reverse complement strand
AGACAGACAGGCAAAAGGCGGAAACAGCAACAGACACAGTGAAATATAAAGAAAGAAAGAGGGAGGGAGAGGAGAAGGAACTTTTAAAGGGCAATACTTGATTTTGACCCTTTTACTCCCGCACCCTGTCCACCAGCATCATGCATTATCAACCATGCTATCAAAGCAAAACCTTAACCCTTTGACTCCCTCACCCTAACCATTAGCTTTGACTCCATCACCCTATCTCTCTCACACCCTTGGATGAGGGAGTCAAAAAGTTCAGTTTTTGCAGTTGATAGATCGGGTGTGGGAGTCAAAGGGTTAAATATGATTCGCACTCCCAAGCCATCTGAACCCACAGGGAGCATTGTTTAATTCACATTTTATGGCATGCACCCCGCCCACCCATAATGTTTGATCACGTCTGCAAATAATAACGTGGACTCGAAGGAACACATCGACCCAGCTCCTGGCCCTGTTGATTTGCCCTGAGATTTCTGTTTGCCAGTAACTTGCAAATACACATTTCCTGTTAATCCTGTTATACGTTTTACGGACTGGTGCGCGTTGTGTAGCTGTGTCCTGGGGTTTGTCACCTCCCTACCTCGCTTTTTGGTTTGCAAACAAGATAACACATGACTGGGTCTGAATGGGTCAAGCCCCCCCCCCCCCCCCCTGCTTGTGGAAATGGCCACCATGTGGCATACAGAGTTGGGAGGTGTCCGTTTGGAGAGTGGCAGGTATTGCTGCTCTGGGTGTCATCCAGCACCCTCGGGGGTCTCTTTGTGTTCACTTTCCTCACGCGCACGCGCTCTGTGGTGTGTGTGTGTGTGTGTGTGTGTGTGTGTGTGTGTGTGTGTGTGTGTGTGTGTGTGTGTGTGTTGTGTGTGTGTGTGTGTGTGTGTGTGTGTGTGTGTGTGTGTGTGTGTGTGTGTGTGTGTGTGGTGTGCGTGTGTTCATATGGGTGTTTATGTTTTGTTTCATTATCCAGGGAAACAAAACAAGAGAAAGAAAGCAGAGATAACACTCAGTGCCAGGCCTTTTTTTGATGTATACATGTACATAATTAACACTATTAAAAACACTGTGTTTTTCATCTTAACCCCCACGACAACATGGAGAGTTGTGTATTAGCTACTTGTGTCTTAACCCCGTCACTCCCTCACGCTACCAACCAGCTTGCAGGAAGCTGATGAAAGATGGCTCTGTCATTTGGTTTGTCTTTCCCCATAGTTTCATTATCTCTCGGAAGATTATGTCTGTCAGATATTAATACCTTGTAGGGACGTTCACTTTAGCTTAACCTTGTGTGCCAACATGTACAAGGCACTGATTCACGTGTCATTTTGTTATTTGTAACGTCCAACCGACAAGATCTGAGCGTCCAGCCTTTAATTTGTGAAGAAGCATGGCTTGCTAAGCATCGATTGTCTACTCATCAAGCGCCATCTTTTGATGGACGGGACACGTTGTTCGTATGGAAATGCGACAATATCTCGAAGATGCTTCTCTTGGATATCATTGGCAAGAGCACTGCGATCAGGGAAAACCGCTACAGCAACACAATAATACTCTGATAGCCAACCTCAGTCACTGCGGGCATCACACCACCAACTGGGAAAACACTGAAGACAACGCACCATGCTGGTGACAGCAGTACTTCTGAACAAAACGCCGCACAGTTATGACTCACCAGAACAGGGGGACCGGCAGAAACGTCAGACTCCTTCCCTTGCAACGTCTGTGGATGAACATTTTAATTCAGGGTTGGTCCTGTATCCCGCATGAAGACCTACTCCAGGTGCTGAAGACCAGTGTACCTATCGTAATAATAATAACGACATTTATACAGCGCCAATTTTTTCAACTTTTTACAATAGATTTTATTGTATATTATCATAAGCATAGAAAGCATTTCTGTTTTTTTAGACTTGAAGAGCTAAACATGTGCTTGGTTTTTATTATTTTTTCTTATTACTATTATTTAACTTGGAGTTATTTTGACGTGATCTTAGACCTAATATGGCTTGATAGCGCGAAATCTTAACACTACATCAAATCTAAGGACGCTCTCTCATCATTTACCAAAGCATTCACTCACAGTGATCAAAACTTAACTTTACAAAATACACATAAACCTTGAGGGGGAGGACCGAAGGAGAGTGGGACGAAAGGATGGGCACGTAGAGGGGGGAACCACTACTGGACAAAAAGATATGTCTACAACTTAGACTTGAAGGAAGACAGAGTATTGGACTGTCGAATAGACAGGGGAGCTCGTTCCAGTACACAGAAAAAGGGCAGCGACCGACTGTGGAACATCGGTATCAAGGAAAATATAAACAAGAAGTATCAGAAGCAGAACGGAGAGGTCTGGCAGGGTGTATATTTGGAGATGGTCACGACGATACATAGGTGCAGTACTAGTAATACACTTGTAGCATAATATATTGGTTTTGTATGAAATTTCTTGAGAAACAGGCAACCAGTGGAGAAAGTGAAGCAGGGGAATGACATGATCATGCCTCTTTTTAGGAAGAGCAAGATGGACCACGTGATTCTGAATATTCTAGAGGCATGCGACAGAAGAAGTAGATAACCAAGACTGCAGAGAGTTACGATAATCGATACGATACATAAGAGACGTCACGAGTTTAGATGCTGCTAATATTGAAAAATAACGACGAACAGAACTGAAACATCGCAATTGACAGTAACATGACTGACAGGTTTGGGTGATAAATTTCTGCATAGAGAGATTAGGATCAAGAATAACGCCTAGATTCTTGACTGAATCAGAAAGTACAATAGTGTTGTCCCCTAGATGAATAGAACAAACTTTTGCAGTGGAAAGCTTTGCTTGGTGCCATTGAGCATTGCTTCAGTCTTATCTCCATTCACGTGAAGCTTATTCTTATCATCCAGATCATGATCTCAGTATAAGTCAGGAGCTTGGATAAGAAGAGTTAAAAGATTTTCAGGAGATTCTGTAGTGTAGAGCTGGGAGTCATCTTCATAGAAATGATATTTGATGTTGTGCTGGCTGAGACATTGGCAAGTGGTGAGGTGCAGAGTGTGACGAGGACTGGCCCAAGTACAGAGCATTGGGGGACCGCATATGCGAGTTTAACTGGCTAGAGTTATGTCCTTTGGTTGATACCATGACTGATAGTTAAGTCGTCTGACAGATCAACGGGAGTCCATCATTTGAGATGGGTGTTGTAGGAAACAGGTCACCAGTTCCAGTGGATTGCTACCAGCAAAAACCGTTATGTGTTCATGTTAGAGAAAGCTCTGTAGAAGCTGCATTGTGTGTAGGAGGCTGCAATTGATGGGAGTATTGATTGGAGATGTCTTTCATTGTATAGGTTTTCAGTGAAGGTAGATAAAATAAAAATAATACTCTTCTAATTAAGTTTGTTAAGCATAAAATGTATAAATAAGACCACTAGATGCTCACACACATTCGCCAGTATATTGGGCTTGTTCGTTGATTTTTGGATGTAGCCATGAACATTTTGGACTTTCTATCACACGGCATTTTCTGATATAGCGTATAGCTAATCATCTGAAGTTTTTAACGCTGTCTCGAGCAAACTGAAAATAAAAGTGTCATTATCTATCACAGGAGCCCTATGCTCGTTAGAATGTCGTGAGTAGGAACACTCCATCTCCATTACTGCCGGCTTTGTGTTGTACTCTGTGCTTGACGGAAGTCCAGTAGAGTTCATTCTTTGATGTTCACCCACAAGCCGAAACGTGTTTCACGACAGCTAACCAACCGAGTAAATTGGGGAAGAAGAGAAACGAGAGAAGTGAGTGAAAGCTGTTCAATGAAACGGGCCGTAAAATACTGCTACGGACTACTCTTGCTGAAAACATTTGATGGCAAGACCTAATGTAACCCTACAATAGATCAAGGTTGTGCAATGCAGTATGCAACTCTTTCACCATCCTGTCATACTAATTCTGCATGGGGTTTGTAAACTATGAGCCACAAAAAAGAGGAATGAGACACAAGTTTGGGATATAGGGATAAGGAATCATATGAGCGCTGTAACGCCATCTTAAAGAGACCTGTTACTTTTGAGTCAGCTTTCTGATGGCGGGATCCCATTCCACCTTGTCACTGTTGTAACTGTTAATGTAATATACCGAGATCAATCCCAGCTTGTGACATCAAAGCAGGTTTGTTTTCTGCATATCTTAACTCTGCTGTCATTCTAGTGTCATCTCAGTCTTTCAATCTTAAATCCTATTCCCCCACGCCCGCCGAATTCGGAGTATACCCACTGTGTAGCAACTTACCGCTTGGATATTGTGCGCAAAATAACGTACACACACACACACACATCTGTGAAAAACTGGAACTCTGTGAAAAAGATCATTTTTAGATACAAATATTTGATACAGTTATTGAAACAGTACTGGGGTCATCAGATCCCTCACAAAATCTTTACTCTATAGCCATTGTCTCAACTCCTTTTGCGCTTGTTTTTTTCTGACTAGCATCCTCATAAGAGCAAAAACACTTTGCCCCTTGTGGCTGGTCCACAAGTGTAAACTACATGTAATGATATCAGCTCCATTTAAAATAACAATAACATCAAACTAATCAAACCATATACCACTTTTCTTTTTTCTGGTGAATTTGCCCCCATTATTTTGAGCAGGTGTTGTCTTACAAATGCTCCGGGTACATTCAGGACAGCCTATAAGGTCAAATCAGACAGCCTGCATCTAATATGACCGTTTACAGACATTAATTCATTTAGTGATCACTTTTCATACATGTTTGATTTACGTCAAAACCAGCATTGAAACTTAAAAACAATTTAATGAAAATGGACAGATGAACAACGAAGACAGCTTTGTGAAACATAACCTGTTTGTACACAGAGACAGATAAACACAGATACAAAGAGGGAGCGAACAGAGTCCGATCTGAATCATTCTCTCTTTCAAAAGAGGGAAAAGGGGGGGGGGGGCATGGGCTGAGAAGAATGAAAGATGACAAAGCTCCTTAGCAGGGTAAATAACCTCGACATTTTTAGAAAAGCTGCTTCCTCTCTCCAAGGAGCTTAATATGTGCTGTTGAGAAAGTTAACAATCTCCTTTATAACAATATCTCTTTGCATATACATTAGCTTCCTATATGCCTTTTTGTTCAAGAATTCGTTTTCCTTTTATTTCGGCTTCAGTTTTCTCAAGACGGCGTGACCACGATCGGAAAAAACCCACACGCGCTTGTATAACTATAGAAGCCATGTGATGGAAAAGAAAAAAAAATGTTTGAATTTATGTGAACAGGTTTTCACTTATGGCATAAGCGCTAACAAGAACTTAGTGATGTGTGTGGCTGGTTTTTATTTTAGTTTTATTTAGTATTGTTTTGGGTTTGGTTTGGTTTTTCATTTGTTGTTGTTGTTGTTGTTGTTGTTGTTTGTGGGGTTTTTTAATTTCTATTGATGGTGGTGGTGGTGGATTTGTTTGTTTGGTTAGTTGTGGTTGGTTGGTTGGGTTGGTTGGTTGGTTTGGTTGGTTGGTTGGTTGACTGGTTGGTTGGTTGGTTGAATGGTTGGTTGGATGGTTGGTTTGTTGGTTGGTTGGTTGGTTGATTTGCTAATATGTGCTTTCTATAAACCGCTGTCCGTCCTAATTCTCCTCTATCATTGAAACAAACCGCACAGTGTACGAAATGCGTCTCTCTTTCGGTAATTTCATTCCATTCAAAACTGTTTCTTTCATTCGTTCTGCCAGTCTGTCTTCATTCTTTCAGTTTTTGTGTTCTTTTCCTTTTTCATGCCCCTCCCCCCCCCCCCTTTTTTTTTTTTTCCTGTCCTATCCTGTCCTGTTCATATTGTGCTGGCAGAGTCTGACTGTCCATCTTTCTGTTTTTTTTAATTCATCTACGCTGCCAGCCACCATCACTTCCAGTTCTATTCTCTTTCTCTCTCTGTCTGTCTCTGTCTCTCTCTCTCTCTCTCTCTTTCTTTCTTTCTTTCTTTCTTTCTTTCTCTCTCTCTCTCTTTTCTCTCTCTCTCTCTCTCTTCTCTCTCTCCCACTCATTCTCTCTCTCACCCCCTCTCTCTCTCTCTCTCTCTCTCTCTCTCTCTCTCTCTCTCTCTCTGTCTGTCTTTCTGTCTGTGTCTGTGTCTGTGTCTCTGTCTGTCTGTCTCTCTCTCTCTCTCTCTCTCTGTCTCTCTCTCTGTCTGTCTGTCTCTCTCTCTCTCTCTCTTTCTCTCTCATATTCCCATTTTGTATCATTTTGATATTTTCCTGATGTTGTAATGACTTTCATAGAATTCTATACTCTCTATGGACGCGGGCAGGATACAAAGAAGTAAAGAAGTCATTATACTGCTTATACCATCACTCTCGAACATAAAAATGTGATCTTGTTCTTCTTTTCAACTCACCTACCGGTTTCCCTTTCGTCTAGAATCGATAGAAATAAGCTGGCAAAGGGAAGTTGGTTGCAGTCTTGGGGGAAGGGGTGGGAGTGGTTTAAGATGTGGCAGACACTGTCATTATCATGGTACTTGTTCTCACAAACCGGGACATAAGTTCTCCCCTACCGTTCCTCCCAACCTCCTCAGTATCTTTTTGTGTAATACTGATATCAATATGATGGAATGCAAAATGATATACTGTCTTCTTCTACGTTCTTCTTTTCTTATACTCCTTATCTCCGTGAAGACTTACTGGGGCGCTGCACTGAAGAACTGTTTACCAGATTTTTCCAGCTCTGTCGGTTGTGTGCCAAAGTCTGGGTCTCTGCAGATGGTTAAGGTTCTCTGTCCATTCCGTAATGTTGTCAGTCTATACTTTGTATTTGTTTTTTTTTTTTGTTTTCTGTCTTCCCCTCCGTCTCCTTTCTTCAACAGTTCCCTGGAGGACCATTTAAGCAAGACCACTGGACCTTGTTAAAAGCCCATACCATCGAAGTTTTCTGTACTTTTTCTGAAGTCAGCAGCTCTTCATAAAATTATGGCCCAGTGTGCTGCTTGATGGTTTGGCGCACTAGTTGATATGATCAGTGTATCTATTTAGTATCTTGTGATATCACCTCATTACCATGGTGTGGATTCAATGTGCGGAAATGTCCTGTACTCGTTTTTAAAGTTGTGTGCGCATGCTCGCTGTCATATCAGCGGAGTACGTGGCTACAGTGGTTGCAGCAGCTGCACAGGACGTGAGACACCTGGATTCGTATCACATATCGGTCAGGGATTTTTTCTCCCTTAACCCTTACTAGATCTGTAATGATGTTCTAGGTGTTATTCCTTTCGCATGAGACAGTAACCCGACGTCTCATGTGCAAGTGCGCAGTCAGCGTACGTTAAAGATCCCATGACAACAGAGGAGATGTCCGTGGCAAGTATGTGGCGAAATCCGCTTGTATTCAAGTAAAAAGAAGTACAAGTATACAGAAAAAAGTAGTGGCGCTGCAGTGCGGTGATGCCTTCTTTCCGCCGGTGAGTGCAGCCCAAATGTCACAAGGTGTGTCCAATGTGACAAAAAGAATCAATAAGATAAAGAAAGAAGAAAGTAAGGAAAGAAGAAAGAAAGCCTGAAAGAAAGGAAGAAAGAAAAAGAAAGTACGATAGATAGAAAGAAAGAAAAAAAGACCTATAGAATAAATAAGTAAGTAAATATATAAATAAATACATACATACATGCATACACACACATGCATATATACATACACACATACATACATACATACTTACATACATACATACATACATATATACATGCATACACATACATACATACATACTTACATACATACATACATACATACATACATGCATACATACATACATACATACATACATACATACTTTCATACATACATACATACATACATACATGCATACATACATACATACTTACATACATACATACATACATACACATACATACATACATACATACATACATACATACATACATACATACATACATACATACATACTACATACATACATACATACCGAGTTCACACGATGCTAACAGGAAAGATATCAACCGGTTTCAACCTTTGGGTTTTATATCGGTAAGCTAGCACAAACGGCACAACCTTGAGACAGGTTGATAAGTTTAAATACCTTGGAACGATCATTTCACCAGACGGCAGATGCACATCAGAAATAGCCAGCAGAATTGGCCAAGCCAAAACAATATTCCAGAAGATGAAAAGCATTCTTACCGGCAAATGCCTATCAATTAACATCAGGAAAAGAGTTCTTGAATGGTATATAGAACCAATACTGGTGTACGGTTGCGAGGCGTGGACAGTCAAGCAAAGCCAGAACAAGATTGAGGCAGCCAAGATGTGGTTTCAAAGAAGGATGTTGAGAGTTCCATGGACAGCAAAAATAAACAAACGAGACAGTCTTGAGGGAGGCAGACACAAGTAGATCATCCATGAGGAAGATTAGGAAAAGACAGGCAACATTTATAGGCCATTTTATGAGGAAAGGGGAATTGGAACACCTGGTCACAGCAGGAAATCTGGAGGGAAAGAGAGCACCAGGTAGACCCAGGGAGAAGATACTAGACGGACTTGCAGAGTGGCTGGGGACAAGAAGGGTGGAAGAGATGCTTGAGGCAACAAGAGATAGAGGCAGATGGAAGTCCATAATCGCCGACGCCATGCGGCAAGGCACCTGATGATGATGATGAAGCTAGCAAGAGAAAAACTGGTTAAGAGACAGGCTGGACAGGACGTGGGAAGGAAAGGGTTTCGGGAGGAGGGGTGGGGAGGGGAGATGTATCAGATCTCCAGATATAAATGGGAGCGGACCTGGCCTTTCGTTCCCTGATTACCAGATTTCGTTTCATACGCTGCGCCCACGCCCCGTGTCATTGTCGTCAGGCCATAAATCTTACCGTCGCCATCTTCAGCCCCTCATGTTCCCCTAACCTCCCCATAGGAAGTATTATATCGTCCACAGTTCTTGCCGCAAGAGAAAAAAAACGGGATTGAGAGATAGATAGAGAAAGAGATGGGGGATGAGAGAGAGAGAGAGAGTGAGAGAGAAAGAGAGAAAAAGAGAGAGAGAGAGAGGAGACAGCAAGACAGAGATAGAGAGGGAGCATATTCCAGGTCCCTACTTAACGAAAGCATGATAGAGAGGGAAGGGTGTTTGTTTATTACGAGGGTGTGTTTCTCTGTCTCTCTCTGTCTCTCTGTGTCTCTGTCTCTGTCTGTCTGTCTGTCTCTCTCTCTCTCTCTCTCTCTCTCTCTCTCTCTCTCTCTCTCTCTCTCTCTCTCTCTTTGTGCTTGTGTGTGTGTGTGTGTGTGTGTGTGTGTGTGTGTACTTTCTTTTCCAGCGGTAAAAGTAATACCTCAAAACGCATTTTTCAAGCTTACCATTGTTCGTATGCTGGGTGTTTTCTGTTTCCAAAAGCAGCAACTGGTATGACTTGCAGGCTATTGAACGTGCGTGTGTGATATTCTGCTCGCGTATACACAAGAAGATCATTAATAAAGAAGATTAGGAAAAGACAAGCAACATTTATAGGACATGTTATAAGGAAAGGGGAATCAGAGCACCTGGTCACAACAGGGAAGCTGGAGGGAAAGAGAGCACCAGGTAGATCCAGGGAGAAAATATTGGAAGGACTTGCAGGGTGGCTGAGGACATAACGGGTGGGAGATGCGCTTGCAACGCCAAGGGATAGATTCGTATGGAGGGCCATGATCGCCAACGCCATGCGGCAGGGCACATGATGATGATGATGATGATGATGATGATGATGATGATGATGATGATGATGATGATACACAGCAAAGGGGTCAGGCGATATCAGGTCTACACACATAATTATTATCGTCCTGGGAGATGTGCAGATTTGGTGGAAATCACTCTTTACCCACCAAGTGGAGATGTCTAGGCGGATCGAACCCAGAGTCTTCTGATTGTAAAGCCTGACTGTTACCCGCTTTACTTCTGCACCCCTCGAAAAATGACTGACGAGAGAGAGGGGTGGAGGTGGGTAGGTGGTG
>CM060305.1:30251365-30261365 GCA_030674185.1 Monoplex corrugatus | reverse complement strand
GTAGATATACATGTTGATAGACTGATAAATAAATACATATATTGGGAATAGACTGATAAATAAATACATATATTGGGACAGGTAGATATGTGTAAATCAAGTAATACAGATACGTATAACTGTAGAAAGAGATACTTTTGAACTTATCAATACATATAGATACATAAAGATAAATACATGTAGCTACATAAATATAGATACATAAATACAGACACATAAGTACAGATATATAAAGTACATATACATAGATACATAGATGCTTAAATACATAGATACAGATACATTCATAGAGATAATCTGTTGAGCCACTTTCACCACAGAGATACATAGAGACATAAATAGGCAGATACATAGATACATATACAAGTAAAGGATGCCAGCCAATGAAGAATGGATACTATGCACGCGTGTACACACACCCACATCCACACCACATACACACACACACACACACACACACACACACACACACACACACACACACACACACACACACACACACACATACACAAAAAACACGCGTACAAGAAATCACGCACACCATCGGATACTGTATGAGCAGAAAGACAAATCCATGGACATTTTAGAATTGGATTTTTATCTGTCTACCTATCTATCTGTCTATCTATCTGTCTATCTATCTATCTGTCTATCTATCTATCTATCTATCTATCTGTTATCTATCAATCTATCTGTCTGTCCGTCTGTCTTTCTAACTGTCTATCTATCTATCTAGCTATCTGTCTATCTGTCTGTCTGTCTGCCTATCTATCTATCTATACATATATATATGTCTATCACACTACTTTTCTGTCTGTCTGTCTGTCTTTTTGTCTGTCTGTCTGTCTGTCTGTCTGTCTGTCTGTCGACACAGCTAGACCAGACAGAAGTGTGGGAGCGTGAGAAAGAACAAAAGGGTAGACAGACAGACTGGAAAGAATGAAGGCGAAGAGACAAAAAGGCTAGAGACAAAAAGCTCAGCCAGACATTTGACATTTTTCAGTGAGAAAATCTAGTAGGCCTCTTCTTCCTCCATTCACAACACAACAACGTAGGCCCTGTCAATTCTCGCTTCATTCAGGATACCATGACAACGAAGTGGGCGCGAGCTGCAAAAAAAAACAAATCTGGCGAAGTGTCTGACAAAGAGGCCAGTAGAGAAGCGGGTGTGGTGTCACTTTCCCGATCGTTTTTTTGAACTAGCATTGTCTAATGAAGGCGCACGTGGGCCTCAAAAGGTTGATTTCTATGCCCTGACACTCAACGTGGGTCATATGACAAGTTGTTGGCTCCATCAGCTTCCGGCATGCATGCCCTTCTCTGTCTGTCTGTCTGTCTGTCTGTCTTCTGTCTGTCTTCTGTCTGTCTGTCTCTGTCTCTCTCTCTCTCTCTCTCTCAGTCTCTCTCTTTCTCGCTCTCTTTCTTTCTTTCTTCTCTCTGTCTCTGTCTCTCTCTGTCTCTCTCTCTCTGTCTCTATTTCTCTCTCTCTGTCTCTGTCTCTCTCTCTCTCATTATCTCTCTCTCTCTCTCTCTCTCTCTCTCTCTCTCTCTTCTGTCTGTCTGTCTGTCTCTGTGTCTCTTTCTTTCTCTCTCTCTCTCTCTCTCTCTCTCTCTCTCTCTCTCTCTCTCTCTCTCTGTTTCTGTCTCTATCTCTCGTCTCTCTGTCTCTCTCTTTCTCTCTGACTCTCTCTGCCTCTGTCCCTTTCTCTGTCTCTCTCTGTTTCTCTGCCTCTGTCTCTTTCTCTGTCTCTCTCTCTGTCGCTCTGTCTCTGTCTCTCTCTGTCTCTCTCTGTCTCTCTCTCTTTCTCTCTTCTCCCTCCCTCCCTCCGTCCCTCCTGTGGATATTGTGTATGGAATAAGAAAAAAGAAGGACAAGACTAAGAAGAGAAACGAGAACAACATCTACAAACCAAAAAAAGAAAAAGAAGAAAGAGAGACAGATAGTGATGACAATGATAACGATGATGATGGTGATGATGATGATGACAGAGGTGTCAAGGTCAAGGTCATAAGCACCCAAACAATGCCTGATATCAGCACATTTTGAGAAGGTTTGTACATATTGCTCTCTCAGGAACTCCTGACGCTATCTGATATATGTTTGTACCGTTGTGATATCATACCGTTGTTCTCATTTTTCTTTAAATTTTAATTCAGTTAATGTGATAGTTATTGGAGGCCACAATCACCTTGAGAAATACATTGTCTGGATTTTCTGTGTTGATATTTGTGTAAAAGAAGAAATAATTGAAATGGCTTGATTGTCTTTTTTTTCATCCTTTCCCACTCCTTTTTTTCTCTTTCTTCTGCTCCTCTTTTTGTCACTTTCGAGGACACAGCGGTTTAGTCGAGCGGCTTGTTTTGCTAACAAAAGCAATCAGCTTCAAGACCTTTCTTTCCAGTGCTGGTGTTCTGTTTTGTTTGATTGTATTGTTTTGTTTTGCTTTGCTTTGCTTTGTTTTCTTTTTGTTTCGTTTCTTTTGCTGTTTAGTTGTGTGTTTGTTTTGTTTTATTATTTGTTTTTTTTCTTTTCTTTTTTGTTTTTAAATTTAGTCGTGGGCTGCAACTCCCACGAGTATTCGAATAGATGTGTATGGCCAGTTCTGCTGTTGTTGTTTTTGTTGTTGTTTGTTTTTTGTTTTGTTTTCGTTTTCGTTTTACTCTCTATTAAAACAGTTATGCTGCGTTTTGGGGGCTTTCCATGCTGGGGATGTTTTTGTGTTTCTAAAATGCCACCGAACACTGCTATAACTTACAGGGTATTTAACTTATGCGTTTCATGTTTTGCGCGCGTATACACACGAAGATTTGCATTTACATTGACATAGGATATTGAAAGAATATCCACCCTTTACCACCCATTACATCAGATTCAGAGCCAGACTTTTCCAACCAGTGTCCTAACAGACTGTCCCACCTTTCACTTCACGACTGTTGACTATGGACATGTTGGTTATCAACAGTCCTCTCACGTCTCACGCGACGACGACGACGACGACGATGATGATGATGATGATGATGATGATGATGATGATGATATGATGATGATGATGATGATGATGATGATGATGATGATGATGATGATGACGACGACGACGATGTCGACGATGATGACGATGATGGCGATGATGATGATGATATTAACAGAAATAAGAACAGAAGTAGTGATAATGATAACATTAATAACAATACTAACAATGATAATGATGGAGGTTTGAAACACCACCACCATCATCACCACATCCACCACCACCACCATCTCCACCACCACCACCACCACCATCACCACCACCATCACCTCATCCACCACCACCATCACCATCACCACACATTCACCATCCACCACACCATCCACCACCACCACCATCCACCAACCACCACCATCACCACCACCATCACCACCACCATCACCATCCACCACCACCACCACCACACCACCATCCCACCACCACCACCACCACACACCACCATCTCACCACCACCACTCCACCACCACATCACCACCACCACACCTCACCACACCACCACCATCACCACACCACCACCACACACCACACACCACCACCATCACACATCCCCACCTCCACCACCACATCACCACACCACCACCATTCCATCACTTTCCACCACCATCCACCACCACCACCGCCCAACTCTTTAGACCAATGTACTTTTCACTTTGCCACTGATAAAACTGAGTGTGTGTGTGTGTGTGTGTGTATGTATGTATGTGTATGTGTGTATGTGTGTGTGTGTATGTGTGTGTGTGTGTGTGTGTGTGTGTGTGTGTGTGTGTGTGTGTGTGTGTGTGTGTGTGTGTGTGTGTGTGTGTGTTGTGAACAGATGTCTGTGCACCATCTACAACTCCAGGGTTTTCCGCGCATGTTGCCCTTTCCAGAGTGAACTGCATTCCGATGTTCTGACCGTTGTCAAGGTAATGATCGTTATTCCTTCTGTCTGTCTGTCTGTCTGTCTGTCTGTCTGCCTATCTGTCTGTCTGACTATCTGTCTATGTGCGTGTGTATGTGTATGTGTGTGTGTGTGTTGTTGTGGGTGTGTGGGTGTGTGGGTGGGTGTGTGTATTGTGTGTGGACGTGTGTGTTGTGAGTGTGTGTGCTGTGTGTTGTGTGGGTGTGTGTATTGTGTGTGGACTTTGTGTGAGTTGTGCGTAGTGTGTGGACTCGTGTGTGTATATGTGCGTGTGTCTGTGTGTATGTGTATGCATATGCTGGTCTGATTGTCACAATCTTTGTGCATGTGTGCATGCAAGCAAGCAAGCAGCGTTTCTGTATGTATGTCTGTATGTACATGTGTGTCTGTATATATCTGTGTGTCTGTATGTGTGTTGTGTATATTAGTGAGAGAGAGAGAGAAAGGGAGGGGGAGAGCTATAGAATGTAAGATATCTATATCAGTGTGTGCAAGGGGGAAGGTAAGGGTGGGAGGGGGGGTCATCCGGGAAGGCTGGACGAGCGTATGCTCTATCTTCTAGGATGCTGACTCACTGTAAGTGTCTCTACTGTTTCAGAAAGGCAACATAGAATGGTATGAGAGACTGACCAGCACATTCCGCTCACTCAGAAAGGTAAGACTCCTCATGGGAACACTGATATCGCACTTTGACATTCAAAGAATTGACGACACGAATGTTAACAGCCAAAACAGGAGATTGAGGAACGCATACACACACATACACGCACACACACACGCGCGCGCATGCACACACACACACACACACACACACACACACACACACACACACACACACACACACACACACACACACACACACAACATTTTTCCAGCTATTTTCCTTTCTTACGAAAACATTATCAGTAAGTAGCTTTTTTGTCACTGAAAGACAGGTTCAGCCAGGTAGATATTATTATCAGTCTTTCCTTTTTTTTAAGAAACGTTATCGCAGAAGAACCGGATTTCAAATTACACACGGTCACTGTGACCTTGAACAAGCTTCGCATGAAACTGAACTTGACGGGAAGTGAAGACAATGTTTGACAACCCAACAATGGGAACAATGTAAATATTTTTGCCAGTTTAAAAAAAAACCAATTGTTAACAGATATTAATCAAAGAATATAACTCTTGAGAGTCACGTAGGAATTATCTCCCATGTTGTAGGACTTCTCAAATCTAACACAGTTTGCGCTACCCATTCAGCTAGCATAGAAGCAGATACAAAGCAAAAAACCGTAAGCTCAGAACACTCCTCAAAAAGGAGCGCCCAAGCCTACCTTTACACTCTGCAACTACCCAACACACAACTATGAGAGAGGAGAGAAATACGTACAATATATTGGTCTTATGTTCAAGATTGACATAGTCAACATATTGTGACCTCGACCTTAAGACCCTGTCAACCAAACGTATACATTGGCAAAACTCTTAATGGTTTACATTTGTATTCTAACCATAATAGAAATTCTTCCAAAAGCAACTGAGAAAATCTTGCTAACACATTTCTCTAACAGACACACAGACAGACAGATCCATCGGTCTCAGGCTGCTATGGAACGATTTCCCTGTTCTATGAAAGGCTGAAAAACTGACAAACCAAATTACCCATCTAGCACACATTTTTCAGTGATTATTGTCTTTTTTGTAAGCACCTAAGATTCATTTGTTATTTGGCTGGTTGGCTGGTTGGTTGGTTGGTTGGTGGTTGGCTGGTTTGCTGGTTGGCTGGTTGGTGTTGGTTGGTTGGCTGGCTGGTTGGCTGGTTGGCTGGCTGGTTGGCTGGTTGGTTGGTTGGTTGGTTGCTGGCTAGTTGGTTGGTTGGTTGGTTGGCTGGTGTGACGTATTTAGATTTCGTCTGCTTGTGACGACAACTGATAAAGAGTGACTCCCCTTTGGAATGGCCGATGTAAACAAGCCAACGACTTTGAGCCAGTTAGACGAACGATCTTACTTGAACAACCAGCACACCAGAAAACGTTATATGGTGTCAGAAGTGGTGATAAAGTCCACTGAGAAATTTAAATTACCACAGAGGCTAAAAGTCAGAGTTAGCAAAGAAAAGTTTCCGTGAAACCGCCAGTAGTAAACCAATGACGCCAGTTGCTAAGCTGTAACTAGTGTAAACTGTAACTAACTGTAAGCATGAACGCAAACGAAGGAGCAGAAGAAGGGCAAGGAAGGACCAGGCGATCTGGAAAACGAAGACATATTCCGTTACCACCCAAGTTGGAAGTGACATCAGGTGATCTGCAGAGCAACTGGAAAAAGTTTAAAAGACTTTGGGACAGTTATGAAATAGTAACTGAATTGAAAGAGGAGGAACAAGAATTTAGGACAGCAACGTTTATATCCTGTGTTGGAACAGAAGGACTGGACATTTTTGAAGGTTTACCATTTCAAAATGAAGAGGAAAGAAATAACTTGGATGAGATACTGCAGAAATTTGAAAAGTTCTGCATTGGGGAAAAGAATGAAACGTATGAATCTTATGTGTTTCACAAAAGACATCAAGCAGCAGGGGAAACAGTTGAACAGTTTGTTTTGACTTGAGGAAACTCATCAAGTCCTGCAGTTTTGGCAGTATTCAGCTGGAAGAGAGGCTTCTGAAAGATCAGATTGTTTGGGTGTAAAAAATGAAAACCTGAGAATAAAACTTTTGGAAGAACGAAAGCTATCTTTGAGCAAGTGCTTGGATATATGCAGAGCATTTGAGATGAGCACAAAACAAAGCATGGCTATAAAAAGTGAAGACAGCATGGATGTTGAAGCTGTAAATGCTTTTCGTCCAAGAAAGTATGAGAAAGCTAACTATAAACAAGAAATCCTATTAAAAAAAATGCTTATACTGTGGTAGACAGCACAGACAGAGAAAAGAAGAATGCCCAGCCTTTGGAAAAACTTGCATGAACTGTAGAGGAAAAATAATCATTTTTCTGCTGTTTGTAAAACACCAAAGAAACAAGATAAAAGAAGAGCTGTTCGCAGAATGTCAGAGACAGATGAAGAAAATGACTCAGAAAATGAAGTCTACGCAATAGAGAATAAGAAATGGCAAAGAAAGATCAGAGCGCGTTTATTCATAAATGAAAACCAAGTGAGATTTCTTTTGGACACTGGGGCATCAACAAATGTAATGTCGAAGAAAACATACAGAGAAGTGTCAGGCGACACAAACCTGAAGAAACTAAACAAGACTAAGAGCAAATTAGTTATGTTCAACAAATCAGAAATGAAACCTAGGGGAGAACATATCTTGAGAGTTATGAACCCAAAGAATGAAAAAACATACAAAGTGAGATTTATCATCACAGAAGAAAACTGCAGTCCAATCCTAGGTTTGAGAGCAGTACAGGGTATGAATCTCATCACAGTCAACGAAGAGAATATAGCTACAGTGACCACAGAAGAAGGTAATAGTATTTTGGATCAATACAAGGACGTTTTTGATGGAGAAGTTGGTCAGTTTGAAAGAAAACTCCATCTTCAGACAGACAAAGAAACAACTCCAATCAAAATGCCCTGCAGAAAATGGCCACTCTCGGTGAAGAAAAAAGTGAAAGATGAACTGAAAAGATTGGAAAAGTTGGAAGTTGTCAGCAAAGTGGATACTCCAACAGACTGGATCAGTAGTCTAGTGGTAGCAATGAAAACCAATGGGAAGATAAGGCTGTGCATCGATCCTAAACCTTTGAACAAAGCGCTCAAAAGAAATGAATATCCGACCCCAACACTGGATGATGCTCTTCCGAAAACTAAAAAAAGCCAAGTACTTTTCACACTTTGACTTGAAGAATGGGTTTTGGCATGTTGAACTAGACGAGGAAAGTAGCTAGTTAACAACATTTGAAACCCCATTTGGAAAATACAAATGGAACAAAATGCCATTTGGGATATCTGTGGCACCAGAAGAATTCCAGAGAAGGCTTGAGCAAGAACTAGCTGATCTACCAGGCGTAGTAGCTGTCCATGATGATATCATCCTTTGGGAGAAGGTGATTCTGATGAAGAAGGAGGACAGAACCATGATGAGCGTGTGAAGATGCTGCTACAAAGATGTCGTGAAAAAGGAATAAAGCTGAACAAAGAAAAAGTTGAACTAAAGAAAACGGAAGTCACTTATCTTGGGCATATTCTTACAAGAGAAGGACTTAAACCAGATCCAAAAAAGATTGCTGCAGTTCAACAACTACCAACTCCAGAATCAAAGCAAGATGTGCAAAGATTACTGGGAGTTGTGGGCTATCTCCAAAAGTTTGCCCCACATCTATCCAAAGAAGCAGCCCCGATGAGAGAACTGCTAAAAAAAAGAAATTCATTTCAAATGGGATCCTGATGTGCATGGCAAGTCACTAGAAAAAGTGAAAAACACTCTGTCCAAACCACCTGTTCTGCGCTACTTTGATCAAACTGAAAAGACTAAAATCACTCTTCAGTGTGATGCATCAGCCTATGGCTTAGGCGCTTGCCTTATGCAGAATGGTCAACCAATACAATATGCATCTCGAGCGTTGTCTGAAACTGAAAAAAAACTATGCGCAAATTGAAAAAGAAATGTTGGCGATAGTTTTCGGTCTTGATAGATTTGAAAGATATGTGTTTGGACACAAAGTAATTGTGGAGTCTGACTACAAACCATTGGAAGTGATCCACAAAAAGAGTCTACTTTCAGCTCCAAAGAGAATTCAAAGAATGCTGCTACACAACCAGAAGTATGACTACGAGGTGGTTTACAAAAAGGGAACTGAGATGTATCTGGCAGAACACTTACAGAGCTGTAGTTGGGAACCTGAAGAACAAAAGAGTCACACAGAACTGATATTCTGCACAGCTCTTGAGAACATGGATATCACACAAGAGCTATCAGTCTGTGAGACAACCATGTCGAACCTGCAAAAAGCAACAAAGACAGATGAAAATATGAACCTGTTAATGAAAATCATTCTGGAGGGATGGCCGGAAGAAAAGAAAACTCTATCAGAAAACATGCAAACATTTTTCCCGTTCCGGGATGAACTGTCTGTACAAAACGGTGTGATTTTCAAGGCAAACAAAGTAGTTGTGCCAAAGAAATGAGACACCATTTCTTAAAGAAAATGCATGCAAGTCATGCTGGTATTCAGGGATGTATCAGTCGCGGAAGAGAAGTTGCATATTGGCCTGGAATGAATTATGATATTGAGAGTTTTGTCAAAGATTGCCAAACATGCCAAGAGTTTAGCAAGAGTCAACAAAAAGAACCACTCATCAGCAGTGAAATACCAGAGTTGCCATGGCAGTATCTGGATCTGGGTGCTGATTTGTTTGAATACAAAAAGAAAAACTATTTGATTGTGGTTGACTACTACTCTGATTTCTTTGAACTTGATGTTCTCAATGCCAAAGACGGTGAAGAAATCATCAAGAAGATGAAGGCCCATTTTGCAAGACATGGACTTCCAGAGAGACTGATAACAGATATGGGCCACCATTCAACTCTAAGGAATTTCAAATATTTTCTCAGATTTATGGTTTCGAACACGTGACAAGTTCGCCCCATTATCCACAGTCAAACGGTAAAGCTGAAAATGCAGTAAAAATCATGAAGAACATGATACAGAAATGTCACCAAAGTGGTGAGGATGGATATTTAGCCTTGTTGGAGTTGCGAAATACTCCATCAGAATTACTGGGAAGTTCACCTGCACAGAGATTGTTTTCGAGAAGAACAAGAACACAGCTGCCTACAACCAGATCCATGTTGAAGCCTGCAGTGAAAGAAGTTACAGATGGACTCAGGCTAGAAAGATGAAACAGGCGAGATACTACAACCGTGGAACTGTAGAACTGGCCGAGTTGAAGCCGGGACAGATTGTACGGTTCAAACCATCTGGTTCAAAAAGATGGGTAAAAGCTCAGGTTGAAAGGCAAGTGGACATAAGGTCATACAATATTCGAACTGAAGACGGACGAAAATTCCGGCGAAATCGACGTGACATCCGAGAAACAAGTGACAATGACAAATACAAGCCAGTATCTCAGCCACCGC
>CM060305.1:30228865-30243865 GCA_030674185.1 Monoplex corrugatus | reverse complement strand
TGTGTGTGTGTGTGTGTGTTTTTTCCTTCGCTTGTTTGTTTGTTTGTTTTTTGTTTGTCTATTTGTTTGTTTGTTTGTTTGTCTGTCTGTCTGTCAATTTGTTTGTTTGTTTGTTTTCTGACGGCCGGTTGCGAGTATGATATTGAAAATGAGAAGACACCGCACAAATCCGTTTCTAAGTTCATGTTGTCTCATTTTATGTCATATTTACAGAGTTGCTTCCTTTAACGATCACTGTTTGGGTTCCTCGTGTTTCCTTTCGTTTGATTTGTTTGTTTTGTTTTGTTTTGCTTTGTTTTTGTTTTGTTTTGTTTTATCGATAAAGGTAAAAATTTACACTGCAGTATTTCATTGTGTTATAGTGGCAGGTTTGGTGTATATTTGAATTGAATTTCGGATGTATTTTGCATGAATAGAATAATATACATAGACAACTGAATGGGAAAGAAAAGAAGAGAGAAAAAAACGAAAATGAATGAATGAATTAGTGATTCATATATATGTTGTGATGCTTTATGCATATGTAATATCTTCACATCAGATATGGCCCCAGAACGTTTTGTTTTTATACTAGATTAATGCATTACATTTTCTTCATGCGTTTGTGATTTGTGCATGTCATAGCATGAGACGGTTTTAAAAGATTTCTTAATGCTAACACATATGGCTTATGTGGTTTGTGGCGAATTTGACCACGGTTTTAAAAGATTTCCTAAATCTAACACATGGTTTGTGTGGTATGTAGCGTGTTTGTCCACTTCGCGAGTCGCTGAAGGGCGGTGTTTATTTGTTTTTTCGGGTTTTCTTTTTTTTACTTGTTTGTTTGTGCTGAAGGGCGGTGTTTGGATTTTTTTAGATTTGGTTTCTTTGATTGTTTGTTATGTTTATTTGTTTTTTCTCTCTTTCTTTTGTTTGTTTGTTTGTTTGTTGTTTGTTTGTTTTTTGTTGTTTATTGTTTGTTTGTTCGTTTGTTTGTATTTTGTTTTTGGTTACCGGGCTTATCGCGCGAATATCAAAGTTTTCAGGGCAACATTTGAATTGCTTTGAAGGGGGCGATACTCTGCTGTTTGCGCCTTATGGTGTCGGCAGCATGTTCTGTTTGGTGTCGGTCTGCAGTATGTCCTCCACAGGTTTACGCCCAAGACTGCGGTACTGTGCTAGTGTGAAAGGGAGAAAACTCCAGAAAATAAGGACTGCGTGAATCATCGAGTAGTATTATGTTCAAACAAAAAAATTAAAAATCATCGATTTTTCGGTGGAGATATTTGTCGTACAGGTGTGCAGCACTAGCTCGTGTGTGTGTGTGTGTGTGTGTGTGTGTGTGTGTGTGTGTGTGTTGTGTGTGTGTGTGTGTGTGTGTGTGTGTGTGTGTGTGTGTGTGTGTGTGTGTGTAAGAAGATGACAGTCGCTTGCTCCTTTTTTTTTTTTAATTCATAAAATGTCAGTTAAGTTTCCTCCATGTGAGCGTGTGTGTGTGTGTGTGTGTGCGTGCGTGTGCGTGTGCGTCTCTGTGAATGTCTCTTGTGTGTGTGGCATGCGCACGCGCGTGCGTGCGTGCGTGTCACGTGACCCAGACATTTATGTGAAATTGTTAAGCTATTTTCAAAATGAAAATGAAATGAAACGAGCCCAAAAAGAAAATAATGCACAAAAAAAGGAAAATGATATTTGTTTGTTCGTTCGTTGTTCTTGTTCGTTTCGTTCGTTCCGTTCGTCGTTCGTCGTTCGTTCGTTCTCGTTCGTCGTTCGTTCGTTCGTTCGCTCATTCGTTTGTTTGTTGGTTGGTTGTTTGGTTGGTTGGTTGGTTGGTTAAAATTGTTGGTCGGTTGGTTGGTTGGTTGGTTGTTGGTTGGTTGGTTATTTGGTTGGTTGGTTGGTTATTTGGTTGTGGTTGGTTGGTGGGTTGGTAGGTCGGTTGGTCGGTTGGTTGGTGGGTTGGTTGGTGGGTTGGTTGGTGTGTGGGTGGTTGGTTTGCTAGTTGGTTGGTTGGTTGGTTGTTGGTTGGTTGGCTGGCTGGCTGGCTGGCTGGCTGGTTGGTTGGTTGGTTGGCTGTTTGGTGGTTGGTTGCTCGGGAATGTTTTAAAGACCAAATTCCAATCTTAAAATGTATTCTAATTTTCTACGTGGCGATCCTAAATGAATCCTTGTAATGTAATCCTTCGTTAACATTTTTGGTAATTATCTTATGTCATATTAACTTCATTTAAAAATCAGAGGATTGTGTATTCTATTTTTCGTTTCTTTCTTCAAACTAGACTGTTTCTTCATCGCTTTGTTCACTCTTATCATAACAGCACTTTTAAAACACTGTTTCAAGTTTTAACGTGAGCACTCACAATGCACATAATTATTTTTTGTTGTTGATGTGCACACCGTGCACTCTTTGATATTGTATCACTTTGTGTTTCTATTTCTTCCATTCTGGTTGAATGTATAACAGATATGTTTGTGTGTGTGTAATAGAACAGATGTTTCATATGTGGTGTGTTTGGGACACAGAGAGGGAAGAGAGAGTGTGTTGTGTGTGTGATGTGTGGTGTGTATGTGTGCGTGTGTTTGTGTGTGTGTGTGTGTGTGTGTGTGTGTGTGTGTGTGTGTGTGTGTGTGTGTGTGTGTGTGTGTGTGTGTGTGTATCAAATATGCTTACTTTCAATATCGCACGTGATATACAGTAACATTTCATTAGCTTGTCGATTCCAGGCAAATTTCTATAGCAATTGTACACCGCTTTCGAAATTAACTTCTCTCAAACCACATTTTGATTTTACTTTATAAAAAAGGAAATAAAGCGCTAAACCCCTGTTGAAACTGTGGATAAAAACAAATGTTTGATGCAATGTTATTAAGTAAATCTTAATCAACCATTGAAGAATTTTTCTTTGAGGTATATCACTGACACTTGTTGCGTGCATTGCTGTGATACATTGGCAGTGATACAGTACAAAAAGAGGGATTGCGTTGTGTCCTGTTTAGTTCAACTTAACTTTAATTTGCTCTTTGCTGCATCACAATAGCATTTATCTAAAATACAATCTGTATGCAAAGCATTATAAGCAGCGTGCTTCGTTGTTTTTAGTCATTTCTGCTTAATTTAACCTTTTGGCTCCCGCACCGCTCCACCAGCCTCATGCATTGCCACCAGTGCTAGCAAAGCAAACATTTGACCCTTTGATTTCCTTGTCCCGTCCACCAGCTTCCTATAAGAAGCTGGGGATAGGGTCAGGGAGTCAAAGGGTTAAGCTTTTGCAATTGGTGGATAGGGTGCGGGAGTTAAAGGGTTAAACCAGTATGCTGATTTTCCACGTAAACGTCTACGTAGTTACCTGAGATCTGAAACCGCTCTTGATTATTTTATCTATGCCTTTGTACTGATGAAATGTAGGTATACACTGCTTGTTCTCGTGTGGGCCAAGTGATGAAAAAGGTGTGCACATGTACAATACTGTTCTGATTACACCGTGGTTCTGTACTGATGGAAGATGTATGTATGTGCACAATGTCTGTTCTGATTTTACCCTTGATTTGTACTGATGAAAAATATGTGTACGCGTACAATAACTGTTTTGTTTATTGGAGTGGCACCTCTGTCAGCGTTTGTGCTCCATTCTGTTTCGTTCTATATAACTCTTGTCACTGCCTATAAAGATGACTAGCTCTTCATTGCACAAACAGTTATCGTTTGAGTGAGTGTGTAGTTGTTTATATGTGTGTATGTACGTGAGATAGACAGATAGATTGATAGATAGATAGATAGATAGATAGATAGACAGATGAGTAGATGTGATAGATAATGAAGATGGAGATGGATAAATGGATGGATGGATAGATAGATAGATAGATAGATAGTGTGTGTGTGTGTGTGTGTGTGTGTGTGTGTGTGTGTGTGTGTGTGTGTGTGTGTGGTGTGTGTGTGTGTGTGTGTGTGTGTGTGTGTGTGTGTTTACTAACATGTGGCCGTAATCATCAAAATGAATTTACACACTCGAGAAACCATGGTGCAAGAAATAGAATAAATCTTTTGTTTTTTTCTAAATAAAGATTTTTAAAAAATATAAAGTACCTGCTTCTTGTCCACCGGCGGACGTGTGGCTGACAGCAAATACCTTGTAATTCAAACAGCCTCTGTGGCTGTCAATGTTCTACCATAATTTAACCTGTCCATTGATGGAGATTGTCTGAACACTACCTTGGATTTTTTATCTCCAAACCGAAGGAGTTCCTTTCTGAGGGATCAGGGAATTCTACACTGACTGTTAAAGCCAAGCCGTGGACTACTGACTGATACATATTGAATTTCAGCTTCAGTTTTCTTCAAGACGGTGGTTCCGCGCTCGGAATAAATTTCATATGCACCAATGCCACCTGAGGCCCTACAATGAAAACAGATCCAAAGAGTGTCGGTGGTCTAATGGAAGAATATTTACCTGCCACGTGGGTCACCGGGGTTCGACCCCCATCGGGGCACACAATTTATAGAGACTCATTTGCTGGGTTGGTTCGTAGGCCATGACGAGCATTGAGAGTATCAACATACGCATAGTCAGATTTTGGTTTTCTGTCAATGTGTAATAGGAAAACTGGATTGCTCGGGTCACCGTGAATTTCTTTTGATGACAGCAGCCCGATCGTTGAAAAAGACTAATGGTTTGTACTCTGTAATAGACTAATAGAGTATGTATTAGAAACCAGTGGTTAAAAGACCCTTTCGCTTCTGTTTGGATCTTCTGTTGTTTAGATGATTTGGATAACACCGTTACGTTTGTGTGTTGCACGTGTTATTACAATCCACTTTGTGACACTCCGTTTGTTTAATGTTGTGTTCACATCACTAGGCTTCAGAAGAGAATCAATTACCACAACGTTTTCACTTTTGGTTTCATTTTTTGACTAACTTAATGTTGTTTCTGTGTTTTACATTCAAGTTGTGTGCAAGTTCATTTTATGAAAAATTGTAAGATAACTCTTTTTAGAACAATGTCAAATTCAATGCAATGAATATAGGTGTGCAGTATTATCCAACTTGTCAGGAATTTGACAGTAACTTGAGATACAAACTTCTATAATTCATAAGCCTAGCGTTGCTTTTGGTGGTGGCGGTGGGTGGGGTGGGACCCTCTCTTATTCTGTGACATATTTTCAAGAATGCGTAAGACCAAGCTATGGCCAGCAATTTTACTCAGTATGTCTCAGAACGGATAGCAAAAACAGTCTTGCGTTAGGCAGTCGTGTAAACTTCGGAGGAGATGACGACAAGAAACACTCTGCAATAGTGTCCTTTCTTTCTGTAAGCCTCAAGGGTTATTCTTCCTGTGGGTTAACGCCCATGTATGCTCAAATAGAAATTCTAGTGCGGTTTTACGTGTATGACTGTTGTTGGTATTTCTTTTTCTTTGGTTTTTGTGTTTTTCGTTTAAACTGGTGCATTATTTGGTGATGCATTGATTTAAAGTTAGTATGCTGATTTTTTTTAGTATTATTCACAAAGAATCTATAGTTAATTCCATGTAATAAGCATTGAATTTAGGATTGTGAAAACATTTCATCAACTTGTTATAAGAAATCCATGGCCATATGAACCGTAATAATGTAGTTTACGTGTGTGCGTGCCTGCGTCTATGTGTGTGTGTGTGTGTGTGCGCGCGCGTGCTTGTGAGCGCGCACGTGCTTGTGTATAAGTGGATGTGTGTGTGTGTGTGTGCGTATGTGTGTGTGTGCGCGCGCGCGCATACGGGTGCTTTTGTCCTTGCATGCCTGTATGTATGTGTGCGTGTGTGTGTGCGCGGGCGGGTGCGTGTGTATATGTGTGTGCATGTGTGTACGAGTGCGTGCGTGTGATTTTGTCCTTGCGTGCTTCTGTGTGTGTGTGTGTGTGTGTGTGTGTGTGTGTGTGTGTGTGTGTGTGTGTGTGTGTGTGTGTGTGTGTGTGTGTGTGTGATAAACAGCTGGGCGAGGAGCTGAACCAGGACATTGCCAGCATCATGAAGAAGTACGACTGTGACCGAGAGCCATCAGAACTGGGCGTGTCCACTATGACCATGGGCACCTCACTCTTTGAGCTGTACCTCTCCCTGCAGGAATTCTCCAACTACGGCAAACACCTCTCTCCTAAGTATGATCTGTAGGGGTAGAGGTTCTGTGGGGGAGGAAGGGGGTGTATACGCATGCATGTCCAGGGGGAGGGCAGTAGAAGGGTTGGATAATTTAAGAAACTCTTGTGTGTGTGTGTATGTGTGTGCGTGTGTGTGTGTGAGTAGTATGTGTTTGTGCGTGCGTGTGTGTGTGTGTGTGTGTGTAGTGTGTGTGTGTGTGTGCGTGCGTGCGTGCGTGCGCGCGCGTGTGTGTGTGGTGTGTGTGTGTGTGCGCTTGTGAGTGTGTGTGTGTGGTGTGTATGTGAGAGAGAGAGAGAGAGAACAGGGAGAAACAGAGATAAATGGAGCGGGCGAAAATAATCTTTATCAACTGAAACCTCTTCCATAGTGTCATCCATAGTGTGTAAAAGTATGTACTTGTGGTCAGTGTGTGTATGTGTTGTACAGTATGACTTGGCGAGGGGGTGGTCAGTGTGTGTATGTGTTGTACAGCAGAAAATAAAAGTGCCTCATGATTTGATACATGCTCTGACCGTCCACGTTTACAAGAGGAATGGCGACAACACTGCATGCATTATCTCGTGCATTGCGAGGAAGGTCCTTGCCAAAATCATCTTGAACAGAATTATCACCTAGATAGCCCCGGCCAGCAGTCCTGAGTCTCAGTGCAGCTTTTTTTTTTCTCCGTGGTGGAAAGCGTAAGAACGACACGATGTTTACTACCAGCCACCTTTAAGAAATGTGTGAACAAAACCAAGATTTCCACCTGGTGTTTGTAGATCTGACCAAAGCATTCGACATCGCTAAGCAAAGGGCCTGTCGGAGGTACTACGAAAGATTGGTTGCCATCAGAAGCTAGTCTCGCTGAATGCTTCTATTCACAAAGGCGTGCTGGCCATGGTGTAAGAGAATGAACATTTCCCAATAAAGAACGGAATGAAACAGGGATGCGACCAAGCGCCCATATCGTTCTCTATCTTCTTCAGTTTCGGCAACGCTGATTGATGTAGTTTAAGACTTCGACAAGAGGGCGGGAGTAGATCCATTCCTACTCGGATAATAAACCTTTTAACATGTAGAGAGATACTACGTAAACTTCAAAGTGTGTTTAAAGCCATCCTGCATGAATTATCCTCACCAATAACTGCAGTGGTCATGTGCTGGCATCACATTTAGTGGTCCCGTTAGCTGCATTGGTTTGAGCGCCATACTGGTGCAACAGGGGTTGTTGGTTTGACCCTCAGGCGTGTCTATGTATTTTTGGCGGACTGGTTGGTTCTTTTGAAAGAGCTGTGGACTGAAGATCTGGTGTCCCGAATTTAAACCAGCCCATCACATAATATTAATGCCCCAATCATTCTGATGGTGTCAGCGAGGAGTTTCATGGGTCCTTTTCCCACCCCAACTCCTTTTTCCATTTCAGGACCTTGCCAGCGCATAGTGTTTTACACAGATTTAAAGAGTCTTCGAGAGAATTGCTGGCAAATCTGAGTGGAGCGCATGTGCAGTTGTCGGAGTGTTCTATTCCTCTTGAACAAACAAAGGCCAATCTGGCAACAACGCCACCAACTTGTATATATGTAGAATTGAAACGATGATGCTGTGATCACGGAAAACCACTGAAGCGATACAAAGATACTCTAGAAGGCTAACCTCATCAACTTGTGGCCACAACACCATTAACTGAGAGGACGTTACCTTTAAAGGGGCATGCACAGCAGAACACGCAGGGCACGATCATATAAACACACACACAAAAATCCGCAAAACAGCTGCTAGCAGTTCAACAAAAGAGCGACTGGCGGAAGAAAAACCCAGGGCCATAGAACTCCTTCCTAGGCAGCATCTGCGGAAGAACATGTGCCTCCATACTACAGACCTGAACAACAGCATGTCTGAACATCCTTTAGATACAAGGTGAGAGTTCACCACAACCATGTACTATAATACTGGCAGTGTGTATATTGTGTATAACGTGTGTTGTATGTGTGACAGTGAACAACAGCACCTGACCATCAGCAAGTACTACGAGTGGTTCCAGTTCACTATCAGTCGCTGGCTGCACATTGCTCAGCAGAGGGCAGAAAGACGCATCCGAACTGCTGTGGAACTTGAAAAAGTGAATATATTAAATGTGTTGATTGCATAGATACATGTAGATAGATAGACAGACAGACAGACAGACAGACAGAACAGATAGATAGACAGATAGATAGATAGACAGACAGACAGATGTATACGTATACAGATTAATTGTTCTTCTTCCTCTTTTTCTTCTTCTTCTTCTTCTATATTATTATTATTATTATTATCATTATTAGTAGTAGTAGTAGTAGTATTGCTATTATTAGTATTATTATTATCATTAGTGTTATTATTATATTATATATTTCTCTCTCTCTCTCGTCTCTCTCTCTCTCTCTCTCCTCTCTCTCTTGTCTCCTCTCTCTCTCTCTCTCTCTCTCTCTCTCTCTCTCTCTCTCTCTCTCTCTCTCTGCCTCTGTCTCTACCTTCTCACACACACTCTCTCTTTCTGTCTCTCTGTCCTCTCTCCTTCTCTCTCTCTCTCTCTCTCTCTCTCTCTCTTCTCTCTCTCTCTCTCTCTGCACCAACGACCCCGAGTTCTTTGACGTTTTCCAATTGAGGGGAAGCGACCTTTCATATTCACAAACTAAGATGTGAGCGTTTGCTTCCCTTACGTTAACTGCGTCATTTACTCACTTTGTAAACTTATAAGCCAACAGTTTTCTTTGCTAAGCTGTAATCTTATCATTTTCGTCTTATTCAAGGTGATTTCATGTTTGTGTATAATAGCGTGTGTTTACTGTAAGCTTGTTGTACTCTGTTTGCCTTGACAGGTTGCGCAGGCTGATGCTGCCGTCAAATATAGCACTTCAGCTGTGGATTGTGTGCTGCTGTTTCACACAGGTATTGGAACATTGTGTGTGTGGATGTGTGTGTGTTGTGTGTTTGGTGTGTGTGTGTGGTGTGTGTGTGTGTGTGTGTGTGTGTGTGTGTGTGTGTGTGTGTGTGTGTGTGTGTGTGTGTGATGTGTGTGTGTTTCTCAATTTGTTATATCAATTTCAGATCAATTTTAAACTACATTATTTTTTTGTTGTTGTTGCTGTCATTTGTCAATACTAATTGATCTTGCGCGTTGACAAATTTAAACAAGTTTCTCTTAATTCTTTCATGATGTCATTTGTATTAACTATTTCCACGTTCAGTTGTGAGGTTCTTGCTAACTTTGCGGGTACAATTTTCGTTGTGGTTAACCTGACAATTAATGAAGCCTACTAAGAAGAAATACGGAGAGAGGGAGAGAGAGGGGGGGGGAGACAGACAGACAGACGGATAGACAGAGACAGACAGACAGAGAGAGTGTGTGCGGAGAGAGAGAGAGAGTAGAGTTATTGATTAATTAGTTTGTTTTCACGTGTAAGAAAAGGGAGTGGAAGGTTCAACGGCCTTGGCTCACAAAGGAATAAAAACAGTGGAATATCACAATATGTACCGATTATAAGATTTAGTAAAGTACACAATGAAACAGACAATATTGAAGTATGTTGAAAGAGTTTTTTAAATAAATTCTTTTCGGTGATATGTGGCAGGGTCTTCTTAAACTGAATGTATGTACGTTTTTCAATATCTACAACTTTTCTTTCAGATTTTCTTAAAAGCTCAGTTAAAAGACGTTTGTATAAAAGAAGCTAAACAGAAATACTTAAGATAAGTGTCTTAGATTCGTGTGGTTTAGATATGAGTGTGTTTCAAATTAAACAGAAAAGTTAAGAAATAGCTCTAACTAAAACTCGAACAGGAACCAGAAAAAACACGAAAGAAGAATAAGAACGCACATTTAATACAACTTAACAAGACAGGCGCAAATTTTCGGCTAACTGGCCTTTGTCAAGCGTAAGATCACAAACAAAGGGTTTTTTCTCCGGGGACTCCGGTTTTCCCTTCAGCCTCTCAGCTGTTGGTTTAAGATGTTTTTCTTCCTATTCCAAGGCTAGACCGGATTCGTTGCACTAGGCACGATCCATTTACATCAGCCATACCTCTTGATTAAATATTTTCCCATTCAGTCGATGATCATATCTTATATTTTCTCTTATGCATTATTTGATGTTGGATCCTTTACATTCCAAACGCTACTCTTCGCTACTGCATGATAGTTTTAATTTTCCCTGCACCCTCTTCAGGATAGAACAATATTAATATGGCATGGCCACTTTTCAGAATAGCAGAATTCATCTCATTTTCGCTCTGACACCATATTTACTCAAAAAACACATTATGATGTCATTTTAGTCAGTTTAGTCCTTTTCTCACACTAGACGGAGCAGCAGAGAATTTTCTCTTTTTTTCTCCTAATTTTTGTATCTTGTGTTTGTTTGTTTGTGATCTTACGCTTGACAAAGGCCAGTTGGGCGAAAATTTGCGCCTGTCTTGTCTGGTTGTATTAGATACGCGTTCTTATTCTTCTTTCGTGTTTTTTACTGGTTCCTGTTTGCTTGAACGCGGGCAGTCACACTTGTTTTGGATTTAGTGAAATTCGTACAGTTGTTGGTGTTTCTAACTGGACAAGAACTCATGGAATCTAAAGTTGATTGTGTTTCGTCTTGTATAGAGACAACGACTAAAGAAACTTAAGTCATGCAGTCTAAAGATGATAGTGTTTCATGTGAAACAGGAACAGTTAATTAAGATAACTGTATCTTAAAGTCGTGTAGGATAAGGATGATAGTGTTTCACAGTTGAAATAACTGTAACTGTATTTCTAAATGCATGCAAGGTAAAAATGATGGTGCTCATTTTAAACTAGGACAGTTAAAAACAGGGACACTTAAAATAACTGTATTTCTAAATTCATGCAAGGCAAACATTATGGTGTTCATGTTAAACAGGGACAGTTAAAACAGGGACAGTTAAAATAACTGATTTTAAATTCATGCAAGGTAAAGATGATGGTGTTCTTGTTAAACAGGGACAGTTACAATAACTGTATTTTAAACTCATGCACGATAAAGATGGTGATGTTCATGTTATACAGGGATGACTGATTAAGACGAATATTATGTTAGTGTTTAATGTGTTAAACATGGACAGCCAATATAAGTAGTGATATCCTAAAACCATGCAGTCTAAAGATGATAGTGTTTCACACTAAACAGGGACAATTAATAGAAATAGCTGAATCTTAAATTCATGCCGTCTGAAGGTTATACTGTTTCATGTTTAACAGGGACAGTTGATAACTGTATCTTAAAACTCTTGCAGTATGAAGATGATGATGTCTAACGCTAAACAGAGACAGTTGATTAAACTAGTTAACTATAACTCGTGCAGTTTAGAAAAGAGATGATGGCGTTTCACACTGAAAGAGAGTTAAGATTACCGTATCTTAAATTCCTACAGTAAGTATTATAAATATGCTGGAGTTTTTATCATTTTGATCCCATTTCCCTCTCATGACATTGCAGATGACAGAATTCTGGAAGCAGCTGGCATGGCCAGACAAGGAAGGAGCGTTCCCGTTTGTCTACAGACTGGTAGAGGTGAGTCTGTGTATCAGCTGTTGGATTCGGAAAGCGAAAAGTCAACAAAGTTCAAAACAAGCGCATTTGAATCATAAATGAAATGACCTACAGCATTTCGGAATAGAAACACATCTCCATGTTTTGGTGGTTACCCTTATTTCAAATCGACTGTCAGTTATGTAAAACAATTCAAAAGAGAAATACAGAAAGTAAGAATATATTTACGTTCAGACTAAATCATAGAAGACCTCTGATATCATGAGCTTTTTTTTTACATTTATGTTTATTGTTCGGGAATGCCTCATCTCTGAGGGTTGTTGTTGTTGTTGTTGTTGTTGTTATTGTTGTTATTGTTGTTGTTGTTGTTATTGTTGTTGATGCTGTTGTTGTTGTTGTTGTTGTTTCAGAAGTATGTAAATGTTTGAATAGTCAAAGAATAACTACAAAATAAGCTAATAGAAAATAACGATATAAAATGCAATTAAGATCCAGCAAGGTTTTATTTTGTGTTGATTTTGTGTTGTGATTTTTTTGTTTGTCTTATTATTATCGTTTTTCAAACTTAAATGAACAAAGCTTCTTTTTTTTAGCTTGGTTTGGTTTGGTTTGTTTCTTATATAGAATATTTGACAGGCAGTTTTACCAGAAACCGAAAGTTTCCGTGTTCATTATGGGCATACCCTGTAGATTTGTGTGTGGTGGGTGTGTGCGTCTGTGTGTGTGTGTGTGTGTGTGTGTGTGTGTGTGTGTGTGTGTGTGTGTGTGTGTGTGTGTGTGTGTGTGTGTGTGTGTGTGTGTGTGTGTGTGTGACAGACGGTGTGTCAGTGTGCCAAGCTGTACGCAGATCTGGTGCACACCAAGCTGATGGACAAAGGTTACTATGACGATGAGGGCCAGTTTGACGTCACAGAGGAAGTCAGTATTGAGCGTGTACTCTGTCTGTCTGTCTGTCTGTCTGTCTGTCTTCTGCCTGTTTTGTATGCGTGAATATAATCATTTTTCAAGTATTACCTTTTGTCATGTGTGTGTTATGCGAACTTAACACAGTTAATTATACAAGTTTATGTGTGTTTTTTTTATGTTACTCTAAAATAAAACGCTATTCTTTGAGTCTGGTATTATAAAACCATAGGCTTATTCGGCTACATGAGCATGTAACTTAAAACTAGTTTCATCCTTTTCCGAACATTTACAATTTTAGTGCTTTTGTGACGGTGACCTTTGCCAAGATTAAATATAAATCAGGAAGAAAAAGCAAAACAAAAATGACACAAGTATTTTACTTTTTTGCGTCCGTTTGTACAAGCGAAGGGGTGGATGAGGGAAGAGGGGTGTTGTATCGGAGAGACGACGTTGGCGCTCTGTAGACGGGAAGCCTGGGTGTATAGTCCTGTTGTAGATGCAATAATAATAATAATAATAATTACAGTATTTGTATAGCGCAAAATCTTGATAGAAATCAAATCTAAGCGCTGAACATACACATACACACGCATGCACACACACGCACGCACACACACATGGCTATAAATGGGGAAAAATTATAGAGAACATATATACAAATATAATTATATTACAATGTGAGTCCACACCGAGCGGAGACAGAAACAGAGAAGGCTCGTGGACCATAGGTATTGAGCTTAGTGCGTGGAAAGCGAGAGAGGGGATCGGAGGCAGAGCGGAGGGAACGTGAGGGAACATAGATCTCAAGTAGGCTTGACAGGTAATCGGGGGCTGCGTTATTGAGGCTTTTGTAGCACATGGTGTCTGTTTGTCCTCTATGCGCTTTGATACAGGGAGCCAGTAAAGTTGTGCCAGGAGAGGAGATATGTGGTCAGCTTTTTTCTTTTTGGTACAAAGCGTGCAGCATTGTTTTGAATGCGCTGTAGGATGTGAATGGTGGAGGCAGGAAGACCAGACAGATGTGGCCAGTGTCTGTCACGCCATTTATCCAGCGTCTCCGAGGTCTTTCACTGGCTCTGAAACTGGAGAAAGCTCGAAGGTGCTGGGTAGTTGACTGGTATCCTGGTCAAATGGCCAAATCACTTTACCGGCTGTCGTGTAGCATAATGAACGTTAAGTGTGCATTGCTCCAGCCACCTCTCGGATCTTCATTTCTAATCATGTCTTTTTTTTTTTTTTTTTTTCCTGCCTGCCGCTTTTCTTAGACAACTCATCTCACACAAGCTGTGATTTTTTCTTGTCAAGGGTTGTGTTTTAAGTTCAGGCTTGTCATTGGTAAGTCAATATGGATGCGAGAATTGCCGGTAAAGCCTCACTTCTGTAACCAATGGGATGTTTGCATGAAGGGGGTGAAAGGTGGGAGCTCACAACATTTACCTTTTGGCCTCTGGTCTCTACCTTTCCGTCCATCTTTTCATCTCTGGTAACATGAAGTTGACGCCCTTTCATTCTGATGTCCAGTTGGTATGGTCAGTTGTTTGTCTTACTGGCATTACCTCTGTATTGATGGAGAACATTTTCATGCCACAGCTTATATGGCTTATACGTTAGTATACACGTCAAAACACAAGGACGACAACAAATTAACTAGTCCTAAACTGTGTGCATGTAAAGAGACAAAGAAAGGCATTGCAGAGAGGGAAAAATAAATAGATAAATAAACACATGAATAAATAAATGAATAAGATATACGTAAATACATAAATGAATAAATAAATAAGTAAATAAAAATAACTGACAGTCAGCTGTGTTCTTTTTCCAGCTGTGCATCACCATCAACAACATAGAGCAGGTGAGGAGGTCCCTGAAACCTCTGCCCACGCTGTTAGAGCTGAGTGAGATTCAGCAGGCCATGGACCTGGCGGCTGCACTGGCTTCCGAGCACTCACAGGCTCCACTGCAAAGTGTCATCAGAAGTGCTGACGACGAAATGGTCAAAAAGATTCGTCAGGTCGTGGACAGGGTGGCTGATAAGGTGAATAGAGGACTGTACGGGTGGGATGGGTTGGTGTTTGATGTCGATGGATAGCTATTGTAATTTGCTTGCTTGTTTAAAGCTTGTTTGACTGTTTGTTTCTCTTCCTCTGTCTCTCTGTCTTTTCTCTGTTCTTTTCTTTCTCTCCTCTCTCTGTCTCTCTCTCTTGTCTCTCTCTCTCTCTTTCTCTCTCTCCTCTCTCTCTCTTCTGTCTCTGTCCTCTCTCTCTCTCCTCTCTCTCTCTCTCTCTTTCCTCTGTCTGTCTCTCCTCTCTCTCCCTCTGTCTCTCTCTCCCTCTCTCTCTTCTCTCTCTCTCCTCTCTCTCTCTCTCTCTCTCTCTCCTCTGTCTGTCTGTCTCTCTCTCTCTCTCTCTCTCTCTGTCTCTGTCTCTCTCTCTCTCGTCTCTCCTGCTCTCTCTCTCTCTTCCTGT
>CM060305.1:30216365-30226365 GCA_030674185.1 Monoplex corrugatus | reverse complement strand
TCTAGAATAGAAAGAATACATCAGTGCCATTAATATTGCAGAGACCTCCCACATTTACCAGAGGATGTTTGACGCGCTCAGCTTGCTGGTAGACTTTTTCTATGCCAACGGCAAGGGCTAGAGATGGATGACATCCTGGTGGACGAGTTCCAGGTCAGTTTCTCTGGGCGTCTGGTGGAGTTCGCTTCCAGCTGTCAGGGCTAATAGTCCACACAGTATCAATGCTCAGAACTAAGAAGTCCACACATCAGTGCCTTAGGCTAATCAAGCTCAGACACAGACCTCAGAGCTACACAGATCATGCCTAGGCTATCAAGTCTTAGGGCTAACAAAGTCCACACAGTATCAGTGCCTTAGGGCTATCAGAGTCTTAGGGCTAACAAGTCCACACAGTATCAGTGCCTTAGGGCTATCAGAGTCTTAGGGCTAACAGAGTCCACACAGTATCAGTGCCTTGGGCTATCAGAGTCTTAGGGCTAACAGCGTCCACACAGTATCAGTGCCTTAGGGCTATCAGAGTCTTAGGGCTAACAGAGTCCACACAGTATCAGCACCTTAGAGCTAACAGAGTCCACACAGTATCAGTACCATAGGCTATCAGAGTCCACACAATATCAGAGCCCTAGGGCTAACAGACTCCACACTCTGGGGCTAAGAGAGTCCACACAATAACAATGCCTGGGAGTTAATTGAATCCACACACAGCTCAGTGTCCTTTCGGGCGCTGACAGGACCCATATAGTATCATTATCTCGGAGCTTAGAGGATCTACACCGTAACAAAATGCCTTGGATCTGAGCAGCACCACACAGTATCAATGCCTTGGATCTGAGCAGAACCACACAGTATCAATGCCTTGGATCTGAGCAGAACCACACAGTATCAATGCCTTGGATCTGAGCAGAACCACACAGTATCAATGCCTTGGATCTGAGCAGAACCACACAGTATCAATGCCTTGGATCTGAGCAGAACCACACAGTATCAATGCCTTGGATCTGAGCAGAACCACACAGTATCAATGCCTTGGATCTGAGCAGAACCACACAGTATCAATGCCTTGGATCTGAGCAGAACCACACAGTAGCAATGCCTTGGATCTGAGCAGAACCACACAGTATCAATGCCTTGGATCTGAGCAGAACCACACAGTAGCAATGCCTTGGATCTGAGCAACACCACACAGTATCAATGCCTTGGATCTGAGCAGAACCACACAGTAGCAATGCCTTGGATCTGAGCAGCACCACACAGTATCAATGCCTTGGATCTGAGCAGAACCACACAGTAGCAATGCCTTGGATCTGAGCAACACCACACAGTATCAATGCCTTGGATCTGAGCAGAACCACACAGTATCAATCCCTTTGGATCTGAGCAGAACCACACAGTTGCAATGCCTTGGATCTGAGCAGAACCACACAGTATCAGTGCCTTGGATCTGAGCAGACCACACAGTACAATGCCTTGGATCTGAGCAGAACCACACAGTACAATGCCTTGGATCTGAGCAGAACCACACAGTATCAATGCCTTGGATCTGAGCAGAACCACACAGTAGCAATGCCTTGGATCTGAGCAGCACCACACAGTATCAATGCCTTGGATCTGAGCAGAACCACACAGTATCAATGCCTGGGATCTGAGCAGAACCACACAGTATCAATGCCTTGGATCTGAGCAGAACCACACAATATCAATGCCTTGGATCTGAGCAGCACCACGCAGTATCAATGCCTTGGATCTTAGTAGAACCACACAGTATCAATGCCTTGGATCTGAGCAGCACCACACAGTATCAATGCCTTGGATCTGAGCAAACCACGCAGTATCAATGCCCTGGATCTGAGAGGGCCAACACCGAAGACGGCGGTAATGATGATGACGATGATGGCGACGATTGTGATAATGATGGTGGTGACAAGGACGACAATGAGGATGGTGATGTTGACAACGATAGTAAGAATGATGCTGACGAGGATGCTGGGAGCTGAAAGGGATCACACATATCAATGCCCTGGTACTGGGAGGGCCTAATATAACATATTATATATATATATATATATAATATATATAGTATATAGAAGATAAATATGATAAAGATAATAGATAGAAGATAAACAGAAGAGAGATAGATAGATAGATAGATAGATAGATAGATAAGATAGATAGACAGATAGACAATAGATGGATAGATAGATAGATAGAATAGATAGATAGATAGTATAGATAGATAGATAATAGATAGATAGATAGGTAGATAGATAGACAGATAGATAGATAGTAGATAGAGACAGACGATAGATAGACAGATAGATAGATAGTAGATGATAGATGATAGATAGGTAGGTAGATAGATACATAGGTAGATAGGTAGATAGATAGGTAGATAGATAAGTAGAGAGAGAGAGAGAGGTCATGTCTGTGTCCAGTTTTCGGTAGGTGAGCCTGGAGCCTTTCAGGCATTAGTTAAAAATAAATCAGTCCTCTAAAGGATATAAACATTTTGTTCATCTGATGACATGATGCAGTATGCTCATTTTGAACGTCTTTTTATACGAAAATAATCTCAATGCTCTGAGACTTTCGCTAAACATGACGCACATACGAGTAGACATTAGAAATGGACTGGATATGAATATATGTATACATTTTGATATACAGATACAACATTTACACATGTATATTACACGTATACTTACAAACATGTATATATACATGTTTACAGACATACACAGTATACTCACACACATCTGTATGAATCACCGCACATGCTTGTATTGACATTGTTTCTAGTTTGGTTGAGAAGTTTGCTATTTCATCTAATTTGTCACTAATATTTTCAGCTGAATGATTTGTTTTCTCTAATTTTGCAGACTCTTCGGAAGAAACTGACAATGCATAAGATGGATACCATGGCACTGATTGAAGGTTTTTATCTGGAGAAGAGTGAACAACAGGTAGGTTGTTATAATTAAAATGTCACGTAATTCAAGGGGTTGTACAGCGACATGCAAGATCGATGTAATTATGTTTACAGGTCTGTGTTCGGTGGAATGAAATAGAGATGACGCGCGCGCGCGTGTGTGTGTGTGTGTGTGTGTGTGTGTGTGTGTGTGTGTGTGTGTGTGTGGTTTGTATGTGTATGTGTGTTTGTGAGGAGAGGGAGGAGTCTGGTGGTTGGCCACTAAGTAGATCGGCTGTACCTACTATAATGTTCAGCCGTTATGTGTTTCTTTCTTGGACCTGTCGAAGATGTTGTAAAAAGATTTTTTCCCTCTATACACTGCATATGGATGCATATGGAGGGCCATGATCGCCAACGCCATGCGGCAGGGCACATGATGATGATAATACACTGCAGACCGTCCGATAGCTAAGTGGTTAAGCCATCTGTCACAAGGATGACTTGGCTTCGAGAGGCGGGAAGCGCGGTTTGTATCCAGGTGGGAAAAAGCTACAACAGAGACGCCTGATCACTTTAGAGACGCGGGTTCGAACCCACTTGGAAAAAAAGGCAACAGCAGAAGGGCATCCAGGAGTTATGACCTAGGTGTGGATCAGCCCTTTTAGTGTGTAAGGAGTTTTAGGGCCGAAACACTTGCTTGGTGGTGGCTTCTTCTGAAAACCTTCTGCTGTCCAGCTCTCCCCAGAGTTTCCTGCTACTCAGAAGATTTGATTATTAAAAGGCTGTTGATATCCACATGATTACCAAAAGAGAAAAATCTGCTGTTTGCATTTTCAGGTGAAAATGACCCATGATAGTGTCTAGTCGTCATGTGAAAAGATGCTTACTTTCATTGTCCTTTTCTGGAATAAAATTGCATCAACAAAAATGGAATGGTGGTCAGATGCCAACGGAAAGGCATAAAGAGATATAATACTACAAGAATGAAAAAAGAAGAAAATACCAAAAGGCAGTCCAACAAGGCCATCAGGGGGGCAATGTGCGACGTGGGAAAATGCATCCCTAAGAAATCTAAGCTGGCATGATATGCGGCATATGGCCACTCTCAGAATCAGTTTCATCCTCATATCTGTATATAACATCCTGTCCTCGAACGCAAATCTGGTGAAATGGGGGAAATCAGATGACCCTGCATGCCCACTCTGCCAGGGCAAACAGACAATGAAACGTGTCCTGAGCTCATGCAAGATAGCGCTAACCCAAGGAACGTAAACTTGGAGGGATAAGCGACCACGACTGCCAAGGGAAAAATATGGCACCAGAAGCTCCGACAACCTTCTACACGTCAGGAGGCAGCAAACTTTAGCCTGAAAAAGATGACATCTCTGAGTATGGAAACGGGATCTGCTGATAGAGCAGACTAACGGGAATGCACAGCAGATCTTTCAGATGGGAAAAACACCCAGAAATCATCAGTAACTTTTACCGGACATAGTTCTCCACTCTCATTCATCAAAACAAATGATGCTGATTGAACTTGCTGAATCCGTATGAAAGTAGAGTGGAGAAAGCCCCTATCTAAAAGACTGAACAGTTTGCCAGTCTAGCCAGCAACATGAGCAAATCTGGCTTTCAAACCAAAGTCCTCGCCATAGAGGTTGGAGCAAGAAGGTCGACAGGCAGTCAGCTATAACTTCATGAAACATCTCTCGATTTCTGGGAGAGAGCGGACCAGAGCCCTAAAGCAATGCCAGAAGCAGCTGAAAAGCGTTCCAGCTGGATCTGATTAAGGAGGAACAAAAGTAAAGTTCATTAGACTTAAAATTCTCATGTATGTTGCCTGTGTCGGATAGGTAAGTGGTTAAGACATTCGTCGCAAAGATGACTTGGCCTTGAGACGCCTGACCACTGTGGATGTCCAGGCTCAAACCAAGATAGAGGGCAAATTTCAATTAAAAAGAACATGACAACAGCGGAAGGGCATCCAGGAGTCATTAGCTTGATGGGCCGGCCCCCTTAAAGTGTCAGGAGTTAAGGGCCGAAACTTGCTTGACGAGGATTTGTCCTCTGAAGACGTCCTGCTGTCTGGCTCTCCCCAGAGTTTCTTTTTACCATGCTGTACTTATGATAAAATACTTAAGTTTGCTGATCAATCGTTATGCCGTATAATTATGAATTCTGTTAACAGTTCTGTCAACATATAGATCTAACTGTTATACCTGATACAACCACTGAAGAATTGGATTTCATTCTGAATAATATTGAGTTGTATGTTGGTATGTCCAGAAAAATGCCAGTTGTACTGAATACGGAGTTTTGAACGTCAGAGTGGTCTATAAACACGAGTCCCACGTGCTGCTGGTAGAAGGTAATTCATTATAGCTAATGTCTGTACTTTGTCTTTATGTCTGTCTATCCACCTACTGGTCTGCCTGTCTGTCTGCCTGCTTACCTGTATTCATTACTGAGCTGAATGGACATGCTGAAAGAAAGAAATATGACTAGTGATGTGTTTGAAAATACTACGAAGTGCGGCACTGAAACCATTTAAAAATGACAGAAGAGTGCGCTGATGAACCAGTGGTCATTTACTAACAAAGTGAAAGAATGTGCAACACTTGCCAATGCTTTTTTTAATTGGATAATGAAATGGGCGAGTGTTTACATTGTGCTCCAAGAACTAACAATACATACAATTTTTGTTTAGTTTGCACAGGAAACTAGGCTGATATCTCACTGAGGAGGAATATGATGACGATGACGGAAATGATGAGGATGACGACGACAGTTATGAGGATGATGACGACGACGAAAATGATGATGAGGATGACGATTGTAAAAATGATGACAACTACGATAATGAAGATATGACGAGGACAATAATAATGATACCGACTACGACAACGATAGTGAGATCAGGAGAACGACGACGATAATAATGATGATGATGACGATATTGATGATGACGACGGTGACGATGAAGACAATGATGATAATAACGACAACGACGACGATGATGATACTGACATCGACGATAGTAACGGTTATGATAGCCACGATTATTACAACAACGATGATGATTGTAATGACAGTGAGTAAGAGGAGGAAGAAGAGGACAACAACGACGACAATGACGACGACGATGATGATGATGATGGTGGTGGTGGTGGTGGTGATGATGATGATAACGACGATGACGACGAGGACGGCTTTGTGATGATGATGATGATGATGATGATTTCTTTAATGCCATTATTATTTTCAATATGTAATCGTGATTCCGGTCAGAAGCGCATGCATTCCTTGTGTCTGTCTTTGTTTCAGTTCTGAGTGCCAAAGACCTCATCCCGCTGGATGCCAATGGTGAGTTACAGAACTGACATACTGATTCCTGTTCCAGTGTCAGTAGTGGACAATATTTGTAACTGATCATGTAAATAAGCTTTATACTCTTGTTGCGTGTAGTCTAATGCAGTCATGTGTGTGTGGATGGTGGTGTGGTGGTGGTATGCGTGCATGCGTGTTTGTTTGTTTGTTGTGTGTGTGTGTGTGTGTGTGTGTGTGTGTGTGTGTGTGTGTGTGTTTGTGTGTGGACCAAGTAAAGGGATTCGGAATCAAGGTAGATTATGCTGTCCTTTAAACAGCACCATTTTCAGAAGGGAGAGAGAACAAGAAAATTTGTTATTTTCGAGGGTTGTTGGAAGAGAGAGAGAGAGCAACAGAGACAGAAACAGACAGAGAGAGAGAGAGAGAGAGAGAGAGAGAGAGAGAGAGAGAGAGAGAGAGAGAGAGAGAGAGAGAGAGAGTACGCTGTATGTAGAAGCATAAAACAATTTCTTGTGGTGAGGCGAAGCCAACATATTTTGTCGTGAAGATCTAAAGGTCCGGGAAAAAAAGAAAAAGGAAGAAGCAGGCATGTTATATAGAAACCCAAAAATATTTGTCAGATGGCAGAGACCTTTTCGTGTTATGGCTGGCCATGATAGCGAAGAAAACAAACGAGACAGTCTTGAAGGAGGCAGACACAAGAAGATCATTAATAAAGATTAGGAAAAGACAAGCAATATTATAGGACATTTTATGAGGAAATGGGAAATAGTGCGCCTGGTCACAACAGGAAAGGTGGAGGGAAAGAGAACACAGGTAGACCCAGAGAGAAAATATTGGACGGACTAGCAGGCTTACTGAGGACAGAGAGGGTGGGAGATGTACATATACTTGCAGAGACAAGGGATAGATTGGTATGGAGGACCATGATCGCGAACGCTAAGCGGCAGGGCACATGATGATAATGATGGCGGAGACTGAAGGCGTATATATTTCACACCTTGTGTGGAAAATTTAAAGGCGTGAGTTAAGTGCAGAGCTTTTAAGTACTGGAATACCCAGTAGAAGAATCATCATCATCATCATCAGATGCCCTGCCGCATGGCGTTGGCGACCATGGACTTCCAACTATCTCTATCTCTCGTTGCCCCAGCATCTCCCCCACCCTCCTCATCCCCAGCCACTCTGCAAGTCCGTCCAGCATTCTCTCCCCGGGTCTACCTGGTGCTCTCTTTCCCTCCAACTTTCCCGTTGTGACCAGGTGCTCCAAATCCCCCTTCGTCATAAAATGGCCTATAAATGTTGCTTGTCTTTTCTTAATCTTCCTTATGAGTGATCTACTTGTGTCTGCCTCCATCAAGACTGTCTCGTTTGTTTTCTTTGCTGTCCATGGAACTCTCAACATTCTTCTGAGAAACCACATCTCGGCTGCCTCAATCCTGCTCTGGCTTTGCTAGTAGAAGAATAAGACGTCATATAGTACACATACACCATCTCTTAAAGGTGGTCTCTCTGGTAGTGATCGGAGATTACGTAGCGTCTACATGAACGCTGACAATGTGCCTTGTCCTATGGATGATACGGCATTTTATGTGACTATTTAACGTCATATATCGTGGATATGCTTTGTGGCTGTGTCTATGCTAGCTGAATGGGAAATAACTCCGTGACTCTCAAGAGTTATGTTACTTAGTTGATATTTAAAATTCTCCCTGCTTCCCTCTTATTTCCTTTGGTATGTCATATATCGCTCAAAGTTTTCGCACTGTTTATTCAACATTTTGGCCCTGATCAGACTAAAACTTAAAAAGAGTGTGTTGCAGCATTGTGGTAAAAAAGCCTGAAAGCCGATGTTTTATGTGTTTGCAGGTCTGAGTGACCCCTACGTGCTGGTGGCTCTGTGCCCTGAACATGTGTTCCCCAACAAGACGGTACAAAGCACCAAGATCATCAAGAAGACTCTCAACCCCACGTTCGATGAGTCCTTTGAATTGTAAGTAAGCTTATACATATACGCAAATATCAATGTATACATCCATATAGGTATACATGCGCTTTTTGTATATGCGCTTACATAATTAAATTATATATACATATTCATATACAAATATATACCATATACACACACAAACATACACACCATGCACATGTATACATGTATGTACGTATGTATATATGTATGTATGTATGGATGGATGGATGATGGATGGATGGATGGATGGATGGATTGGATTGGTGCATGGATGGATGGATGGATGGATAGATGGATGGTAGATAGATAGATGGATGAATGGATGTACGTGTGTATGTATATATGTGTGTATGTTTGTATGCATGTATGTATGTATGTTTGTATGTATGTATGTATGTATGTACATGTATGTGTACAGCATGTATGTATTTATGTATGTGTGTATGTATGTATGTATGTATGTACATGTATATATGTGTGTATGTATGTATGTATGTACTTATCTATCTATCCATCTATCCATCTATCTATCTATCTATCCATCCATCTATCTATATATCTATCTATCTATATGTATGTATGTATCTCCATCATCTCGTCTCTCTCTCTGTCTGTCAGCCAAGTGTTGCCCAGCCAGTGTCGTCACCGCGGGGCCATGCTGGTGTTCACGGTGATGGACCATGACCTGGTGTTCCAGAACGACTTTGGGGGCGAGGCCTTCCTGCCCCTTGCAGACGTGCCAGGAATCAATGGGGAAGAGGTGTCTGGATTTGATGCCTTGAATGTTATCTCCAAACCCCTCATCCACCCGGTTGTTGTCGGTAGGTTCAAGGGATGCAGCTGTATTTTCATGCTTGCACTCCCGCGGACACACATGCCTGTGCACACGCACACTTAATGAAAGAGAGAGAGAGAGAGGAGAGAAAGGAAGAGAGAGGAGAGAGAGAAACAAAGACAGAGACAGACAGAGACAAAGAGAGACTGAGACAAAGAGTGACAGAGACAAAGAGAGAGAGAGACAAAGACAGAAAGAGAGAATTAGAGAGAAAGAGAGAAAAAGAGACAGAAAGAGAGAAAGAGAGATAGATTGAAAGACAGACAGAGAGACAGAGAGATAGAGTCTCAAAGAAAAATATTTGTTGTTTAGTGCCAAAAGTCTAAAGAAAAACTTTCAAGAATTTGTTTGGGATACCTTGAACGTTTTCTCCAAACTTTTTTTTATCCACATGAGTATTTTCTGTATCGTTCCATCTTAACCAACCGCCGCAAAAACTTAACCCTCTCACTTCCTCATCCTATCCACCGACTTCAGGCAAAAAGTGTTTAGATAGGATGATAAAGTGAACAGGGTTATTATTTTATTTTGCTGCCATTGCTGATAATGCAAGAAACTGGTAGATAGGATGGTGGAGGAAGAGGGTTAAGTTTTTGATTTGCAGTCATGGCTGTTAATGCAGGAAGCTTGTGGATAGGGTGAACGAGTTAAAGGGCTGAGTGTTTACTTTGTTGTCATGGCTGATAATGTAGAAAGCCGGGAGATAAAATGATGAAATGAAAGGGTTAAGCGTTTGAATTGCTATCGTGGTTGGTAAAAAAAAGAAAAAAAAGAAAAGAAAAAAACGGTAGGTATGTTTAGAGAATGAAATGGTTAAGTTTTTACTTTTTCATCACGCTGATAATGCAAGGGGCTGGTGGACTTGGTAATGGAATGAAAAGGGTTGAGTGTTTCCTTTGATGTCATGACTCAAAATGCAGGAAGCTGATAGATAGGGCTAGAGAGTGAAAAGGTTAAG
>CM060305.1:30201365-30208865 GCA_030674185.1 Monoplex corrugatus | reverse complement strand
CGTGAGAAGGCACCCAGCATAAACTGATATCTGTACCTTTTATCCTTAAACAATGTACAAGATGATTTGCCTCAGTAATTAAATCAGGTCTTGTGTCGGCATCAAAAGACCGTAAGGCATATAGTACAGATTTTGAGTCAACAAAGAGAACTACTTTGAAAGACACGGGTTTAAGATTTACTAGATAATGCAATGCTTGTATAATAGCGACTAATTCCGCTGTGAATATAGATATGTTTGCCCCAATGAAAAATGACTTTTTTATTTGAAATTTTGGAACATAAAATGCTGCTCCAGCACATTTATTTTCTAAGACTGAACCATCGGTAAAAATATGAAGGTGGGTACGGTATTTTTCATCGACGTGTTGTCTTGCTGTGGATATCGAAATGTTGACGTTTTCATGTTTCTTAGCGTCTGTATAATCAATATCAAAAGAGGCTTTTTGCATTTCCCATGTAGGGATAGGCGTTGTTGATGGTGTCTCAGCTATTTCATCCATATTTAGGTGAGACTGTTTGACCAAGTCAGATATGTAAGTTGCAACAGTCATTTGTGATGAAATGCTGTTTGCTCGCTTTGGAAAGTCAACATCAGACCTAATTTTAATTTCCTTACTCACAGAATTGTCCGTTTGTGAAGTACTTCTAACGACAAATTTTGTTGTCGCTAGCTCACGATAGTTGTTCAGAGGCAGAATTCCAGCAACTTTGTACGTTTCCAGAGTAGAAGCGTGAGCAGGGACACCTAGAGCAATTTTAATACTTTTGCAGTCTAAGCTTTGTATCTTCTTTAATAAATATTTTGGTGCACTGAAGAACACTTCTTGTGCATAGGATAATTTAGATCGTACAAGTGCTGTTGATAGATGAATCAGTATGTTTGTATCCATTCCCCAAGGTAATCTGCTTATTATCTTAAGAAAATTTAAGGCTTTTCTTGCTTTTGTTGAAATATAATCAAAATGGACAGTCCTGTTTAATTTCGATGTTATAAAGACTCCCAGGAATTTTACAACCTGTTTGTAATGTAACACTTCACCAAGCAATCTGAAAGTAGGCAAGTTACTTAAAGTACCACCAGGATTAAATAGCATCATGTTAGTTTTTTCCGCTGACAACGACAGACCATTTTCTAACATATAGTTTCCAAGATTATCAAGATCAGATTGATACAACTTCCTAATGTAATTCTGTGCTCTCTGTGGAGTTGTCTTTTTTAAAGTAATATTCATCCAAATACATATATCATCAGCGTACTGTACCAAAACAACATGATTTGAGAGTGCTTTAGGAAGATCCTGTATAAGGATATTAAATAAAAGAGGTGCTATCACTGAACCTTGTGGAATTCCCATGTCAAGATTTCGTGAAGTAGAATAACTAGTTCCCACTCGTGCCTGAATTGTTCTATTGGCTAAAAAAGACTTAATGTAATCATACATATTGCCTGATAAACCAATAGATTTCAGCTTGTACAATAAATGCGTATGCCAAACTTGATCGTAAGCTTTTTTCACATCAAAAAAAGTAGCTAAAACACTTTTTCTGCGGGCAAACTGTTGCTTTGTCTGAGTTGTAAGTTTAACGAGGTGCTCAACTGTGGATCTCCCTTTTCTAAAACCTGCTTGATTTACTGGAATAACATTATTTTTATCACAGTAATGTATAAGTCTGTTTAAGACCAATCTTTCCATTAGTTTGCTCGTATGGGACGTCAGCGCAATAGGTCTGTAACTGTTTTTATTGTTCTTAGGCTTACCTGCTTTTAATATTGGTATAACAATAGACCTTTGCCATATCTGTGGTACAGTTCCACTAACCCAGCATTTCTGAAAAATTTTGTGTAAGAAAATAATGCAGTTTTCCGGAAGATGTTTAATCATTTCATTTGAAACTGCATCGGCACCTACTGAACTTCTTTTGTTGTGTAGAGACAAGATAGTGTTTTTTAGCTCTTGTAAGGTGATTGGAGCATTAAACCAGCGATCATTCTGAGGTATTGGGTCAGTGAAGATATGGTTATTAGCTGCCATTTTTCTGTAGTGTTTGCAGGTAGGAGATAAACCGTCTACTTTACTATTTTCGGCAAAAAGTTCCACAAACGTTTCAGCTTTGTCCATATCGAAGGAAATTTGTGACACGTGTCAATCATTATTGGACACCTAGGTAAGTCGACTCCATTTTTCATTTGATTCATTTTTGTCCAGACTTTATGGAAATCCCCGAAATCTGAAAATTTCTTTTTTGCAGTAGGACGCCCAATAATTTTTCTTTGATTCAGCGATAATTCTATTACACTGGGTGTTAGCTTTTTTCATCTCCATATGATCTTCGGGTGTTCTGCTTTTGATGTAGATTTTGTATTTCTCTTTTTTATACTGAACTGCTTTCTCACATGCTCTGTCCACCAAACATTACCCAAACGGATATTGGACTTAAAGGTTTTGAGTTTCGGGATTGAGAGGTCTGCAGCAGCCAGAACTGACTCCTGGAATTTAGTAAACATAACGTCTACATTGTCACTTTCATAATGTTTGTATTCGTGTTTAGCAAGAGCAGTCTGAAACTAGGACCAATCAGCGCGCGTGTAATTATATTTTGGTATAATATCAGGAGTGCTGTCTTTTGTCCTGATATTTTCAAGTTATCGTTATGATGATAGGTAAGTGATCACTTCCCAAAGTATCTATATGAGTGTCCCAGTTACAGCATGGTACTAATTCTGGTGATATTAGTGACAGATCGATGGCTGTTGCCCGGTGTTTGGAAACATCAGGAATTCTAGTGACACTCCCATCATTCAAAAGGTAAAGCGCACTGTCTACTATATTTTCTACCAACCGATTGCTTGTAACAGTACAACAGTCTTTTTCCCAGAACGGGGAGTGGGAATTAAAGTCTCCACCAATAAGCCATTTACCGTGCTGCAGATCCGGAATCGTACGCAGCCATTCTGTGTTGTGGTCATTTGGACCTGTTGGCAGGTAGACTGACATAACGTTCAGGATTAATGAATTACTGAAGTGTACTGTGGCGGCACAAGCGTGTAAGTCTTCAGTTGATGTTAATACTGGGGAAGTAAATATGTGATACTGCAACTCTTTAAGTATATATACCGCAGTGGCTACCTTCTTCCCGGAATTCCCAAAGTCATATATTGGTGGATAATAAAAATTTTGAAAATTGGGAAGTTTGGTTGGAATAACATTAAACGACTGCAAAATCAATATTTCACACTAATTCGATGCGAGAAAATGTTCGAGGTATGCGGAATTGGTGGAAATAGATCTACAATTCCACTGTAAAAATTTTATTTGTGATTGTTGGCGCATTTCCATCGATGGCTAATCTCTTATTTTAAATTAAACTTTGGTTTTCTGTGTACGAGAAAAATGGCCAGAAAGAAAACATTAATTACTTAGACTACTATTGGGAAAAAAAAAAAAAAAACTATGGGAAGAAGTCCTTCTAATAGAGATAAGAGTTAGATTCAGAACAGAAATAAATAACAAATATATAAAACAATAAAACAATGGTATACACGCCTTCAAATGAACAGAGAATATAGTCCAGCTGAGTCCTGATAGTCTGACTAAATCCTAGCGTTTATATACTTTCAACAAGAAAATTGTCAGAGATGACAGGGAAAAAGTCCTGTGACACGAAACGTTGATAACTGTAGATCTATTAAAACATTTCATATGGCAGCCACCACGGTTCACAGTTGTCAAAATGGATGAACCGTCCTCGGGGAATCTAGAGGCGTGTAGCCGTGAAGATCGTGATCCTGTTGTCCTCCTAGGAGTCTCCCAAAATAGATCTCGAATGTGTCTTCCGAGGTTCCCCGCCATAACGCTGCTTCCTCTGGTAGTGGGGTGAATACTGTCGTGTAGAAACTGCTGGTTAGTATGAAGGTTTTCATGGGAGACAAAAGATACATTTTTTATGTCAACAAGCTCAGCAGATAAGAAGGCGTTGAACAAATTCCGCTGAACCTCCATACGTGCATGTCGTACAGGGGCGACCTTGCTGATAACTATCTTTGAGTTTGGGTAAGTTTGTGTTACATGTGTGATGCAGGAAGCGAGATGTTGAGTTGTTGCTGCAAGATCTTTGTTATTCAAGTCGTGGACACCACAATGGAAAACAATACAGTCTGCAGGGTTGTTAAGTTTGGATAGTGTCTTGTCTAAAGAACTTTTGATATCATGAATGTTATTCACAGGACACGAGTCTCCTTCAAAACCGTAAGATCGTCCCAGTCTCTTGGAGTTGACATCTTTCAATACCGAATCATGTATAGTCACAACATAAGGAAGGTCGTGGTTCCTCTTACGTTGTTCTGATGTCTTTTTAGAGTTTGACGCGGCATGTTTGAGCTGTGAAGTGACGTCTTTAACTTTTTTGATGTCATGATGTCGTTCTTCCCCATCTTTGATTTTCTTTTCGGTCACTATTTTCACTTGTTTTGTGTTATTGCGGCTAGTTTTAGGAGCGTCTGATTTGTGTGCCTGTTGGTCGTCCTGCCTGTGTGTTTGTTTTTGTTTTAGAACCTCTGCGTACGTGGGATTTCTTTCATTGAGTTCTGTCTGTGTTTGCTTGTTGCTGGTTAACTTGATGGTGGCGGTTGCTGTCGACCGGGCCTCGATCTGTGTGTGTGTGTGTGTGTGTGTGGTGTGTGTGTGTGTGTGTGTGTGTGTGTCTTTCTTTCTTTCTTTTTCTCTCTCTCTCCCTCCCTCTCTCTCCCTCCCTCTCTTTCTCTCCCTCCATCCATTCTCCCCCCTCTCTCTCTTTTTCTCTCTCCCTCCTCTCTCTCTCTCTCTCTCTCTCTCTCTCTCTCTACGTTATTTTCTGTCTGCTTGTCACTCTGTATGTCATTCCGGTTTGCTGTTGTCGATTGCTGTTCTTTTCCCTTCGGATGGGGCGGGGAGGGGGCGGAGAGGTGCTTTTTTTTATATTGTTTTATATCTTTTTATTGTTTTGTTGTTTTGGCATTTGCTGGTGTTTTTGTTTTTTTTTCCTTTTTCATTCTCAATATTGACAACAAATGGACAGCAGAGGATTTTGTAGCTGCCCGTTGTAAGGTATTATTTTGCCTGCCTTGGTGTGTGTATGTTGTTGTTTTTTCGTTTGTTTGTTTGTGTTGTTTTTTTCTTTTCAATTGCATTATATGTATTTCTGATCAATTTTGTAGTTGTGGAATGGTAAACACTTTCAGCATACCCTGTCTTTGTTTTTACGGGTTTGTTGTTGTGTTGAGATATCTGAATGTTCGATTGTGATTGTTGTTAATGTTTGTATCGTGTTGAAACTTTTGGGGGCGGAGGTGTGGAGTGTGAAGTCGTAATCCTCATCCGCATGTACCCTCATTTACTCTGCTTTTATGTTCGGACTTTGATGACAGATGAACTTGTCTGTTTGTTTTTGTAATGTTTTACAAGGCCTGAAACGACCCGAATGGCCCAGTGGTCTAGGATCAATGAAAATTTGAGATGCTCCTGTATGGTCAAAACCTGTCCAAGAACTGGTCAGTGGTTACAGCCAATGACAGCATCGTTGTAACCCATTGGTGTCGTGCTATATGTAGATGTTAATGTGTCTGCTGACCTTGCCTGCCCTCTTAAGTTCTTACTATGCTTTGTGCTATAGTCTAAGTCACCGCAACAGAACTTTTAGCTTCTTTCTTTTTTTTTTTTTTAATTATTGTTGTTTTGTTTTGTCCCAATTAAATTAAGGGCAAACTGGCAACAACAGAGAGCCTATGATGTGCGGAATCATTGCCTTAAAGTGTACAAAACATTACAAAATAAAATTAATGATATGGATACGTTTAAAGAGCACTGATTGTGTGTGGTTTTTTTTTCTTCGATAAATTGTAGATACATTTGTGACTAAGCGATGCTACCTTTCGAAACTTGGTGTTTGATTTTCACACCTGTTGCTGCCACATCATCCCATTCACACCCACTCACCTTCACAGTTCTTTAAATTCCATGCATTCCAATATCCACACGGCGTTTTTTGCAACAGAAAACTCCTTAGTCACCAAACCGCTTCGGTGAGAAGGGAGATAAAGCCCAGTTCACACTTTGCATAATCTTTCTTTAAAAAAGAAGGAGATGATGTATTCTTTTTATTTGAATGATACGTGTTAGTTGTGTGCTAAAAGCGTTTTGTTGTAAGTATGTGTGTGTTCTTGGAAAACACTCACTACGTTTTAGACACAAATAGAAATACCACAACTTTCTTGTTTGCAAGGTCAAGGGCACTACCACTCTACAAAACACAAAATGTATGATGTCTGCTGCAACTCACTTCAACGCACATTTCTAGAGACAAGAAATATGAAAAGATCATCCCTCTCTATGATACTTGTGTTTCATAAAAATGTGGGGGGTCAGGATAAACTGGGAAAAGTGAGTGTATATAATGTAAAGAAAACGTATCAATACAGATCTCTCTGTTCTGTAATAGACAGACTTTGGGAAAATCAATATGAGTCCAATGACCAGACTAGTTGCGAGCTGGTAGTATGTGCAGTGAAGAGAAAAGGTCATAGACTTGGCACAGTGGGATAAGAGAAATGAAAGGGGTGGGAATGATGAGGAGTAGAGGAGGGGGCCATGACGTTGCACATCGTATAAAAGTGCTTTGCAGCTAGACCTACATATACCAATAAAAGTGCACTTGCAGATAGACTATCCTATGCCAAGAAATATGCATTGGCTGCTAGACCAACATATACCAATTGAAGTGCATTTGCCGTCAAATCAAAATAAATGATAAAAGTGCATTTGCAGCCAGACCACAACAAGTAATAAAAGTGTATTTGGAGACAAACCAAAACATGCCAATGAAAGTGTAGCTAAACCAAAATGTGCCAACTGAAGTGCACTTGCTGTCAAATAAAAATAAGTAATAACAGTGCATTCGCAGCCAGACCAAAATAAGTAATAGAAGTGTAGACCAAAATAAGTAATAAAAGTGTATCATGAGACAAACCAAAATATGCTAATAAAAGTGCATTTGCGGCCAGACCAGCATATGCCCATTAAAAATGCATTAGAAAGTCTATATGCAAAGTTTTAGGAACTGGAGTTGTGCAAGCTAAAGTATCAGTAACACTGATCTCGAAAGGATCGAAATCACAAAATCGTTAATCTTGTGTCAGCTTGTTTGTGATTGTGTGTGTGCATGCGTTCGTGTGTGTATGTGTGTGTGTGTGTATGTGTGTTGTGTGTGTCTGCGTCTGTGTGAGTCTGTGTCTGTGTGTGTCGAAGTATGTCTGTGTCTGTTTCTATGTGTGTGTCTGTGTCTGTGTCTATGTGTATGTTTGTGTATGAGAGAGAGGGGGGGGGGGGCTATGCATGAAGAATACATAGCATTATTCAAATGGTTTTAACTTTGTTCTTTATTCCCTTTAGAAAAAAAAGGAGCAGAGAAAAGCTTTTTAAGTGACAGTGGATCGTGTGTTATTACTATTTCATTAGATTTTCAA
>CM060305.1:30166365-30198865 GCA_030674185.1 Monoplex corrugatus | reverse complement strand
TATATCAATAGGACAGACTGGAACATAATAGTACATCAATAGGACAGACTGGAACATACAATAGATCCAAAACAAGATTGACTGCCCGCGCCCAAGCAAACACAAACCAGAAGAACAAGAAAACCAATGTAAGCGCGTTTCCAACAAGACAAAACAAAACAAGCGCAAATTTTCGGCCAACTAGCCTTTGTCACGCGCGAACGCACGGTCACAGACAAATCACAGACACCAAACAATGGATAATAAAAACGGGACTAAAAACTTCCCTGCCGCCTCGTCCAGTGGGTAAGAGATGGAAATACAATAGATCAATAGGACAGACTGGAACATAACACATCAATAGGACAGACTGGAACATAATACATCAATAGGACAGACTGGAACATAACAGTACATCAATAGGACTGACTGTAACATAATACATCAATAGGACAGACTGGAACATACAATAGATCAATAGGACAGACTGGAACATAACACATCAATAAGACAGACTGCAACATAACACATCAATAAGACAGACTGAACATAATACATCAATAGGACAGACTGAAACATAACACATCAATAAGACAGACTGAACATAATACATCAATAGGACAGATTGGAACATACAATAGATCAGTAGGACAGACTGGAACATAATAGTACATCAAAAGAACAGACTGGAACATAACAATACATCAATAGGACAGACTGGAACATAACAGTACATCAATAGGACAGACTGGAACATAACAGTACATCAATAGGACAGACTGGAACATGATACATCAATAGGACAGACTGGAACATAACTACATCAATAGGACAGACTGGAGCATAATAGATCAATAGGACAGACTGGAACATACAATAGATAAATAGGACAGACTGGAACATAACACATCAATAGGACAGACTGGAACATAATAGTACATCAATAGGACAGACTGGAACATAATACATCAATAGGACAGACTGGGGCATAATAAATCCATAGGACAGACTGGAACATAATAGATCAATAGGACAGACTGGAACATACAATAGATCAATAGGACAGACTGGAGCATGCAATAATAGATCAATAGAACAGACTGGAACATAACAGATCAACAGGACAGACTGGAGCATAATAGATCAATAGGACAGACTGGAACATAACAGATCAACAGGACAGACTGGAGTATAATAGATCAATAGGACAGACTGGAACATAACAGATCAACAGGACAGACTGGAACATAACAGATCAACAGGACAGACTGGAACATAATAGATCAATAGGACAGACTGGAACATAACAGATCAACAGGACAGACTGGAACATACAATAGATCCAAAGGACAGACTGGAACATTATAGATCAACAGGACAGACTGGAACATAATAGATCAACAGAACAGACTGGAACATAATAGATCAACACGACAGACTGGAACATAACAGATCAACAGGACAGACTGGAACATAATAGATCAATAGGACAGACTGGAACATAACAGATCAACAGGACAGACTGGAACATACAATAGATCCATAGGACAGACTGGAGCATAGCAGATCAACAGGACAGACTGGAGCATAATAGATCAATAGGACAGACTGGAACATAACAGATCAACAAGACAGACTGGAGCATAATAGATCAATAGGACAGACTGGAACATAACAGATCAACAAGACAGACTGGAGCATAACAGATCAACAAGACAGACTGGAACATAATAGATCAACAGGACAGACTGGAACATAATAGATCAACAAGACAGACTGGAACATAATAGATCAATAGGACAGACTGGAACATAACAGATCAATAGGACAGACTGGAACATAACAGATCAACAGGACAGACTGGAGCATAATAGATCAATAGGACAGACTGGAACATAACAGATCAACAGGACAGACTGGAGCATAATAGATCAACACGACAGACTGACTGGAACATAACAGATCAACAAGACAGACTGGAACATAATAGATCAATAGGACAGACTGAAACATACTACATCAACAGGACAGACTGGAACATAATAGATCAACAGGACAGACTGGAACATAACACATCAATAGGACAGACTGAAACATACAATAGATCAATAGGACAGACTGGAACATAATAGGTCAACAGGACAGACTGGAACATAATAGATCAACAGGACAGACTGGTACATAATACATCAAGAGGACAGACTGGAACATAATTGATCAACAGGACAGACTGGAACATAATAGATCAACAGGACAGACTGGAACATAATAGATCAACAGGACAGACTGGAACATAATCAACAAGACAGACTGGAACATAATAGATCAACAAGACAGACTGAAACATACTACATCAACAAGACAGACTGAAACATACGATGAATCACAAGGACAGACTGGAACGTATAATAAATCGGTAGACAGACTAGAACAAGTGATACGTTAATATCAGAGATTGGAACTTATACTGCATAAGAGGACAGACTAGAACATAAAAGATAACAACACACACTGGAACTTGTGATACATAAACAGAACAAATTGGACAATGTAATATATAAACAAAACAGACTGGAACATGTAATACATAAACAGAACAAACAGGCACATGTAATACATAAACATAACAAAGTGGAACATGTAATACATAAACAGAACAAACAGGCACATGTAATACATAAACAGAACAAACAGGCACATGTAATACATAAACAGAACAAACAGGCACATGTAATACATAAACAGAACAAACAGGCACATGTAATACATAAACAGGACAAACAGGCACATGTAATACATAAACAGAACAAAGTAGAACATGTAATACATAAACAGAACAAACAGGCACATGTAATACATAAACAGAACAAACAGGCACATGTAATACATAAACATAACAAAGTGGAACATGTAATACATAAACAGAACAAACAGGCACATGTAATACATAAACAGAACAAACAGGCACATGTAATACATAAACATAACAAAGTAGAACATGTAATACATAAAACAGGACAAACAGGCACATGTAATACATAAACAGAACAAACAGGCACATGTAATACATAAACATAACAAAGTGGAACATGTAATACATAAACAGAACAAAGTGGAACATGTAATACATAAACAGAACAAACAGGCACATGTAATACATAAACAGAACAAGTGGAACATGTAATACATAAACAGAACAACAGGCACATGTAATACATAAACAGAACAAACGGACATGTAATACATAAACAAACAAACGGCAAATGTAATACATAAACAGAACAAAGTGGAACATGTAATACATAAACAGAACAAACAGGTACATGTAATACATAAACAGAAACAAAGGCACATGTAATACATAAACAAACAAAGGACATGTAATACATAAACAGAACAAATGGTACATGTAATACATAAACAGAACAAACAGGCACATGTAATACATAAACAGAACAAACAGGCACATGTAATACATAAACAGAACAAACGTGACATGTAATACATAAACAGAACAAACTGGTACATGTAATACATAAACAGAACAAAGTGGAACATGTAATACATAAACAGAATAAACAGGCACATGTAATACATAAACAGAACAAACGGTACATGTAATACATAAACAGAACAAATGGTACATGTAATACATAAACAGAACAAAAGGACATGTAATACATAAACAGAATAAAAGGACATGTAATACATAAACAGAACAAACGGTACATGTAATACATAAACAGAACAAAGTGGAAACATGTAATACATAAACAGAATAAACGGACATGTAATACATAAACAGAACAAACGGTACATGTAATACATAAACAGAACAAACTGGTACATGTAACTACATAAACAGAACAAACAAGAACATGCGATACATAAACAGAACAAAATTGAACACATGATACGGGAACAGGAGAGACGTTTGAACGTGGGAAGAATATTGTCCAGATACAACGAAAAGTGTATGTGTGCTGTCTAAGGTGAACCAGTTTTATAGAAAAACAAAGCCAAAAAACAGGCATGACACTCTTCTGAGAGGCATCAAACTTCTAGGAAAAGGAGTGTGGAGTTTGGAATTGAAGAGGGATCCACTGCACTCAGACGACTCCATATGCACTTCACACAATATCTGTCAGAATCCATCTCGCAGACTCCTCTAGCCTGCGCAAAAACCAACCCTATGTCATTTGGCCGAAGCATTAGATGGGCAGCATACGCGTCAGTATTTGTATTTCGATCTCAGATTGAACTCTGGATTCAGAACATGAACGAAAGCAAGAGTCCAAGCCTCTATCAATACAGTCAGCCAGCCAGCGAAAGAAAATGTGGCCTTCCTGAGGGTTAGGAAAAAATATCCAAGACTCGCTCAAGGATCGAACCTACAGCCCCTGTGGTATCAACACGACACTGTAATTATTTTAGCTGTCGGGTCCACAGTCTTCTGTCTAACAAGGCACCTGCTCCGAGGTCAAGATCCAAGAATAACCACACAAGATATTGCCAAACATTACACATTTTGTCTAAGTGTTTTGACAGTGCTGAGGCATGAATACGGGCGCATGAATTGAGCGCATGCTGGGAAGAATTTGTTCCATTTGGCCTGTTCATGTACAATTCATTCCCTTTCTATTTTGTCAATGTAGCCTACTATTTTTGTTATTTTTTCCTGTTAGTGGATATGAACATGAACATGTTCATGAAATTGACAGGTGCAAATTTCGGCCGACTGGCTTTTGTCAAGCGTATGTAAAAGACAAAAAAGATACAAAACTGCCATTTTCTCCTGCCAGGACGCTACTTTGGGGAAATGAAAACTATTTGTGTGTGTGTGTGTGTGTGTGTGTGTGTGTGTGTGTGTGTGTGTGTGTGTATGTGTTGTGTGTGTGTGTGTATGTGGTGTGTGTGAGTGTGTGTGTGTGTGTGTGTGTGTGTGGTGTGTGTGTGTGTGTGTGTGTGTTTGTGTGTTTATGCGTTTATGTGTGTTTGTATGTGTATGTGTGTCTGAGTTTGTATTTATGTATGTTTCCATGTGTGTATGTGTGTGTCTATGTGTGTGTGTGTGTGTCTGTGTTTGTAAGTGTGTGTGTGTGTGTGTTTGTGCGTGTATATGTGCGTTTGTGTGTTTAAGTGTGTCTGTGTTTGTATTTGTGTGTTTTTCCATGTGCCTCTGTGTGTGTATGTATGTATGTATATATATATATATATATATATATATATATATATAGTTTTTGTGTGTGTGTGTGTGTGTGTGTCATGTGTGTGTGTACATGTGTGTGTGTACATGTGTGTGTGTACATGTGTGTCTGTGTTGTGAGTGTGCGTGTGTACATGTGTGTCTGTATGTCTGTCTGTGTCTGTGTCTGCCTGTATCTGTATGTCTGCGTCTGTGTTTGTGTCTGTCTGTGTCTGTGTCTGTAAGTCTGCTGTGTCTGTGTCTGTCTGTGCGTGTTTCCCAGGAATTACATTTCCAGCTAGACATAGTTCGCATTGGTCAGACGTAAACAGAACTTGCTATCTTCATGAACATGATTTTTTATTTCAACTTGCATTAAATAGAGGTAATCCATCAACACGATAATGAATCCCTGCACATGTCCCTGACACATGACTTCAGTATCAAGAACCAAGATGAAAACGATGTTGATCGATTGTGCGACTAAATCACTGCTATCCGCTTTCCTGTTTGAGTGGAATGAAAAAAGGGAAGCATGTGTGATTAAATTCATTGCCCTGAAATCATCAGCATCGGTGTTTGGTTCATTTAGTTTATGCTTCAAAAAGCCATGATTGTAAAGAATGCAGTAGTGTACTGCATGACATTCCATTAGTAGGGTCCTTCTCTTCTCGTTGCTATGATTTAGCACAGGGCAACTAGTTTAGCATAATTGTTTGCCTTTATCAGATGAGAGAGAGAGAGCGAGAGAGAGAGAGAGAGAGAGGAGGGAGAGAGGGGGGGAAGAGAGACAGAAGAAGATAAATAGACAAGAAGAGAAAGAAAGAAAGAGAGACAACACAACAGACAGACAGACAGACACAGAGAGAGATCCCATTAAGCGCAATTCTTTGAAAAAACAAAATAGCTGCACCACTCATATAACACAAACAGTTATGTACATTTGCCAGTGATTCAATCAAACTGCTGCGACAAGAACCTGTCAGAAAATTGAAGAAAATGATAAAATGCTTCCACTTTGAGGAAACAAAACCAAAACCAAAAACAAAAACATGCTTCCCTGTTCCCAGCTGCTCTTTGATTCTGAAGTCACCTGTCAATAATCTGTCCAATGCAAAGCAACATGTCTGCACATACTCAAAACAATACTGTTTAATCAATAAGATTAACAAAAACTCTCCATGTGTGTGTGTATCTGTGTGTGTGTGTGTATGTACGTGTCTGTATGTGAGTGTATGTTTGTGTGTGAATTTGTGTGTATGTGTGTATCTTTGTGTATATGTGTGTGTATGTGTATGTATATGTGTGTGTGCGTGTGTGTGTGTGTGTGTGTGCGTGTGTGTGTGTGTGTGTGTGTGTGTGTGTGTGTGTGTGTGTGTGTGTGTGTGTGTGTTTGCACGTGTGTCTAAGTTGGTGTTGTTATTGTGGTTGACATTTAAGATCCTAGTTGTTGTCAGGTTACATGGGGAATGAGGCAGTATTTTTTATTTGTCTGTTTGTTTGTTTGTTTGTTTGTCAGAATAAAGCCTAGATAAAACCTAACTTTCAATACAACCCATACAGCGTGGCAGGATTAATTCAATATTTTCAATTTGTTTGTTGTCAGAATGAAATCCAAATTTCAGAACATTGCAAATGGGAAGCAGTTTAATGTGTTGTATATACTGAGTTCAAACAGTCTTATAACTATTTATCATTTTTTATATTCTGTTTTAAATTCATCATAAATTAGCCTTCAATACGTTTTATGTATTGTTTTCATGCAGTCTGAAAATCCACTGTGTTCAGGGAAACAGAAATAAGATTACTGGAAGTCGAAAAATCTCAATAGAAAAAGCTCCAATAAATCAGGAAAATGACATAATATCAAGGACTCGCCAACACACATTTCCTCCCCTTCCTCCCACCCCCATCCCCAATTTCTATGAAGTATTTAGAAGATTAGGACATGGCATATTAAAAGAGAACAGACAAGGGACATGTCAATTAAACATGTTAAAGTCACAGAGACAAAATAGAACATATTTCCATTAAGAGATTTGAAAATTGATGTTGAAATGCTGAAGAATTTGTAAAAAAAAAAAGTATAAACAGAAAAAAACAAAAGCAAAAAAGGAAAGAAAGAGAAAACACTTGCCCCAAAATGGATATCACTTCACAAATTTGTTGTTAGGATTGTTACATCTATAATAATATTCAATACTGAAAGAAAAGAATAGAACAAAAAAGGAAAGGAGATCATTGGTGGCAATCAACCTACCATTTCCCCAGGAATAATAATCCCAGTTTGACAGAGTTCAGATTGACCTGATGTAATGAGAACATTTGTTCCTGATCCTGATTTTTCATCTTGGCATGAAAATAGAAAAGCAATCCAACAACACGATTATGAATCATTGCACTTGTTCACTGACACATGGCTGCAAAACCAAACCCAAAAACGAAACTGCTGTTTGATTGATTATGTGACTGCAATCCCTACTCCTGTTTGAGTGAATGGAAAGAGGGAAGACTGGGTGATAGAATTCATTGTCCTGTAATCATCAGCATCCTTAAGCGTTCTCCCTTTTCTTTGATCTAACAAAGGGTGTCTGGTATTATATTAAAAATGTCTGTTTTTGTCTGAAGAAAAAAAAAAAGAGAGAGAGAGAGAGAACCAGATTAGAAGGTGGTATATTAAAAAGTGAAGTCCAACCTGAATACAATTTAAAATATAATATAAAACTGGGCCTAATTATTTAAACCCGCGTCTGCATATCTCATTTCTCTAGAGCCAAAAATGCACTTAATACATATACCCAATTGTCAATCCTAAATGAAAATACGTAAGACTTTATCGAACATATACAGGTGAATGGACCAGCTAGGCAGAAAATGATAGGAAAAAATGACAGAAAGGAAAGGAGGAAAAAAAACAAAGAAAGTGACAAAAAAGAGGAATTTCTAGCACAGAATTTCCAGAAGGTGGGGGATAAAAGAAAGTGACAAAAAAGAGGAATTTCTAGCAGAGGATTTCCAGAAGGCGGGGATACTATTTATACTGAAAGAGCCGCCGGTTTTCCCACGGGGTGAGGTGGTGACAGCACAAACTGCTTGGCATACAACACGGCTTCAAGCAGCAGCAGAGTGATCGTTCTTCGCGTCCACTTTCTTTGACACCAGACAGTAGTCACACACAAGCTCATCCTGGTCGTGCACGTTCTACCCCATCATCCCCATCAATCCTGTACTCGTATTTCATCTCCCACCCACCCCTCCTGATAACAACATATCACAGCATCATCAAGCCACTTTAAAAATGGTCTTATTAACGCGATTATCCAAGCTATCATTAAACGTTGACCTCTACTTACTTTTGTCGTCTACAAGGTCAGGTCATATTTGGCGATGAACGTGGCCCGTTTATTTTTTCCAGTGGAAAAAGCCATCTCCATCTTGTTAGTGGATTAACCATCCTCAACCTAGTGGATTGTAGGTGGCAGATGATGGATGGCATTCAGATATAGAGGTTTGCTGTGGAGTAAGTCAGGCTTACCTGGACGAGTAAGCAGTCGTGGACTGACAGGCAATGTTTTCCACCAGGATGGAGCAGGATGGCATTTGACAAGACCCAACCTAGAAAACATCATTACGTTGTAGGATGGAGCTATCAGGCAGACAAAGGCTGTCTTAAGTCCTAGCCCATTGTGCCCACAAGGGAAGGGTTTGTTTTTGCCATAAGCTTTGGACAGGGTGTACAAAAGACGTAGAAGGCTGAAGACAGAAGTACCAGGCCTACAGGTATCATGCAATATAACGCAAATGTCTTAACATAGAAGACAACACAGAAATCCCGGGCCTACATGCGCCTTCAACCAAACCATGGAATCATGCAATATAACGTAAATGCCTTTAACATAGAAGGCTGAAGACAGAAATATCAGGCCTACAGGCGCCTTCTGACAAACTGTGGCATCATGCAATATAACGCAAATGTCAACATTGTAATCTTTGACATTGTCAGTATGGTTATAAAATCCAACCAAAATCCAACCCCTCATGCAAATCGTGAGTTTTGGAAATGGATCATTCTGCTAATGGGGCCCTGATGAAGTTATGACAGGTCAAGCAAGCTGATAGCAGATAAACAGTTGCCCAAGAACACAAAAGGAAAATGAAACGGATGAATCAAGATGAAGGGGAGGGGGTGTAGAGAGGGGGAAACTGATTAGAAACAAAGAAGAAGAAGAAGGGATTAGATCAAACACAACTGATACTGGAATGTCTGTGATCTGATGGACAAAGATCTACAGATAGCAGAATTCACGCAAACTGACAAAACACTAGTCATGGGAATATCAGCCAGTAGATGAAAGGACAGGTCAACCAACGAAATTCATGCCAACTGTGTTTTGGTATGGAGTAGTGTGAACATGGATCAGACAGACATTTATGATGCAGGATTTCTTCTCCACAAGGACGTAGCAAAAACTACTCTTGAAACTGACTTCGTCTCTTAGATAATCATCTTCTTCCCAACTTCTCCCCCAACATTTTACACAGTTATAATAGAAATCACCCCCCCCCCTCCCAAAACAACAACAACAACAACAAAGAAATAGATAAAAACAAACAAAAAAACAAAAAACAAACAAACAAAAAACCAAAACATATAACCTCCTCTGCCCACCAACATTATTTAAATATTGTCTTCATCAGCGGATATTCAAAGACAGCCTGCTCAATATACTCCAGAAAACATGTGTGACCAGGACATCTGGAAGAGGTGGAGAATAGCAACAGCATGGTGCATCACGGAACGATACTTAGAAGGAAGCCATTAACTGATTAAGGGAAAGACACGGTTGTACCGGGGCTGGGTCAAATATTGTCTGGACCATGTTGCGGTAATACAAATATATATATATATATATATATGTGTGTGTGTGTGTGTGTGTGTGTGTGTGTGTGTGTTATTATACCAATCTGAATCATTCTCCGCCTTTATATGTCACAGATCGCTGGGCCAAGTGGCAAGGTGAAAAGTTCGTGGGCCAGGACAACAGCCCAGACACTGATACAATTAGTGCACGTGACACACGCTGTGAAGACCACAAGCTACACGCACCCTACTTGGTAAAGAAGAGGGATGGATGGGGTGGGGGAAAGGTGTTGGTACAAACTGAGTCGAGAATCGTATAAAGAAAAGGGGATGTCGATTCAAATCGTTCCATAGAATTTGCCGTGTATGTGTGTGGAGAAACCTAGAAGAAGACCCTGGATTAAAGGTTGGAGGGAAAATGATAAACAACATTCGGTACGCAGATGACATCGTACTAATTTCAGAAAATGAAAGGGACCTACAAAACCTTGTGAATATAATAATAATAATAATAATAATATATTTTATTTATATAGCGCAAAATCTTGACAAAATCAAATCTAAGCGCTGAGCGTATACATGCATACATACCTACATACATATGAGCGTATACATGCATACATACATGCTTACATACTTACATACATAAATCTAAGCTGAGCGTATACATGCATACATACATACATACATAAATCTAAGCGTATACATACATACATACATACATACGTACGCACATGCATACATAATAATTACAATATTTATATAGCGCAAATCTCGACAAAATCAAATCCAAGCGCCGAAAAGACACACACGCACACACGCACGCACGCACGCGCACACACACACACACACACACACACACACACACACACACACACACACACACACACACACACGCACACACACACACACACACAGCATGGCCACAAATGGGGAGAAAAGAATAAAAGCAATAAAAGCAAGAATAAAACCAATGGAAAACCACAGAGAGCACATCATATACAATTATATATTAAAACAAAGTGATTCCCCTCCGAGCGGAGACAGGCTGCAGGGGGGGGTTGAGTGAGGTTAGGAATTTATGCAGAGGAGAAAAGGTGAGTTTTGAGAGCGGACTTGAAGGAGGCAAAAGTAGGTTGCTGACGGACTGAGAGAGGAAGTTTGTTCCAGGAGAGTGGACCAGAAACAGAGAAGGCTCGTGGACCATAGGTATTGAGCTTAGTGCGTGGAAAGCGAAAAGTCAGAGGATCGGAGGCAGAGCGGAGGGTACGTGAGGGAACATAGATCTCAAGTAGGCTTGACAGGTAATCGGGGGCTGCGTTATTGAGGCTTTTGTAGCACATGGTGTCTAGTTTGTACTGTATGCGCTTTGATACAGGGAGCCAGTGAAGTTGTGCCAGGAGAGGAGATATGTGGTCAGCTTTTTTCTTTTTGAGTACAAGGCGTGCATGTGCGCACGTGCGTGTGTGTGTGTTTGTATGTGTGTATGCGTGCGTGCGTGCGTGCGTGTGTGTGTGTGTGTGTGTGTGTGTGTGTGTGTGTGTGTGAGTGAGAGAAAGAGAGAGAGAGAAAGAGAGAGAGAGCATGGAATTTGCTGTGTTTGTATGTGTGGATGTGCATACTAGAAACAGAAAGCAAAGGTAAGGGGTTGGAACTAAACAGCAGGAATACTGAAGTCATGGTGATCAGTAAAAAACATGAAATCCCCTCATGCAAAATAACAGCAAATGGCACAACCTTGACACAGGTTAATAAGTTCAAATACCTGGGAACGGTCATTTCATCAGACGGCAGATACACATCGGAAATAGCTGGCAGAATCGGCCAAGCCAAAACAGCATTCAAGAAGGATGACAAGCATTCTTACCAACAAATGCCTATCAATTAACATCAGAAAGAGAGTCCTTGAGTGTTATATAGAACCAACACTGTTGTACGGATGCGAGACGTGGACAGTAAGCAAGCAAAGCCAGAGCAGGATTGAGGCAGCCGAGATGTGGTTTCTCAGAAGAATGTTGAGAGTACCATGGACAGCAAAGAAAACAAACGAGACAGTCTTGATGGAGGCAGACACAAGTCGATCACTGATAAGGAAGATTAGGAAAAGACAAGCAACATTTATAGGCCACTTTATGAGGAAGGGGGATTTGGAGCACCTGGTCACAACAGGAAAGCTGGAGGGAAAGAGAGCACCGGGTAGACCCAGGGAGAGAATGCTGGACGGACTTGCAGAGTGGCTGGGGATGAAGAGGGTGGGGGAGATGCTGGGTGCAACGAGAGATAGAGATGGTTGGAAGTCCATGGTCGCCAACGCCATGCGGCAGGGCACCTGATGATGATGATGATGATGTGTGTGGATATGCGTTCATGTCTGTGCGTGCATGTGCGCACGTGCGTGTGTGTGTGTTTGTATGTGTGTATGCGTGCGTGCGTGCGTGCGTGTGTGTGTGTGTGTGTGTGTGTGTGTGTGTGTGTGTGTGAGTGAGAGAGAGAAAGAGAGAGAGAGCATGGAATTTGCTGTGTTTGTATGTGTGGATGTGCGTGCATGTCTGTGTGTATCTGTGCATGTCTGTGCGCACATGCGTGTATGTTTGTATGTGTATGTGTGTGTGTGTGTGTGTGTGTGTGTGTGTGAGAGAAAAGAGAGAGAGAGAGAGAGAGAGAGAGAGAGAGATTGTTTTAAAACGTCCTGACTGTTAAGTAAAATGTCCTGACTGTTAAATAAAATGTCCTGATTGTTAAGTAAAATGTCCTGACTTATGTAAGATGTCCTGACTGTTAGGTAAAATATACTGACTGTTAGTAAAGTGTCATGACTGTTATGTAAACTGTCCTGGCTGTTAAGTGAAATGTCCTGACTGTTGAGTAAGACATCCTGACTGCTAGATAAAATGTCCTGACTGTTAAGTGAAATGTCAAATGTCCTGAATGTCAAAAAACAAAAATAAAAATGAAATGTCCTGACTGTTATGTAGAATATCCTGACTGTTAAATAAAATGTCCTGGCTGTTATGTAAAATGTCCTGACTGTTAAGTAAAATGTACTGATTTTTAAGTAAAATGTCCTCACTGTTATGACATTTGTCCTGACTGTTAAGAAAAATGTCCTGACTGTTAAGTACACTGTCCTGACTGTTATGCAGAATGTCACATGTCCTGACTGTCAAGCGAAATACATAAAATGTCCTGACTGCGGATTGGATGGTCATCATCATCGTCATCATCACAATCATCATCCTCATCATGGCACATGCCTCATGGCATTGGCAATCGTGGTTTTCCATGCGAACCTGTCTTTTGTCTCTGGAAGTATCTCTCCTACCCTTTCTGTTCTCATCCAATCTGCAAAACTGTGTTTTCTCCCTGAGTTTGCCTGGTGCTCTTTTTCCCTTTAGATTTCCTGTTGCAACTACGTGCTGAGTTTCTCTTGCCTGGTAAATGCAACAATTCCAGTATGTCTTGACTATGGTGTTTGCTCTCTTGTAACCGCGTGACGGATAGTTTATGAACTGACAATCTGAAAGCTAACGCCAGCAGGTGGCGGTGATACCCTGTCGACATCAACGCAATGGGGAAGGTATACGTGCTGCGTAACTTGTAGCGCTTGCAACCGGTTCAAGTTGAGACGTCTTCACTTTTGAGTACGTAGAGTATTGTTTAATTTAATAACCCTGTAAGATTCCATTCTGTCAACCCACCGTTCCTTTTGTGGGGCTGTTTCCTCTTTAAATTTTAGGATTTCTGTACGATTAAACCCATCCACGCCAAGCTTGTGACCTACAAGCGAATGTTGAAATAATTTAATTTGATCGAAGGTTGACGATGCAGTGTGATTGTTCCCAACAGCCTATAACTATAAGTATACGTAAAGGAAGTTTTGACATGAAAACAGCTCATAGGGTAACGCCAGTGTTTTAGAATTAACTCAGGCCTACATAATAGATGATCATGATATCATGATTGTAAGGCTGTTTTTTTTAAATTGAAGCCGAGGGGTAGTTGATAGCTGAAAATTTGGGCTATGACTGGGGGGGGGGGGGGGGGGGGTCTCACGTGAGACGAGTTTATACAGAATAGCTAGTTGTGTTGTGATTCAGACCTTTAATTATTTGTTTACTTTATATGTAGGCCTACCTTTTTGAAGGTAAGATATATACACATGTCATTTACATGTAACCAAGATAATTCCAGTGGCAGGCTGATAAAACACCAGTACAAAATATAGACTAGGTAAAACATAGTCTGGGTAGGGCCTCGGGACCTGGCCAACTCATGGGTTTATGTGCAGGCTTAGTTAAGGCATGTGCCACGCCCACGCTACGGTCACCATACACGTGGCACCTGTGACGTTAGCGCATGTGGAATTCGTTCGAGCAAAGAGACGTCATCTTGAGAAACTGAAACTGAAACCGAAACCGAGAGGTAGCTACTTATACTGTGTGTGGAAGTCAGGAATTTGTTCAGGAGGGATTCATGGACCTCAGACAGGTTGTGCACTGCATCAGATCTGACGCACTTGTCCGGCAGACCCTTTTTGAATCTGAACAAAAACCTTTATCCTGGCAAGGTCTTGAAATGGAGATGAGGGGAGGAGACAGTAGATTGGGTAAACTTAACTAAAAACTGATTTTTGATTATGTAAAATCCAACCGACGTCAGGAATTTGCCTTGGAAAACCAAAAGTGCAGTCACTTCAGTTACCAAAACTATAAAGAAACTGTCACTTGCTGATCCCATGTTACGGTTGAGCAACACTCTAAACAGTCTGATCCTGTGAGAGTCGCGTAATGTATAAATACGAGGTTCTGTAGAAGCTGTTAGTAGCCTTTGGATCTAAATCAATTGCTCATGAAATGGCAGTTTTTGATCGGTCGGATTTTACATCAGGCTTGAATACATCAGGCTTGAAAAAAAAAAAGACAACAGCAGAAGGGCATCCAGGAGTCATGACCTGGATGTGGCCCGGCCCCCGAGAGTGTAAGGAATTCAGGGCCGAAACACTTGTCTAAAGGGGGTTACTTCTCTGAAGACCTTCTGTTGTCTAGCTCTCCCTAGAGTTTCTTTCTACCTGCACATGGTCAGTCCATTGACTTCCGGGAATAGTTCGGAGGACATTCGGGAAAGACCGAAGGACACTGGGAAAGACTAGATCTGCGGGCTTTGTGGGTTGGCTTCCCACCTTGCCTTTGATAACATGCCACGAGTTTTTCAAATGAAAGATGCTCCCAGGATTCACCGAAAGGGGGAGAGAATGATGAATCCATCGGCACTGACTCCATCACGACTGGAAACGCACAACGGACCATGATTAATGACCAGTTGGAATTTCCGTGTGCGTGTGGAAGGAGATTCACCACCAAACGCGGCATGAAGATCCACAGGACAAAAATGGGCTGTTTGAAGACACATACGAACCAGCAGCAGCGCACTGCGATAGCAGGTGAGACGTTGGATGACCAAGGCCAGGAATTAAACCATAGTGCCAAGGACATCCACGCTGACGGTTCTGATGCGGATTTTGCACAAGCTCTTAACGCCAAACGTGGAAAACTCAATTTGCCGCCTGCCGGTGCAAAAGAACAATGGGAGAAATTAGATGAGGAACTTGTCCTTAAGCTGAATGCGCTAATAGGGAACAGTACGCTGGAACACAAAATTGACACATACGGAGACATCATATACTCTATCTGCAGGGACACTTATGGAGTGAAGCAGCCAAAGACAAAAACGCCTCCCCAGAAATCCAGAAGACAGCAACAGATGGAGAGCATCCGGAGGGAGAAAAGGAAGCTTAAAAAGCGAATGAAAACTGCCTCAGAATTCGAGAAGCAAGGGCTCCTGGAACTCTGGAAAGATCTGAAGGCCAAACACAATGCTCTCAGCAAAGTGGAATCAGCAAGGCGAAGAAAGAGCAAAAAGAAGAAGACTCAAGATCGTTTTCTTCAAAGATCCCTTTGACTTTGCAAGAAAGCTGTTTGAACAACCCAAATCAGGGACTCTCACAGTGGGCAAGGAAACCCTAGAGCAGCATCTCAGGGAAACATATTCCGATTCTCAGCGCAAGGCACCACTCGAAATCCAGAATCTGGTTTGGCCTGCAGCGCCAGAAGGAAAATTCAATAACAAACCACCAACACTGGATGAAGTGAAGAACGTAGTAAAGAAAGCCAGAGCCAAGTCAGCACCTGGACCAAACGGAATACCATACCTGCTCTACAAGAAATGCCCAAAAGTGCTCGAGTGGCTCCACAAGATGATTCGATCAGCATGGAGGAACCAGAAGATCAGCGACCAATGGATGAGAGCTGAAGGAGTGTACATTCCGAAGGAGCAGAACTCCAGCAGCATCAATCAGTTCAGGCCAATATCACTTCTGAACGTCGAGGGGAAAATCTTCTTCTCTGTTATGGCAGCAAGATTGACAAAATACCTGACTGAAAACAAGTATCTGGATATGTCAGTCCAAAAGGGAGGCATACCAGGAATGCCTGGATGCTTGGAACATGCCACGTTGATTTGGGATGCCATCCAAAAAGCAAGAACAGAGAAGAGAGACATTGACGTAGTTTGGCTTGATCTGGCGAATGCATATGGATCAGTTCCACACGATATGATCCAGCTGGCTCTTGAAATGTATCACATCCCAGAAAACATCCGAACAATGCTGAGGAAGTATTTCCAAGGGTTCTCAATGCGGTTCTCTACCAAAGAATACACCACGGACTGGATAGACCTAGAGGTGGGCATTGCAATGGGCTGTGCAATCTCTCCCATACTGTTCGTGTTGGCAATGGAAGTCATCTTGAAAGCTGCAATGAAGAGTTCAGGTCCAGTGAATCTGGGAGATGGATACCAGATGCCTCCTCTGAAAGCTTTCATGGATGACACAACAGTCTTGTCCACGGATGAGGAAGAGACACACCGAATCTTAAAGCAGCTGGATGAGCTGGTGGCCTCTTCAAGAATGAGGTTCAAACCTAAGAAATCCCGAAGTCTCTCACTGCGAAAAGGAAAAGTGGCAGATTCAGTCAAATTCATGGTAGCCAACCAAGCCATCCCCACTGTCACAGAAGAGCCAGTAAAAAGTCTCGGAAGATGGTATGATGACTCCCTGAAAGACACACAAAGGGGATGTGAAACCAAGCAAACAGCAGAAGAAGGCCTGAAGAAAATAGATAACTGCGGACTGCCAGGCAAATACAAAGTCTGGTGTCTACAGTTCATGCTGATACCAAAACTGCTGTGGCCACTGCTAATCTATGACATTTGCACCAGCACAGTCGAAGCAATGGAAGCCAAAATCAACAAATACACAAGAAAATGGCTCGGTGTCCCACCTGGTCTCACTGATGTTGCATTCTACTGTCGTCAAGCAATGCTGAAGCTACCTCTCAAATCCATAGTGGAGGAATACAAAGTTGGAAAAGCAAGACTGTTGAGCATGCTGGAGGAATCGGAAGACAATATCGTGAGATCAGTTCATCCAAAGCTGAGAACTGGCAGAAAGTGGAAAGTCCAAGAGGCTGTAAACAATGCCAAGAGAAACCTCAGCATCAAAGAAATAATTGGACACACGCAAACCAACAGACAGGGACTGGGAGCAACAAAAATGCAGTGGTGGTCCAAAGCCAAAGGGAAGGAAAAAAGAGACATGATCATACAGGAGTTGAAGGAAGAAGAAGATGTCAAAAGAGTGCAGAAGGCAGTCCAGCAAGGTCAACAGGGGCAATGGACAACATGGGACAGTGCACTCCAAAGAAGTCTCAGCTGGAACGATATGTGGCACATGGCTCCTCTAAGGATAAGCTTCCTCCTCAGATCTGTATATGACCTGCTCCCCTCGAATGCAAACTTAGTGAAATGGGGGAAAGCAGACGACCCAGCATGTCCGCTCTGTCAGAAGAAACAAACAATGGAACATGTCCTAAGCTCTTGCAAAGTAGCGCTAGCCCAAGGAAGGTATACATGGAGGCACAACCAAGTTCTGAAAGTGATTACAGATGTGGTTAGCGAAAAAAACCATGACCCCAAACGCACCAATTGCTATGACAACGTTCTACAAAGCAGGAGGGAAACAGGTCTGGCCCGAAAGTGCTATGACAACCAGCACATTGCCAAAGGGTCTTCTGGATGGAGCAGTCGACTGGGAGTGTACAGCAGACCTCCCAGAGTGGAGAAATTACCCAGATGTCATCAGCAAGACAGGCATGAGACCAGACATCGCTCTCCACTCTGACTCCTCGAAACAAGTGATTCTGATAGAACTCACTGTGCCATACGAAAGCAGAATGGAAGAAGCACATATCTACAAGACCGAAAAATACGCCGGTCTTGCCAGCACCCTGAAGAAAGCAGGTCTGCGGGTCAAAATCTTCGCCATAGAGGTCGGGGCAAGAGGGTTTGTGGGCACCTCCGCTTATGATCTCATGAAACAACTCGCCATTTCTGGGAAGAAGAGGACTAGAGCCCTTAAAGCGATGGCAGAGGCAGCAGAAAGGAGCTCAAGCTGGATCTGGGCAAGGAGGAACCAAAAAAGTGAACTTCATAAGGATTAAATTCCCTACAGATGATGTGTGCCCCGTTAGCACATTGGTAAAACCGCGTACCGCAGTTCTGAAGCGCAGAATCGCCCAGGTTCGATCCCCGGCGTGGGAAAAAAAAAAAAAAAAAAAAAAAAAAAAAGACAACAGCAGAAGGGCATCCAGGAGTCATGACCTGGATGTGGCCCGGCCCCCCGAGAGTGTAAGGAATTCAGGGCCGAAACACTTGTCTAAAGGGGGTTACTTCTCTGAAGACCTTCTGTTGTCTAGCTCTCCCTAGAGTTTCTTTCTACCTGCGTGATCTAGAATCTAATTATCGACCGGAATCTCTTTATTTTCAACCCCCCCCCCCCCCCCCTTCCTTAGTTTTGCGCTCTGTAGCTTTATCTGTCTGTCTCGCTCTCGAGCATCATAGCATGCGTGTGTGTGTTATAACGTGTCAGATGGCAACCACGTAGATCTAACAACCACGTAGATCTAGCTAAGTAAGCCTACAAAACTGAGGCACTGACCATGCTTCCTTTCAAAAAAGTAGACAGGCAACGGGAAGGGACGTCGGTCGTTTGTGGACGCAGTGGACGGAGGGAACAACAAGGCATAAAATATATTGTTCAACAGAAAATGACTCATTTTGTTGCAGCTGATGGATAATTTGTTATCAGATAATGTGTACTGCCTTCACAGTATTCATGCTGGTCGAAGTTTAGATCACCCCCTGGTCAGATTTTACATCACTTGGATTTAGATTATCATTATCATGTACCCCTGCGTCGTTATTTAGCATATCATAAGATCGTAGACTCTAGTACCCTTTAACTTTTTTAAGACCAGTAATCAATCACAGAAAGTATACTACACTGCTCTAGCTAGTCATCTACGAAATAGTTCTGAAAATAACGCCATCAAAACTTGTACGTAACCTCGTTGCCTTGTCAAGGCTTGTGACTGAATCGGTCGGTTTTACATCAGTTTGAGTTTACCCGTCTTCGCACAGCTGCGAGCGTCCGTAAAAAAAAAACTGACGGTTTATGGCGCTTTGACGAACGAGTGTCGATGTTACACACCCTTGATTGGTCATCGTGTAAGATCAATGATAATCGAAACGATGCTTGTTGTGTTGTTAATGATAAGTGGAGTTGCAGTCTCAGATTGCGATTCTTTCATTTTGTGCTGTCACTCAACGCCACGGAAGTCGGATTTTCTGCTGATTGTTTTTAACCTCTGCAAACTTCAAGGATTAAAAAAATTGCGATGATTTGGTACTTACTAATTTTCATTAAATTATTTTTTTTCTGTTGTGCAAAAGGCCTTTTTAATTTTTATTAATTGTGGATGAAGAGTTTATCAGAGTACCAGCTGTCCATGGAACTCTCAACATTCTTCTTAGAAACCACATCTCCACTGCCTCAATCTTGTTCTGGTTTTGCTTGTTGACTGTCCACGCCTCACAACCGTAGCCTATAACATTATCGGTTCTATATTACATTCAAGAACTCTCTTCCTGATGTTCATTGATAGGCATTTGTTGATAAGAATGCTTTTCATCTTCTTGAATGCTGTGATGTGCATCTGCCATCTGGTGAATTGATCGTTCCCAGATATTTAAACTTAACAACCAGTCGCAAGGTTGTGCTGTTTACTGTTATTTTGCGTGACGGGTTTTCCTGTTTTTTACTGATCACCATGGCTTCAGTCTTCTTGCTGTTTAGTTCCAACCTCTTATCTTTACTTTCTATTTCAAGGAGAAACTGACTCCAGCTAGGATAATTGACTGCAGGGATATCAGGTAGGAAAAACTGACTCCAGCTAGGAAAACTGACTGCAGGGATATCAGGTAGGAAAAACTGACTCCAGCTAGGAAAACTGACTGCAGGGATGTCAGGTAGGAAAAACTGACTCCAGCTAGGAAAACTGACTGCAGGGATGTCAGGTAGGAAAAACTGACCCCAGCTAGGAAAACTGACTGCAGGGAGTATCAGGTAGGAAAAACTGACTTCAGCTAGGAAAACTGACTGCAGGGATGTCAGGTAGGAAAAACTGACTCCAGCTAGGAAAATTGACTGCAGGGAGCATCAGCTTGGAAAACTGACTGCAGGGAGTATCAGGTAGGAAAATTGACTGCAGGGAGTGTCAGGTAGGAAAAAACTGACTGCAGGGAGTATCAGGTAGGAAAATGACTGCAGGGAGTATCAGGTAGGAAAATTGACTGCAGGGAGTATCAGCTTGGAAAACTGACTGCAGGGAGTATCAGTAGGAAAATTGACTGCAGGGAGTATCAGGTAGGAAAAACTGACTGCAGGGAGTCAGTAGGTAAAACTGATTCCAAGGAGTTAGTAAAAAAAAAAAAAAAAAAAAAAAACTGACTCCAGGGAGTCTGTTGAAAAACTGACTGCAGGGACTAGTGGGCAGGAGAAACTGACTGACAGTGACTCTGAGTAGGAAACCTGACTTTGGTAATGTTGAAGTCTTAAGGGAATCTGGAAAGATCAAGTTATCAAGTATGACCATGGGGCACCAGTCAACATTGTCACCATTTGTTAGGCCAGTATGGTAGGTGTCAAATCATGTGGTCAAGCTATATCCAGGTCACTGCAGATTAATAAAACAACGTGCCCTGTTGCTTGGTAAATGTGAGACATCATCCTGAAACCAATGCTTGCTCACTGAGGTGGAACAGCAGTAGAAGTAGAAATAGACCGTAATTGGTTTTTCAGTTTTCAGAGAGACTCATTCCTTGAAGTAACTTGTGCATTATTAGTGTACAAATTTAACTGTAAAGTTTTATAAAATAGGCAGTGGCTGGTTTTCCGTTTTCAGGGAGACATGTATTTGTTAAGTAAGTTGCGCGTTAGTGTACAAATAACTTTTAAAGTGTTAAGTAGGCAGTGATTGGTTTTCCATTTTCAGAGAGATGTAATCCTTGTTCAGTAAATTGTAAATTAGTGTACAAATTTAATTTTAAAGTGTTATTAAGTAGGCAGTGATTGGTTTTTCAGTTTTCAGAGAGATGCATACCTTGAAGTAAGTTGCACACAAATTTGAAGTGTTATTAAATAGGCAGTGATTGGTTTCCAGTTTTCAGAGAGACACATTCCTTGAAGTAAGTTCTGCATTAGCGTACCAATTTAACTTTAAAGTTTTATAAAATAGGCTGTGGCTGGTTTTTCAGTTTTCAGAGAGATGCATTCCTTGAATAAGTTGCACATTAGCGTACAAGTTTAACTGTAATGTTTTATAAAATAGGCAGTGGTTGGCTTTCTGTTTTCAGAGACTCGGAGAGACACAGTCCTTGAAGTAATTTGTGCATTAGTGTACAAATCTGAAGCATCTTTAAATAGGCAGTGATTGATTTTCAGTTTTCAGTGAGACATTCCTTGAAGTAATTTGCGCATTAGTGTACAAATTTAACTTTAAAGTGTTGTTAAATAGGTAGTGACTGGTTTTCCATTTTCAGAGAGACGCATTCATTGAAGTAACTTATGCATTAGTATACAAATTTAACTTTAAGTGTTATTAAATATGCAGTGATTGTTGTTTTTTTTCAGACTCATTCCTTGAAGTAAGTTGCGCATTAGCTTACAAAAATTTAACTTTAAATTATTAGATAGGCAGTGATTGGTTTTCCGTTTTCAGAGATATGTAATTTTTGAAGTAACCTGCATATAAGTGTACAGATTTAATTTAAAGTGTAACAGGCAGTGGTTGGTTTTCAGGGAGACACATTCCTTGAGGTAATTTGCGCGTTAGTGTACAAATTTGACTTTGAAGTGTTATTAAATAGGCAGTGGTTGGTTTTCAGAGAGATACTTTCCTTGAGGTAATTTGCGCATTTGTGTACAAATTTAACTTTAAAGTGTTATAAGATAGGCAGTGACTGGTTTTTCAGTTTTCAGAGAGACACATTCCTTAAATTAAGTGTGCATTAGTCAATTGAACTTTAAAGTGTTATGAAATAGGCAGTGATTAGTTTCCGTTTTCAGATAGACGCGTTCTTTGAAGTAACTTGCACATTAGTGTACACATTTAAATTTAAAGTGTTATGAAATAGGCAGTGGTTGGTTTTCTGTTTTCAGAAATGTATTTCTGGAAGTAAATTGCACTTTAGTGTACAAATTCAACTTTAAAATGTTATTAACGAGGCAGTTATTGGTTTTCAGTTTTCAGAGAGATGCATTCTTTGAAATGACTTGTTTCTTAACCATTTGCGATCAGAGACCATTTGTTTTTAGAACTGACAATTGTGTTTTTTCTTGTTTCAGACAGAGGATTCGACCTGAAGAGTGATGGTGGACTGGCTTCATTGATGGATGCCACACAGATGGGTAACAAAAATATAGAAATGATAAAAGAAAAGAAGAAAAGTAGTATGTATAAACATTAAAAAACAAAAATGCTGTGTTTTGTCTTGTTGGTTCTTGTATGCAGTGTATCATGTATTTGTTCATTCTTTATTGAATTAAAGCTATTTTGTATTTTTTTACAGTTTAATAATGATACTTGAGCTAATAGAGTGAGATTAAATTCAGGAAGTAGTTACTGGATTATGTGCTTGACAGTTTGCTCTTATTATCCAGGTTCAGATTTTGAAGGAATCCTTGGATTTCCTGTGATGATATTTTTTCCTGCCCCATTTTCACTACGCTGCCTGGATGGTGCAAAAACCTGGGGCAGTTTTTTTTTAATAATATGATGATGATGATGTTAATGAGGATGATAATCACGATGCTATGAAGTTCCATCTGGGATTGAGACTACGTACAGGGCTGTACGGTACACTTACTGTCATAATATATCCTGGCATCAACCAGGCCTGAGAGATACAGACAACTGCAATGCTGGTCAGAAGATTTGAGCAACACCCTCAATGACATATCTGTGAAGTAGATGAGACTTGACTCTGTGGTTCCAGTCTTCCCAATGAGCCCATTGCACACCCAACTTTGGGTAGGAGCCGGTTAGAACTGATAAATCCCGTAATTTTTTTTGAAAGGACTGGTGGGGATTCGAACCCGCAAATTCCAGTGAGTAGTCTGTTGCGTTAATCATATTTTCTGTAATAATATTCGTAAAGCTTCTTTAGGGGTTGCATGTGTTTTCACTGATGATACGCAGATTTCTGCATTTAGGGGATGAGTATATGCCTTTTTAAAATTTTTTTTATAATAATTGGATTTCTGCACTAAGTGGATAGGTACATGTATTTTTTGTGAAAATACATTTCTGCATTTAGTGATGAAAAACCAACTTCTATTTTCTGTGATAATACTCAGAGCTCTGCATTTAGGGGATTTGTACATGTACTTTCTGTGGTCATATTCAGATTTCTGCATTTAGGGGGTAACTACATGTACCTTCCTGTGGTGATGCTGGGAGCTCTTTTAGTATAAATAGTATCCCCATCTTCTGGAAACTCTGTGCTAGAAATTTCCTGTTGAAGTCTTGTGTCTGTTTTGAAATGGTTATACTCTCAATATGGCTCTACACAGCTGGGCTTAAAAAAACAGCAACAACAGTAACAATAACAATAACAAGGGGGATAAGTACATGCACTTTCTGTGGTTATGTTCAATTTTCTGCATTTATGGGATAGCTTCATATACTTTCTGTGGTCATGTTCAGATTTCTGTATATAGGGGATAACTACATTTCTGTGCTCATATTCAGATTTGTGCATTCAGGGGATAACTATGTGAAATGTCTGTAGTCGTATTCTGATTTCTGCGTTTAGGGGATAACTACATGAACTTCTGTAGTCATTCAGATTTCTGCATTTAGGGGATAACTACATGAACTTCTGTTAGCCATTTTATCTGATTTCTGCGTTTTAGAGAATATCTACATGAACTTTCTGTAGCTGTATTCTGATTTCTGCATATAGGGGATAACTAAATGTATTTTTTTGTGATCATATTGAGATTTCTGCATTTTGGGGATAACTACATGAACTTTCTGTAGTCATATTCTGATTTCTGTGTTTAGGGGATAATACTTGTACTTTGGTCATATTCACTTATTCAGGTTTCATTATTGAGGGAGCAACTACATGTACTGTGCATGGTCATATTCAGATTTCTGCATTTAGGGGATAATTGCATGAACTTTCTGCAGTCATATTCTGATTTCTGCATTTAGGGGATAACTACATGAACTTTCTGCAGTCAATTCTATTTCTGCTTTAGGGATAATTGCATAACTTTCTGCAGTCATATTCTGTTTCTGCATTGGATATTGCATGAATTTCTGCAGTCATATTTGTTTCTGCATTTAGGAAATTGCATGAACTTTCTGCAGTCATATTCTGATTTCTGCATTTAGGGGGATACCCCCATGGGGATGCCAGGAGCTCTTTGTATCACCACTGTCTGGAAAATGTGCTAGAAATTTCCTCTTTTCTGTCATTCTCTGTGTTTCTGCCTTGTTCATTTGCTTTCTTTATGATTTTTTCCCTATCACTTTCTGCCTGGCTAGCCCATTCACCTGTATGTGTTTGATAAAGTCTTACCAGCTTTCTCTTAGGATCAATAATTGGGTACATGTATTAAGTGCTTCTCCTTAGATTATGTGTGTAAATGCATTAATATGTGTACTTATTTTTTCCCTTTTGTTTTTCCTGTTGAAATATTGTGTATGTTTTGAGATGGTTATTGCCTGATATGGTTCTGCGCAGTTGGCTGGGCTTTAAACAGAAATATCAATAACAATGGGATAAGTACACTTCCCATGGTCATATTCAGATTTCTGCATTTAGGAGACTGCATGTTTTTTGTTTTGAATGATACTGAAATTTTTGCATACTGAGGTTTTTGCATTCGGGGATACATACTTGTATTTTCAGGGCTGATAGATTTATGCTTTAGAGGATATGTACTTGGATTTCTACTCCTGTGGGATCTATGATGTCTCCAGTAGGCTGATTCCATTGATCTGGGATCCTTCTGATAGACTGGTTCAATAGGCTATTGTACTGTGATGCTTCTGATAGACTAGTGAGCATTCTCAAAGGTAATTGATTCATGTTGTTACTAATTAGTCCTTTTGTTTCCGTGTCTACCATGCTGATTCAACCAGGTAACTTTATCATGTTTAATTTCACATTCTTCATCATTGCCATGTGCCTTGCTGCATGGTGTTGGCAGTCATGGCCCTCACTGCTCATGCATGGCCTTCCATCTATCTTTTGTCACTGCAAGTACAATCCCTCCTTTTCTGTCCTCATCTACTCTGCAAAACTGTCCAATATTTTCTTCCTAGGTCTACTTCATCATCATCATCATCATCAGGTGCCTTGCCGCATGGCGTTGGCGATCATGGACTTCCATCTGTCTCTATCTCTTGTTGCCTCAAGCATCTCTTCCACCCTCTTTGTCCTCAGCCACTCTGCAAGTCCGTCTAGTATCTTCTCCCTGGTCTACCTGGTGCTCTCTTCCCCTCCAGCTTTCCCTCGTGACCAGGTGCTCCAATTTCCCCCTCCTCATAAAATGGCCTACAAATGTTGCCTGTCTTTTCCTGATCTTCCTTATGAATGATCTTCTTGTGTCTTCCTCCATCAAGACTGTCTCGTTTTCTCTTTGCTGTCCATGGAACACTCAATATTCTTCTTAGAAAACACATCTCGGCTGCCTCAATCTTGTTCTGGCTTTGCTTGTTGACTGTCCACGTTACTTAGTATTCTTTTTCTCTCCAGCTTTCCTGTTACGAGGTGCTCTAGTTTCTTGTGCCTCTTAAAATGCCTTTTATATGTTTTTGTCTTGTCCTAGTCTTCTTCATGAATGTTCTTTTGGTGTTTGCCTCTTTCAGGACTGTCTCATTTGTTTTCTTTGCTGTCCATGGAACTCTTAACATTCTTCTTAGAAACCACATTTCAGCTGTCTCAATCTTGTTCTGACTTTCCAAGCTTCGCATCATAGGGCAGTATCTATTCTATATAACACTGAAGAACTCTCTTCCTGATGTTGAGTGAAGGCATTTGTTGGTAAGAACGTGTTTCATCTTCTTGAATGTTGTTTTAGCTTGGCCGATTCTACTGGCTATTTCTGGTGTGCATCTGCCATCTGGAGAAATGAGTGTTCCTAGATATGTATACTTATCAACCTGTCTCAGTGTTGTGCCATGTGTGTGTGTGTTTTTGTTTGTTTTGCTTTGTTTTTGCATGAGGGGTTTTCTTGTTTTTTACTGATTATCATGACTTCAGTTTGCTTAGTATTTAGCTCCAGCCCTACTGACAAGATTTTGTAGGTCTTTTTCATTTTCTGCAATAAGGATAGTGTCATCTGCATAATGAAGATTGTTTAGCATTTTTCCTCCAACCTTTATCCTGGGACATTCTAGGTTTTTGATGATGGTTTTGCTGTAAAGTGAAAACAAATCTGGTGACATACTACATCCCTGCCTAACCCTTCTTTTGATATTTTGGAAATAGCTTATATATCATTTTCTAATGTCATTGTTGCTGTTTGTTCCCAATATATATTCCTTATCATTCTTAGATCTTTCCCATTAGCATTGAGCCTTTCTATTGGGTTGATCAGTTCTTCATGTCTTATCTGACCAAAAGCCTGAATATAATCAACAAAACTTAAAATAAATCCTTTTTCAATTCAGTTGATCTTTTTATGAGAGTTCTTAAGATGTAAGTGACACTAATAGTTCATTTTCCTGCAACGAATCCACATTGTTCTTCTGCTGTTTCTGTTTTGATTTTGTTCCTTGTTCTTCATAATGATTATTCTTAATAGAACCTTTGTCGCATGGCTTATCAAGCTGATTGTATGATGGAGTTCACATTCTATAGGCCCTGCTTTCTTTGGAAGCACAGTGAAAATTGATTTTGACATATCTTTTGGGATTTTTCTGGTGTCATAAGTTTCATTCTTAGGATGTATTTGGCATAAATAATTCCTTTCCCTTAAGTAAATCCATGTTCTTGTGCTTTTTCTGTTTTGATTCTGTTCCTTGTCCCCATCATGAATATTCTTAATAGGATCTTTGTCGCATGACTCATCAGATTTCAGATTGCTAACATAGAATTTTGGAATTAAGCAGGAAAAGTGTGTTTTAAATGGATACCTCTTAACCATATCATAAAAAAGGTATTTATTTCTAAAAATAAAGAGTTGGAAACATTAAAACCATATAAATATATAAAAGTAGGGAACGGTATGATGAAGAAGCCTGACATTAATTTGCACTCATAAAACATGTAAGTCTATTAAACTTTTGCTGTTGATTAAAATTCTGATGACCAAGATTTTTCACTTTGAAGTCATGAAACTGAAATTAGATATAGTGAATTCAAACAGGTGTGGTTTGTAAAGCATTGTTTTGGGTGTGATGATTTCAATATTTATTACATTAAAAACATACTACAGAAGAATAAAGGCACCAAGAGTAAACTGTTGACTAAATTGACCTTTGTAATGATGTCACATGATGATGATTGTAGAATATGCTGGATGAAAAAATGGAGGTGTCTTTCGGAATTGATCCTTGTCATGTCAAAGACAGTCGGAGGAAAGCCTTTAATCAGAAAGGGAGCAAATTGTGCCATTTCCTCCCCCCCCCCCCCCCCTTTTTTTCCCCCACCACCAGATGGAGAGGAATTTTGTTGGAGGATGTATTTGGAGATGGTGAAAAACTGATTCTGAGAAGAAAACAGGCAAAATTGTGCATGTGTGTGTGTATGTGTGTGTGTGTTTCACTATTGGTATTCTGTGTAATTTTGTTTTGATAATGTGTTTTACAGAGAGAGAGAGAGTGGGTGTAGGTGTATGAGTGGTTGTGTAAGCATTCTCTTTTTTCTTTTTGTATTTACTTGTTTGTTTTTGTTATGAATATAAGAATTTTTTTTCTTTTTTTTTTCCCCCAAAGATCTTACTATCTGTGTGTGTGTGTGTGTGTGTGTGTGTGTGTGTGTGTGTGTGTGTGTGTGTGTGTGTGTGTGTGTGTGTTGTGTGTGTGTGTGTGTGTGTGTGTTTTGAGAGGGTGGGGTAATTGGTGATAATGACAATGCTAAGATGAAAGTGGACAAAGTGAGTGTGTGTGTGTGTGATGTGTTTGTGTGTGTGTGTGTGTTTTTTTTAAATTTTTTTTTTTTGAGAGGGTGGGGTAATTGGTGATAATGACAAATTTGTTACTGAGATGAAAGTGGGCGAGTGTGTGTGTGTGTGTGTGTGTGTGTGTGTGTGTGTGTGTGTGTGTGTGTGTGTGTGTGTGTGTGATGTGTTTGTGGGTTGTTGTGTGTGTGTTTTTTTGTTTTGTTTTTGTTTTTTAAGAGTGGGTGGGTTTTTTTTTGGTATTTGTGTGTTTTGTTATTGATATTAAAGTGTGTGTGTTGTGTGTGTGTGTGTGTGTGTGTGTGTGTGTGTGTGTGTGTGTGTGTGTGTGTGTGTGTGTGTGTGTGTGTGTGTGTGTGTGTGTGACAGCCCTTCAGAAGCTGTGAGGAGTATATGTGTTGATTTTCATATCAGTGTGATTCTGATGAACTTTGTGTTTAAGCTGATTGTGGGGGAGAGAGTCTGTACATCATTATTATTGATATTGTCATTATCATGAATATATTATTCTTGGTATGATGATGATGATAATGATCGATGATGATCATCATCATCATTTGTATCATTTCTTCTTACCTTTCCCTCAGAGAGTTGAAACAAAGTGTGTGTGGGTAGTGGAGAGAGGTTGATACCAAAAAAGGTTGATACCAAATTGAGACAATATATGCAAGTCTGAGTAGTGATCTCTGGAGACTGTGTCAAAACATGTCTGCTTTCTTGGCTATTAGAGTATATATGGATGCATCTTTACATCTTATGTTCAGGGACAGCTGACAGAAAGCTGTAGACTGTATAAAGTTAGATCACACACCTGTCTTTGACCAGTTTAACCCTTTGACTCCCACAGCATGTCCAGCATCAACCATGCTAGCGAAGCAAAACCTTGGCCCTTTGATTCTCTCACCTTGTCCACCAGCTTCCTGCAGGAAGCTGATGGATAGTGTGATGTGTCAGAGGGCCAAGTTTTTACAGTTAGTGGATATGGTGTGGGACTCGACTGGTTAAAAGACAGTAGTTGAATGTAAAATGTCAGGTCATATACCTACCAAGAGAAATAAAGTGGATAGTTTCTTTTCTTTTCTTTTTTTTCTTTTTATTGCACTGTACTCGCATTTGATTTCCTTTTCCTATCATAATTTTCATCTCATATGTATGTTTTTTTCCTTTCATATGAGTGTTTATATTGTATTTTTCTGGGGTCTCTGGGTTTATGGATGGATCTTTACAGTCTTTTGTTTTTCTTCGTGAAATTCAGAACTTGACAGTAAATGGTTAACTCCAGTGGCATGTCTGTTTAAAAAAAAAAAAGCTGTTGATTGACTCATTGCTTTGATGCGAATGACTCCAAAAATGTCTTGGATATTGAAAGATGCAGTGTAACTGCTGGTGTCAATATTGGATCAGCATAAAGATTTGATTGACCAGATCAGATCCTGCTTGTGTGTACTTTAAAAATTGTGGGGGAAACATTGGATCAGTGCAGAGATTTTATTGACCAGACTAGATCTGCTTGTGTTTACTGTAAAAGTTAAGGGGATACATTTTGTGCTGATGCCAAAGTGAAGATTTTTGTTTTTTTGAAGATTGATCATTTTGACCATCTCTTTAGTATGTGTGTGTGTGTGGTGTGTGTGTGTGGTGTGTGTGTGTGTGTGTGTGTGTGTGTGTGTGTGTGTGTACATATGTATCTGTGTGGGTGGATGTTTAACCATCTTTCATATATATATATATATATATATATATATATATATATATATGTGTGTGTGTGTGTGTGTGTGTGTGTGTGTGTGTGTGTGTGTGTGGATGTGGGTGGTTTTTTTTTCTTTTTGCCTTTTTTTTTTAGGGCGAGTGGGCGGATATTGTTTGGTATTTGTGAGAGTGTTTTGTTATTGATATTTAAGTGTGTGTGTGTCTGTGGTTGTGTGTGTGATTGTGTGTGTTCCCCCGTGGGATGTCAGGGCTCTTTCAGTATAAATAGTATCCCCAACTTCTGGAAATTCTGTGCTAGAAATTTCCTCTATTCTGTCACTCTCTGTGATTGTTTCTTCCTCCTTTGCTTTGTCATTTCTTCCTATCATTTTCTGCCTTGCTGGTCCATTCACCTGTATGTGTTCGATAAAGTCTTGCATACTTTCTCTTAGGATTGATAATTGGGTACATGTATTAAGTGTATTTTTGGCCCTAGAGAAGTGAGATATGCAGAAGCAATTTTAGGTAATGTATGCCCGTTTTTATATGTTTTTGTGTCCTTCTGAATGTTTGAATTTGTATTAAGGTGTGTTTTTTAAATCCCGTGTGCGATAAATTGGACGGATTGGTCAGTGCTGAGGGCATCTCCTTAGATTATGTGGGCGAATGCATTGACGTGTCCTTTTTTTTTTTTGTTTTTTTTTTTTTTTTTTGCTGTTGAAGTTTTGTATACATGTGCTTTGAAACGATTATAGCCCTGATATGGCTCTACACAGTCGGCTGGGTTTTAAACAAAAACGATAAAAGCACAAAACAAGTGTGTGTGTGAGTTTGTTTTCTTAGGGCAGGTATTGTTTGGTATTTGTGTGAGTGTTTTGTTATTGCTATTAAAGTGTGTGTGTGGGCGCGTGTGTGTGAAGATTGATTTCTTGACCATCTGTGTGTGAGTGAGAGTTGTGCGTGTGTTTATGTATGTATGTGTGTGGGTATGTGTTTTACCATATTTTGTGTACGGGAGTGTATGTGTGTGCGTGATGTGTGTGCGTGATGTGTGTGTGTGTGTGTGTGTGTTTAGGGTGGGTATTTTTTATATTTGTGTGAGTGTCTTGTTATTGATGATAAAGTGTGTGGTGTGTGTGTGTGTTCCAGTGTTGGTGTTCTGTGTAGTTTTTAGTTTAATTTTGTTTTTTGTTTTGATAATATTGTAGTGTTTACAGAGAGATAGAGGAAGAGATAGAGAGCGAGAGAGAGAGAGAGAGAGTGTGTGTGTAAGCATTTTCTTTTTTCTTCATGTATTTACTTGTTTTAGTGCATGTGTCATGAATGGCTGACTTTTTTGATTTTTTTTGTTTTCTAAAGTTTTTTTTTTTTTGAGAGGGTGGGGTAATTGGTGATAATGGCAAATTGATACCGAGATGAAAGTGGGCAAAGTGTGATGTGTTTGTGGGGTGTGTGTGTGTTTCTAAAAAAAATTTTTAGGCGGGTATTTTTTGTTATTTGTGTGAGTGTTTTGTTATGAAAGAGAGTGTGTGTGTGTGTGTGTGTGTGTGTGTGTGTGTGTGTGTGTGTGTGTGTGTGTGTGTGTGTGTGTGTGTGTGTGTGTGTGTGGTCCTGTGGTCATGACAGCCCTTCAGAAGCTGTGAGGGGTATATGTGTTGATTTTCATATCAGTGTGATTCTAGTGGACTTTGTGTTAAGCTGATTGTGGGGGAGAGAGTCTGTACATCATTATTATTGAAATGATACAAATAATGATGATGATGATGATGATGATCATCATCATCATTTGTGTCATTTCTTCCCGTCTTTTCCTCGGAGTTGAAACAGTGTGGGCAAATAGAGAGAGGTTAATACCAAAAAAGGTTGATACCAAATGTGCGTGAATGCATCGACATGTGTGTACTTCTTTTTCTGATATGGCTCTACGCAGTCAGCTGGGTTTTAGACAAAAACAGTAATAATAATAATAATAATAAATGTGTGTGTGTGTGTGTGTTTTTTTTGTTGTTTTTTGTATTTTGTTTGTTTGTTTTTTGTTTTTTTTAGGGCAGGTATTGTTTGGTATTTGCGTGGGTGTTTTGTTATTGATATTAAAGCTGTGTGTGTGCGTGTGCCCGCGCACGTGCGTATGTGTGAAGATCGATTATTTTACCATTTCTTTAATGTGTGTGTATGTGAGTATTGTATGTGTGTT
>CM060305.1:30063865-30161365 GCA_030674185.1 Monoplex corrugatus | reverse complement strand
TGGGTGCACATGTGTCCTGTCTGAACGCCAAGTAAGTTGTTAACACATGTTGTTCCCCCGTTGGGATGCCGGGGGCTCTTTCAGTATAAATAGTATCCCCACCTTCTGGAAAAATTCTGTGCTAGAAATTTCCTCTTTTCTTTCACTTTCTTTGTTTCTTGGTTACTCCTTTGCTTTCTGTCATTTCTTCCTATCATTTTCTGCCTTGCTGGTCCATTCACCTGTATGTGTTCAATAAAGTCTTACATACTAAGTGCATTTTTGACTCTTTTGTTTGCTGTTGAGGTATGTTTTGAAACTGTCATAGCCCTGATATGGCTCTACACAGTCAACTGGGCTTTAAACAAAAATAACAATAACACAGGTTGTACTTATACCATGAGTGTTGTTGTTTGTTTGTTTGTTTTTTAACTGTGGACATGGAACTGCATAGTGCCATGAAATTTGTGTTCAGTTAGACATAAAATTGTTAGATTACGAACTTTTCCCATTAGATTGTGGATTGTGAGTATAAATTGTGGTTTGAGATTACAAAACTACAAACATTTGTTACGCATTATTGTAATGTTTTCCATAGACTTCGGTAAACTTTTGATGCACAATTAGTATCAGGGCAGGGCAGTAGGTTTTCAGTACATCATTGAAATTTGCCCCATAGTTAAGTAAATCTTGTCAGAATATTAACAAGATGAAAGCATCTTGTCAGAATATTAACAAGAAGAAAGCAAAGCAGTGTCGCCCTAATGACCAGAAGCAAAGCAGTGTCGCCCTAATGACCAGAAGTTTTCAGTCCCTGTTGTCGAAGTGTTTACAAAATTCACGAATAGCGATTTCACAGTAAATGCTGCCTGCTTTCAGGCCCACCCAGCTCATTTTGACAATGATGTGACACGATGTACAAAAAGCTGGCACACTATAGGTGGCAGCACACTCAGAGGGAGTGCAACTACCTTCAGGCTAGTTGCATAATGAGAAGATGTGCTGTCCACCAAGAGCCCAAGGTACTGTAGATGGCCTTACAGTCAGGCTGGTTTTGTGATGGGAACAATGAAGTATTGACTTGGATCTGACATGACGTGGAACCATCAAGAGCCCAGCACACTGTAGGTGGCAACAGACTCAAGATGGGAGTGCCGCGGCCTTCAGGCTGGGTTTGTGATGGCAGCCCAGCACACTGTAGGTGGTAGCACACATATAGGAGAGTGACCTTAACCTCAGGCTGGTCTGGTGGGCCATGTATTGGGACTATGCTGACATTTTGAGTGTGCAGCACTTTGCTGTTGGGTCAGATCATGGCTGTGGTGGGCCGTTTGGCAGTAGCAGCTTGTGGATATGGAAAAAGTCCTTTGTTGCTTTCATAGTGTTTGTATTTACAGGTTTGTGCTAGGTCAGGTGGAAAAAGAGAGAGAGGAAAGGAAAAAAGAAAAGTAGGAGGGAAAAACCGGAAACATTCAATCTGTTAGCAAGCTGCAAGAGAAGAATGTATCCCATAGAAACAGAAAGCAGCACAGCAACAACCACAAATACATGCCTATGACAGTTCCTGTACCAGTTTTGTGTGTATGTGTGGAATGGATGTGACCGTGCTAATTAAAAAAAGAAAAAGAAAAGAAAGGAAAACAAAAAGAAAAAAAAAGAACAAAGAAAAAATGTCAGAAAAGGAAAAGAAAGAAGAAAAAAAAACAAATGAGCAAACAAAAAAAAAGAAAGAAAAAAAAAGACCATACTGTGTAGATTGCAAACCTGTTTCTAGCAGGATCTTCGGTGGTTCATGACTGGCTGCTGGCAGCACGGGACACCAGCAGTATTGACACTGTGTGCTGTTGACAAGCATGGGGGACATCAGCGGCAACATTGTGATCTTCACTGCTTCTTGGTGGATTGTGTGAAATGTGTGAAGTGACAACAGAATTATTGTGATCTTTAGTGCATCCATAAGTGGTGTGATGTGCATGTATTGTGTGAAGGTCTGGTGGGCCATGTATTGGGACTATGCTGACATTTTGAGTGTGCAGCATTTTGCTGTTGGGTCAGATCATGGCTGTGGTGGCCATTTGGCAGTAGCAGCTTGTGGATATGGAAAAAGTCCTTTGTTGCTTTCATAGTGTTTGTTTTTACAGTGATTTTTTTAAGTGGATTTGTGGTGTCATGGGACACTACTTTTCCTGGAGTGACAGACCAGGGGACCACTTTACCTTGTGGTGGGGATCCTTATGATTGTGGTGTGAAAAACTCAAAAGTTCCTGCGAACGAATGACCTTGTGTATTACGGTGGTGTGTGAAGGCCTGAAGTTCCTGGGAACGAATGACCCTGTGTTGTATGGTGATTTGTGAAGGACTTATGTTCCTGGGAGCGAATGACCTTGTGTTTTATGGTGATTTGTGGAGGACTTGAGTTCCTGAGGATGGATATACAACCATCTTTCATGATGGTGCGTGTTGTGAGTTGAGGGATGTTTGGATCCGTAACGTAAATCCCTTTTCTTTGTGATGTGGAGTATGTAGAATATTGTTGAAAGCATGGATGTTGCGTGTGTATATTCAGGCTGTGTTAGTGTGAGATGAATTTTTTTCTTGCCATTCTTCCCATGTCATTTTCTATTTGAAAATTTTTTACTGTGTATGTGGTTTCTGTATGTGCATTTTTTTTTTTAAGGGGCATGTAATATTTGTGTGTGCATTTTCCCCCGTTAGGTTGCCGGGGGCTCTTTCAGTATAAATAGTATCCCCACCTTCTGGAAATTCTGTGCTAGAAATTTCCTCTTTTCTGTCACTCTCCTTGTTACCTTGCTTTCTGTCATTTCTACTTATTTTCTGCCTTAATGATCCATTCACCTGTATTTTTTCGATAAAGTCTTACGTACTTTTTCTTCGGATTGATAATTGGGTACATGTATTAAGTGCATTTTGGGCTCTAAGGAGGTGAGATATGCGGAAGCAATTTTCGGTAGTTTATCCTGTTTTTATATATGTTTTGGTGTCCTTATATATGCTTATATTTGTATTCAGGTGTGTTTTTTAAATCTCCCCTGTGTGATAAATCGGACGGAATGGTCCTACGCCGAGGGCATGTCCTTAGATCATATGCGCGAATGCATTGATATGTGTACTTAATTTTCTTTTCCTTTTTTTTTCCTGTTGAAGTTTTGTGTGTTTTGAAGCGGTTATAGCCTGATATGGCTCTGCGCAGTCGGCTGGGCTTTAAACAACAATAAAAATAAAGTAAAAGTGTGTGATATGGTGTGTGTGTGAGGTATGTGTGTTTGTGCTTGCTTTTTTTTTTTCCTTTGACATGTCATATGTGTGGTCTTGTTATTCTTTTCTTTTTTTTTTTTTTTTCAAATCTTGTAATGTATGGTTTCTCACTTTGCTGGGATGGGATGTTGGGGAGGGGGGGGTATGGGGGGGCTGTGTTTATGTGGAGATGGGCATGATGTGTGGTGTGTGTGTGTGTGTGTGTGTGTGTGTGGTGCACAAATACACTGATTCTTCTCCTGATGAGTCTGCATTTTGAAAAAGTACAAGGAACCTTTCCTTAAGATATAAAATGATATGCGAGACAAAATCCAGAAAGAGAGAAAAGGAAAAAGACATTTTCCATGATGCAGATAGTAGGAGCCTAAAATAGAAAAAAAAGAACAAGGAGTTCTTAGACAAGAGATTAAGACAAGAATCAAAACGGAAAAAAGGGAAGAGCAAGGAAGTCTCCTTATTACAAAAAATGGAAAACTGAATAAAAACATAAAGCAGAGAGATGGTCTAGCTTCAAGCACAGCTAAAATTAAAGAGTGACTCACATTTATGTGGGATCCACCTCTTCTCCTTAAAAATTAAAAAAAAAAACAACAACAGCACTGAAGAAAAAAACTAAACAAAGAAAAGTACAGTATGTGCTGACATTCAGGCAAAATTGTTCACTTGACAAGGTTGAAATAGGAAAGTTCAGGGTTCATCAGTACTCTCTCATTCATGAAAAAGAATTACATTTTTATTCTTCAATTCATAGTCACCATTCGTTAGCTTACTTGTTTGATTTCACAGTTACGTTGTACTTAAAGTTACTGTTGTTTCCTATGTTACTGTTGTTCTCTAAGTTACTGTTGTTCTTCAGGTTACCATTATCCAAAGACTGTTCTTCATGTTACTGTTCTCATTACTGTTGTTCTCCATCTTACTGTTCTCTAAGTTACTGTTGTTCTTCTCCTCTGGTGGGAACGCTGGGTGCTCTTTCAGTATAAAGTATCCCCACCCTCCGGAAATTCTGTGCTAGAAATTTCCTCTTTTCTGTAATTCTCTTTGTTTCTGCCTTGCTTTTTTGCTTTCTGTCATTTCTTCCAATCATTTTTGTTTTGCTGGTATATTCACCTATATGTATTCGAAAAAAGTCTTCATACTTTCTCTTAGGATTGATAATTGGGTACATGTATTGTGCATTTTTGAATCTAGGGAAATGAGATATGGGGAAGCAATTTTAGGTAATTTAGGCCTGTTTTTGTGTGTATATGATTTAGTGCTAGGGTCATCTCCTTAGATTATGTGCACAAATGCATTGGAATATGTACTTAATTTTCTTTTTTACCTGTTTGAAGCATTGTGTATGTTTTGAAACGGTTATAGCCTTGATATGACTATATAGTTAGCTGGTCTTTAAACAAAAAAATAGCAATGACAATGTTATTCTTCTCTTTACTGTTGTTCTCCAGGCTACTGCTGTTCTCCAGTTTACTTTTGTTCTCTAGTTTACTCTTCTCCAGTTTGCTGTTCTCCATGTCACTCTTGTTCTCCAGGTTACTGTTCAAGTTTTGGTAGTTCTCCAGCTTACTGTTCAAGTTTTGGTAGTTTTCCAACTTACTGTTCAATTACTTAGGGGAAGTTTCAACAGTTGGGGGGTAGACATAATGCTACCAATTTTGAAGAACAAGGTCTCCCAACAGTGTAAAAATCGCTCCACCAACGTACATCTCTCACAGTGGACGACGTATGTGAACTCTTGTCCTGCTGCCTCACCACCACCTACTTCACCTTCCAAGGTGAATTCTACCAACAAAAAGAAGGAGCAGCCATGGGCTCCCCAGTAAGCCCAATAGTAGCCAACCTGTTCATGGAGGATTTTGAAGAGAAAGCATTGGCTTCTTTCCACTCCCCACCACGATACTGGGGGCGCTACGTAGACGACACCATGACTATCCTCCCCTAGCAACTGGTCGAACAGTTCACAGAACATCTGAACAACCAACATCCAGCCATCAAATTCACGAGGGAAGTGGAACAGAACAACTCCATAGCCATGCTGGACACCCTCATCACCAGAACTGATGGCATTCTATCCTTCTCGGTCTACCGTAAACCAACTCATACGGACCAATATTTACAGTTCGACAGCCACCAGCCCCTTGAACACAAACTGGGAGTGATTCGAACCCTTACCCACAGAGCTAACACCATATGCAGTACCCAAGAGGCAAAAGACAAGGAGACAAACCACCTGAAAAAAGTGCTCACCATCTCGGGCTACAAAAAGTGGGCCTGGAACAGCCCGGGAGGCAGGAAATCCAACACCGCATCCCAACAGCCAGTGAAACAACACCAGCGCAAGGGACACATCACCATCCCATACGTAGGAGGTGTGAGTGACGCTCTGTCCAGAAAGATCAGAAAACTGGGGTGGCTGTACATTCCAAACCTTCCAACACCATACGCAGCCAGCTGGTCACCCCCAAGGACAAAACCAGCAAACTCGACAAAGCTGGCATTATATACAGAATAGACTGCCAGGACTGTAACCAACATTATGTCGGTGAAACTGAACGCCCCCTTCAGAAGAGACTAACAGAACACAAGAGGGACTCTTCTCCAGTAGGAGCTCACCTACACGCCGAAAAACATCAATTCAGTGCGGACAATGTCAACATCCTGGACAGAGAAAATAAGTGGTTCCAGCGAGGAGTCAAGGTGGCCATCTACATCGCAGCCACCAACCCCCCGCTCAACAGGGACCGGCGCCGTTACACCCTGCCCCCGGTGTACCATTCTCTGATTCGATCTCGTGAACTGGGTTCATCCCATGTTCGCGAGATCTGAGTAGAGATTCACGCAGACAGCATTAGAGCGCTGACGAAGATGGCGAGAACGCCATCGAAAGCTACGGAACTGTGAGTAGCGATTTTTACACTGTTGGGAGACCTTGTTCTTCAAAATTGGTAGCATTATGTTCAATTACTGTTCAATTACTCTTGTTGTCCAGCTTATGGTTGTATTCCAAGTTACTGTTGTTCTCCATATTACTATTATTCTCGAAGTCACTGATCACATTACTGGTGTTCTCTAAGTTCTCCAAAATACTGGTGTCTCAAGTTGGTGGTTCTCCAAGTTAAGGTTGTTATTCTGGTTACAAAAACTAAAAGAAATAAAATGTGAAGTTAGTTTGATTTTTTTTTTTTTTATCAAAGTTGAATATGTGAATTTAAATTTCCATTGCTTTTACTTCTATTATTTCATTAGGTGTGTTGTAATGTTAAATTTGAATATTTTGATTTTGGATGTTCTTTTCTGGAATTTGGATGTTCTTTTCTGGAACATAATTTACAGACATGTGTTGGTAATATTGTGGAATACATATTGCAATTGCTGTGAGTATCTAGTATTGTCATGATGTTGGGGAACACATTCGACTTGCTCTGAGTATTTTGTTATTTTTATGATAATGTTTTGTATTACATTTTCCAGTTGCTCTGAATATCTTGACATTATCACAATAATATTGTGAACCAGCTATTTCAGCTTGTTGCTCCAAGTATCTTATGATTATAATGATGTAGTTATCTGAACATGATTATGATCACATAGTATGATAATGATAAGGTCAAGTATTTTAGCATGATTATGATGACATAGCATGATTATGATGACATAGTATGATTATGATTTGGTTTTTGTTGTTGTTGTTGTTTGGTTTTTTGGGGGGTGGAATGGGGGATGTTGGTAGAGGGAAAATGTGGGAGAGGAAAAGAAACAGGTAGAGAGATGTGTTGGAGGAAGGGAAAATTTTTGGAAAGTCAGGAATGGGAAAGAGAGGGGGTTGAGTGGGAGGGAAGGGGTTGAGAAAGGAGAGAAGGGGATTGTGGTGGGAGGGAAGGGGGTTGTGGTGGTGGAGGGAAGGGGGTTGTGGTGGGAGGGAAGGGGGTTGAAGGTGGGAGGGAAGGGGTTGGGAAGGGTGGGAGGGAAGGAGGGGTGTGGGAAGGGGTGGGGTGGGGGGGAGGGGGTTGTGAAGGGTTGGGGTGGGGTGGGAAGGGGTTTGGGGGGAGGGAGGGAAGGGTGGTTGGGGAGGGAGGGAAGGGGGTTGGGGATGGGGAGGGTGAGGGAAGGGGGTTGGGAAGGGGATGGGGAGGGCGGGACAGGGTTGGGGAGGGAGGGGTGGGAGGGGGTTGGGGAGGGATGGGTTGGGGGGGCCTTGGGCAGGGTGTGCGTGTGAATGTGTGTGTGTTTCGGATATAACGGCTTGTTTTCTTTCTGTTTCAGGTGAGACACGCTCCTGCAGATGATGGTTGAGCCTTTACCAACAACCATGGTGATCTTCTGAACTAAAGATAAGTTGTTTATATGTCTATTAATGTTTAAACGTTTTCTTTTTTGATGGGCACGCATGGTGGGTGTTTTCATGTTTCCATAAGCCAGACACTGACATGGCTTACAGGATTTTTAACATGCATACTATTGCATATTTGACATTTTGTGTGCGTATACACATGAAAGGACAGGTCTAGACAGTGGCAAGACTGCCCTCATGCTGACCTGGAAGATTGGGAAAAAACACTCCATCTTTTTTCCCACCAGGCAGAAATTCTAGGCGGATTGAACCCAGGCCTTTCCTATTGGAAGTCGGATATTTACCCACTATGCTATGCCCATTGTATTAGTTTAAAGCTGTTGCAGTTAAAATTTTCATAGCATTGAGTTATGATGGTTGTATTATTGATAGCTTGTACGAGTATGAGTGATATTGTTTAACTGATTAATGAGTATTTTTTAAATTAATTTATGTAGGGTTTTTGTATTAAATTCAGCTTTGTTGCTATACCATACTTTGAAGATTATAAGTTGTTTCAGTTGTAATGTGTAGGAATAATAAACTTACACTTGTACTATGAATGAAAAATAGTATTCAGTTTTTTGAGGTCATGTTATTTGTAACCAGAAAAAAACATGAAAGAAGAATAAGAATGCATATTTAATAAAACAACATTTGCATTTCATGTTATTTGTGTTGAACGTTAGGTCTAAAATTCATTTTTGTACGAGTTACTGGAATTGAAAAGGATGGGAGTGGGGGTGGACAGTATTATTTGTGGTTTTGCAGTATTAGGTATTACATCTGTTTTTTTGTTGGTTTTTTTTTTGGTCTTATGATTGCAGATATGATTTCCCTGGAGGAAAAGGATGATAGTGGTCTACAGAGCCAAGATGCCAGCACCAAATCACAATTGAAGAATTACGTGAAACCATGGACTCCAGTCAGGGAAAGTAATCTTTGTTGATCATGTGCTGTCATGTTTTTAAACCTTTATTTCTACAGGTGGAACATCATGTTTTAAACCATTATTTCTGCAGGTGAGATTGTCATGTTTTAAACTTTTATTTCTGCAGCTGAGACATCTTGTTTTGAACCTGTATTTCTGCAGGTGAGACATATTTTCAGCCTGTATTTTTCAACGTGAGACACCCTGTTTTAAACCTTTATTTCTGAAAGTGAGACATCATGTTTTAAACCTTTTATTTCTACAGGTGAGACATCATGTTTAAATCTATTCTGTCTACAGATGAAACATCACGTTTTAAATCTTTATTTCCACAGGTGTCACAACATGTTTAAACCTTATATTACAGGTGAGACATCATGTCTTAAACCTTTATTTTTGCAGGTGAGATGTCATGTCTTAAATGTATATTTCTACACATGAGACATCATGTTTTAAACCTTTATTTCTGCAACTGAGACATCTTGTTTTAAAGCTATATTTTTGCAGGTGTGACATCATGTTTTAATTGTTTAATTCTGCAGGTGAGACGACATGTTTGGACCTTATTTCTATTGGTGAGACATGTTTTAAACCTTTGTTTCTGCAGGTGTGACGTCTTGTTATAAACCTTTATTTCTACAGATGAGACATGTATTAATTTGAAATTTTATTTCTACAGGTGAGACATCAAATTTTTAACCTTTGTTTCTGCAGATGTGACATCTTCTTTTAAACCTTTTCTTCTACAGGTGAGACATCAAGTTTTAACCTTTTTTTTTTATAGGTGAGACATCATATTTGCTTTATTTCTACGGGTGAGACATCAAGTTTTAACCTTTTATTTCTACAGGTGAGACATCATCTTTTAACCTTTATTTCTATAGGTGAGACAACATATTTTAAACCTTTATTTGTATAGGTGAGACAACATGTTTTAAATCTTTTGTTTCTACAGGTGAGACATCATATTTTAAACCTTTATTTCTACAGGTGAGACTTCATGTTTTAAATCTTTGTTTCTGCAGGTGTGACATCTTGTTTGAAACCTTTATTTCTACAGGTGAGACATCATATGTTAAACCTTTATTTCTACAGATACAACATGTTTTAAACCTGTATTTTTACAGGTGAGACATCATGTTTTAAACCGTCATTTCTACATTGAGACATGTTTTAAATCTTTCTTCCGTACCGGTGAGACATTGTTTTATACCTTTATTTCTACAGGTGAGACTTCATGTTTTAAGCCATTATTTCTACAGATGAGACATCATGTTTTAATCCTTTATTTCTGCAGGTGAGACATCATGTATTAAACCTTTATTTCTACAGGTGAGCGTCATATTTTAAATCTTTGTTTCTTCAGGTGTGACGTCTTGTTTTAGACCTTTATGTCTACAGGTGAGACATCATGTTTTAAACCTTTATTTCTACAGGTGAGACATCATCTTTTAAACCCTTATTTTTACAGGTGAAACATTATGTTTAAACCTTTATTTCTACAGGTGAGACATGTTTTAAACTTTTGTTTCTGCAGGTGTGACGTCTTGTTTTAAAACTTTATTTCTACAGATGATATAACGTTTTTAACTTTTGTTTCTGCGGGTGTGATGTCTTGTTTTAAACCTTTATTTCTTATAGATGTGACATCATGTTTTAAACCTTTATTTCTACAGATGAGACATGTTTTAAACCGATATTTCTACGGGTTATACATAATGTTTTTAACCTTTGTTTCTGCAGGTGTGACGTCTCCTTTTAAACCTTTATTTCTACAGGTGAGACATCAAGTTTTAAACCTTTTATTTCTACAGGAAAGACTTCATGTTTTAAACCTTTGTTTCTGCAGGTGTGACATCTTGTTTAAAACCCTTTATTTCTACAGGTGAGATATCAATGTATAAACCTTTATTTCTACAGACGAGACATCATGTTTTAAACCTTTATTTTCACAGGTGAGACACCATGTTTTTAACCTTTGTTTCTGCAGGTGTGACGTCTTGTTTTAAACCTTTATTTCTACAGGTGAGACATCTGTTTTTAACCTTTGTTTCTGCGGTGTGATGTCTTCTTTTAAGCCTTTATTTCTACAGGTGAGACATCATGTTTTAAACCTTTGTTTTTACAGGTGAGACATCGTTTTAAACCCTTATTTTTTACAGGTGAGACATTATGTTTAAACCTTTATTTCTACAGATGAGACATCATGTTTTAAACTTTTGTTTCTGCAGGTGTGACATCTTGTTTTAGACCTATATTTCTACAGGTGAGACATCATGTTTTAAACCTTTATTTCTACAGGGTGAGACATCATCTTTTAAACCCTTATTTTTACAGGTGAGACATTATGTTTAAATCTTTATTTTACAGGTGAGTCATCATGTTTTAAACTTTTGTTTCTGCAGGTGTGACATCTTATTTTAGACCTATATTTCTACAGGTGAGACATCATGTTTTATACCTTTATTTCTACAGGTGAGACATCATCTTTTAAACCCTTATTTTTACAGGTGAGACATTATGTTTAAATCTTTATTTCTACAGGTGAGTCATCATGTTTTAAACTTTTGTTCTGCAGGTGTGACATCTTATTTTAGACCTATATTTCTACAGGTGAGACATCATGTTTTAAACCTTTATTTCTACAGGTGAGACATCATCTTTTAAACCCTTATTTCTACAGGTGAGACATTATGTTTAAATCTTTATTTCTACAGGTGAGTCATCATGTTTTAAACTTTTGTTTCTGCAGGTGTGATGTCTTGTTTTAAAACTTTATTTCTACAGATGAGACATATTTTAAACCTTTATTTCTACAGGTGAGATAACATGTTTTTAACTTTTGTTTCTGCGGGTGTGACGTCTTGTTTTAAACCTTTATTTCTACAGATGAGACATGTTTTAAACCTTTATTTCTACAGATGAGACATGTTTTTAAACCTTTATTTCTACAGATGAGACATGTTTTAAACCGATATTTCTACGGGTGAGACATAATGTTTTTAACCTTTGTTTCTGCAGGTGTGACGTCTTGTTTTAGACCTATATTTCTACAGGTGAGACATCTGTTTTTAACCTTTGTTTCTGCAGGTGTGATGTCTCTTTTAAGCCTTTATTTCTACAGGTAAGACATCATGTTTTAAACCTTTATATCTACAGGTGAGACATCATGTTTTAAACCCATATTTCTACACATGAGATACCATGTCTTAAACTTTTATTTCTTCAGGTGAGACATGTTTTAAACCTTCGTTTTTGCAGGTATGACGTCTTGTTTTAAACCTTTATTTCTACAGATGAGACATCATGTGTTATCCCCTTATTTCTACAGGTGAGACATCATGTTTATAACCTTTGTTTCTGCGGGTGAGACATTATGTTTTAAACCTGTATTTCTACAGGTGAGACATCAAGTTTTAACCTTTTATTTCTACAGGTAAGACATGTTTAAACCTTTGTTTCTGTAGGTGTGACATCTTGTTTTAAACCTTTATTTCTACAGGTGAGACATCATGTTTTAAACCTTTATTTCTACAGGAAAGACTTCATGTTTTTAACCTTTGTTTCTGCAGGTGTGACATCTTGTTTAAAACATTTATTTCTACAGGTGAGATATCAATGTATAAACCTTTATTTCTACAGACGAGACATCATGTTTTAAACCTTTATTTTCACAGGTGAGACACCATGTTTTTAACCTTTGTTTCTGCAGGTGTGACGTCTTGTTTTAAACCTTTATTTCTACAGGTGAGACATCTGTTTTTAACCTTTGTTTCTGCAGGTGTGATATCTTCTTTTAAGCCTTTATTTCTACAGGTGAGACATCATGTTTTAAACCTTTGTTTTTACAGGTGAGACATCATGTTTTAAACCTTATTTTTTTACAGGTGAGACATTATGTTATAAACCTTTATTTCTACAGAGGAGACATCATGTTTTAAACTTTTGTTTCTGCAGGTGTGACATCTTGTTTTAGACCTATATTTCTACAGGTGAGACATCATGTTTTAAACCTTTATTTCTACAGGTGAGACATCATCTTTTAAACCCTTATTTTTACAGGTGAGACATTATGTTTAAATCTTTATTTCTACAGGTGAGTCATCATGTTTTAAACTTTTGTTTCTGCAGGTGTGACATCTTGTTTTAGACCTATATTTCTACAGGTGAGACATCATGTTTTAAACCTTTATTTCTACAAGTGAGACATGTTTTAAACCGATATTTCTACGGGTGAGACATAATGATTTTAACCTTTGTTTCTGCAGGTGTGACGTCTTGTTTTAAACCTTTATTTCTACAGGTGAGACATCTGTTTTTAACCTTTGTTTCTGCAGGTGTGATGTCTTCTTTTAAGCCTTTATTTCTACAGGTGAGATCATCTTTTAAACCCTTATTTCTACAGGTGAGACATTATGTTTAAACCTTTATTTCTACAGGTGAGTCATCATGTTTTAAACTTTTGTTTCTGCAGGTGTGATGTCTTGTTTTAAAACTTTATTTCTACAGATGAGACATATTTTAAACCTTTATTTCTACAGGTGAGATAACATGTTTTTAACTTTTGTTTCTGCGGGTGTGATGTCTTGTTTTAAACCTTTATTTCTACAGATGAGACATGTTTTAAACCTTTATTTCTACAGATGAGACATGTTTTAAACCTTTATTTCTACAGATGAGACATGTTTTAAACCGATATTTCTACGGGTGAGACATAATGTTTTTAACCTTTGTTTCTGCAGGTGTGACGTCTTGTTTTAAACCTTTATTTCTACAGGTGAGACATCTGTTTTTAACCTTTGTTTCTGCAGGTGTGATGTCTTCTTTTAAGCCTTTATTTCTACAGGTAAGACATCATGTTTTAAACCTTTATATCTACAGGTGAGACATCATGTTTTAAACCCATATTTCTACACGTGAGATCCTCTCACTTTTCGCTTTCCACGCACTAAGCTCAATACCTATGGTCCACGAGCCTTCTCTGTTTCTGGTCCACTCTCCTGGAACAAACTTCCTCTCTCAGTCCGTCAGCAACCTACTTTTGTCTCCTTCAAGTCCGCTCTCAAAACTCACCTTTTCTCCTCCGCATAAAATCCTAACCCCCTCTGCAGCCTGTCTCCGCTTGGAGGGAATCACATGGTTATAATATATAATTGTATATGCTATGCTCTCTATAATTTTCCATTGCTTTTATTCTTGCTTTTATTGCTTTTATTCTTTCTCCCCATTTATAGCCATGCGTGTGTTGTGTGTGTGTGTGTGTGCGTGCGTGTGTGTGCGTGCGTGCTTGCGTGCGTGCTTGCGTGTGTGTCTGCTTCAGCGCTTAGATTTGATTTTATCAAGATTTTGCGCTATATAAATATTGTAATTATTATTATTAATTATTATGTCTTAAACTTTTATTTCTTCAGGTGAGACATCATGTTTTAAACCTTCGTTTTTGCAGGTATGACGTCTTGTTTTAAACCTTTATTTCTACAGATGAGACATCATGTGTTAAACCCTTATTTCTACAGGTGAGACATCATGTTTATAACCTTTGTTTCTGTGGGTGAGACATTATGTTTTAAACCTGTATTTCTACAGGTGAGACATCAAGTTTTAACCTTTTATTTCTACAGGTAAGACATGTTTAAACCTTTGTTTCTGTAGGTGTGACATCTTGTTTTAAACCTTTATTTCTACAGGTGAGACATCATGTTTTAAACCTTTATTTCTACAGATGAGACATGTTTTAAACCGATATTTCTACGGGTGAGACATAATGTTTTTAACCTTTGTTTCTGCAGGTGTGACGTCTTGTTTTAAACCTTTATTTCTACAGGTGAGACATCTGTTTTTAACCTTTGTTTCTGCAGGTGTGATGTCTTCTTTTAAGCCTTTATTTCTACAGGTAAGACATCATGTTTTAAACCTTTATATCTACAGGTGAGACATCATGTTTTAAACCCATATTTCTACACGTGAGATACCATGTCTTAAACTTTTATTTCTTCAGGTGAGACATCATGTTTTAAACCTTCGTTTTTGCAGGTATGACGTCTTGTTTTAAACCTTTATTTCTACAGATGAGACATCATGTGTTAAACCCTTATTTCTACAGGTGAGACATCATGTTTATAACCTTTGTTTCTGTGGGTGAGACATTATGTTTTAAACCTGTATTTCTACAGGTGAGACATCAAGTTTTAACCTTTTATTTCTACAGGTAAGACATGTTTAAACCTTTGTTTCTGTAGGTGTGACATCTTGTTTTAAACCTTTATTTCTACAGGTGAGACATCATGTTTTAAACCTTTATTTCTACAGATGAGACATGTTTTAAACCGATATTTCTACGGGTGAGACATAATGTTTTTAACCTTTGTTTCTGCAGGTGTGACGTCTTGTTTTAAACCTTTATTTCTACAGGTGAGACATCTGTTTTTAACCTTTGTTTCTGCAGGTGTGATGTCTTCTTTTAAGCCTTTATTTCTACAGGTAAGACATCATGTTTTAAACCTTTATATCTACAGGTGAGACATCATGTTTTAAACCCCTATTTCTACACGTGAGATACCATGTCTTAAACTTTTATTTCTTCAGGTGAGACATCATGTTTTAAACCTTCGTTTTTGCAGGTATGACGTCTTGTTTTAAACCTTTATTTCTACAGATGAGACATCATGTGTTAAACCCTTATTTCTACAGGTGAGACATCATGTTTATAACCTTTGTTTCTGTGGGTGAGACATTATGTTTTAAACCTGTATTTCTACAGGTGAGACATCAAGTTTTAACCTTTTATTTCTACAGGTAAGACATGTTTAAACCTTTGTTTCTGTAGGTGTGACATCTTGTTTTAAACCTTTATTTCTACAGGTGAGACATCATGTTTTAAACCTTTATTTCTACAGATGAGATATGTTTTTAACCTTTGTTTCTGCAGGTATGACGTCTTGTTTTAAACCTTTATTTCTGCAGATGAGACATGTTTTAAACCTTTGTTTCTGCAGGTGTGATGTTTTAAACCTTTATTTCTACAGGTGAGACATCATGTTTTAAACCTTTGTTTCTGCAAGTATGACGTCTTGTTTTAAATCTTTATTTCTACAGATGAGACATCATGTGTTAAACCCTTTTTTCTACAGGTGAGACATCATGTTTATAACGTTTGTTTCTGCAGGTGTGATGTCTTCTTTTAAACCTTTATTTCTACAGGTGAGACATCATATTTTAAACCTATATTTCTACAGGTGTGACATCTTGTTTTAAACCTTTATTTCTACAGGTTAGACATATGTTTTAAACTTTATTTCTATAGGTGAGACATCATGTTTATAACGTTTGTTTCTGCAGGTGTGATGTCTTCTTTTAAACCTTTATTTCTTCAGGTGAGACAACATGTTTTAATCTCTTTTTTTTTCTACAGGTTAGACATGTTTTAAACCTTTACTTCTACAGGTGAGACCTCATGTTTTAAATCTTTGTTTCTGCAGGTGTGATGTCTTGTTTTAAACCTTTATTTCTGCAGGTGAGATATCATGTTTTTAACCTTTGTTTCTGCAAGTGTGATGTCTTGTTTTAAACCTTTATTTCTACAAGTGAGACATGTTTTAAACCTTTATTTCTACAGGTGAGACATCATGTTTTAAATCTTTTTTTTCTACAGGTGAGATAATATTTTAAACTTTTGTTTCTACAGGTACGACATCATTTTTTAAACCTTTTTTCCCTACAGGTGTGATATCAAGCTTTAACCTTTTATTTCTACTGGTGAGACATCATATTTTAAACTTCTATTTCTATAGGTGAGACAATATGTTTGAACCGTATTTCTACAGGTGAGACACCATGTTTTAAACCTTTGTTTCAGCAGGTGTGACGTCTTGTTTTAAAACTTTATTTCTACAGGTGAGGCATCATGTGTTAAACCTTTATTTCTACAGGTGAGACATCATGTTTTTAAACTTTGTTTCTGCAGGTGGGATGTCTTGTTTGAAACCTTTATTTCTACAGGGAGACATCATATTTTAAACCTTTATTTCTACAGATGCAACATAATGTTTTAAACCTTTATTTGTACAGGTGAGACATGTTTTAAACCATTATTTATGCAGGTGAGACATGTTTTAAACCTTTATATCTACAGGTGAGACATCATGTTTAATCCTTTATTTCTGCAGGTGAAATATGTTTTAAACCTTTATTTCTACAGGTGAGACATTATATTTTAAATCTTTGTTTCTGCAGGTATGGCATCCTTGTTTTAGACCTTTATTTCCACAGGTGAGATATAATGTTTTAAACCTTTTTCTCTACAGGTGCATGTCAATAGCTGATGTGATGCGTCTAGTGTGTCGGCTAGTGACTGTGTGCTTATCACCTCTCACTTTCAGCCTGCACCGCTGGCTAGCACTGCTGCTTGCAGCTATGCGAAAAGAAGAGCAGAATACGTAAGTCTCTTCCTGTCAGTACATAGCCTCTCCATCAGCAAGCCCTACGTTATGCCTCCTCATTGGCGACATGTGGTAACTGAGGACCTCATGGACTCGGGATAAATCTTGAGGGACTCGGAGGAGGTCTGGCCCCAGACGTGTGGCATGCAGGCCCACCGGTATGTGGACATGTCCCGGTGCCCACGAACCAGATCCCCAAGCTATGGGTAAATAGCTCCACTGCTTGTGGACATCTCGGGAGAGAATAAGGCTAAGGGAATTAACCCTAAAAAAAAAAAAAACGATGGAAGGCAACGGGAAACCACCATCGTATTTTCCCCAGGACAATTATGGATGGACAAACAAAAAGAAATTGAAGATAACGACGTAAATAGGTGCTCCTGTGGAGCACCTTTGTCCGGTAGGAACTGTCATGCGGCGCAGGTGACACCAGACCGTCAGCCAGCTACTGCGACCAAACCCAAATCCAAACTCAAACTCAAAAACACCAAAATAGCAACATGGAACATCAGAACACTGTTGCAGAAGAGAAAATTAGACATCAAAATGGATATGGAAAAGCTTAACATTAGTATTTTAGGACTAGGGGTGTGACACCTTGATTTAAACCTTTATTTCTACAGGGAGACATCACATTTTAAACCTTTATTTCTACAGGCGAGACATCATGTTTTTATACCTTAATTTCTACAGGTGAGACATGTTTTAAACCTTTGTTTCTGCAGGTGTGACATCTTGTTTTAAACCTTTATTTCTACAGATGAGACATCATGTTTTAAACCTTTATTTCTACAAGTGAGACATGTTTTTCTGCAGGTTAGACTTCATGTTTTAACCTTTATTTCTTCAGGTGAGAGATCTTGTTTTAAAGCTTTTTTTTTTTTAACCGGTGTGACATCCTGTTTTAAACCTTTATTTCTACAGGTGAGGCATCATGGTTTGCACCTTTATTTCTACAGGTGAGACATTAAGTTTTGAAACCTTTTTATAGATATGTCATGTTTTAAATTATTTCTGCAGGTGAGGTTTCAAGTTTCAACCATGATTTCTACAGGTGAGGCATAATATTTTAAACTTTTATTACTTCCTGCAGGAAGCTGGTGGATAGGGTGAGGAAATCAAAGGGTTAAGTTTTTGTTTGCTTGCATGGTTGACAATGCAGGGTTCTGGTAGACAAGGTGTCAAAGGGTTATACAGGTGCAGAATTCCATCAAAGATTGACACCACATTGATGATATTACGGTGTTCTTTACAGTCAGACGTCCATCATGGTGACTAGCTGAACACTACAGCAATGTTTTATAATGTTTAGATGGTGAGATGGCCCATCAGATTCGCTGACTGAGCACTCTGCTGATGCTTTGAAAGTTCCTTTCACAGGTGAGATGTCCAATTTGGGTCAGTAACTGGGCACTGTGGTGATATATTAAAATGTCTATTCCACAGGTGTTATGTCCTATTAGATTCAATGGTTGAACACACTGTGGTGTTTTATAATGTTCTTTCAACCAATCATGTGGTGTAGTAGTTAGTGCAATTCCCTTTCAGAGAAATATAGGTTTTATATACTTCCCTTCAGTAGTTTGCGTGCTAGAATTTTTTTTGTTAATTATTACCTTCCACAGCCAAAAAACCCTTGGCAAATATTTGTCACCGAGCATAGAATAGGCTCAGTAGGGAAGGGGTGAAGCGTATTGGTGGGAGATCTACTATTTGACTGTTGCTTTCCACTGGTGAGATATTGCTTGGAGACATCTAACTGATGATACTCTGAACTGTGTATTGTAGATATTTTGTGTGTGTGTGTGCGTGTTTTTGGCGTATGTGTGTGTGTGTTCTGTGTGTGTTTATTGTATGAGTGTCTGTGTTCTTGTACAGTGTGATGTCTTTACATGCTAAGCATTTTGACTTTTGTTTTCAACAGGAGAGTTCAATGATGATGATTGACAGTGGCACAGTCCAAAATTAAGATAAGTATTAACCCTCTTGTTTTTGTATTCTAGAGAGCTGAACTGCCCCTAGATTTCGAATTTTCTGAAGCTTTTCCCCCCAAAATTGGGTTACTCTGTTTATGAGTACACTGTGAGCATGTCTGATCAGATATAAAGGTAGAAATTTGTCAGGTGTCAGTAAACATGCTTTACTTGCATATCCAATTGAGTATGTCTTTCTAACCACTGCTTGTCGTGTCACTGTCACCAAAGATGTCACCAAACATGAATAAATGACACATATATGTGATGAGAACAAGAGAAGCACACCTATACATGATCACAACACATACAGATGAGTAATGATTTAGAGTATGGCATAGCTAAAGTGTCTAACAGCATTTCCATGTGATAGTACTTGCAGTGATCACCAAATGTCACCAAGTGCTCCTCAGGTTTTTACACAGTTTGTTCAGGTAGTTTTTATCACTATTTTTCTTTCCACTACAAAACTACATTCAGTGTTCATAATACAGTTTACTGTCAGTACAAAAACAGAAAGAAATAATCTAAAGGTTTGGCATCAGCTGGCAGTGTACAATTTGGTCCGACCGGGAGATCAAATTTCTTTACTGTCAGCGGAACCAGAGCTGGGTGCCACATTTGCTGGAATGCGGCCAGCGGCGCACTATCTTCTGTGTCGGTCTGCTCTCCTATATCCCGGTTTTCATCATCTTCCACCTCACCAACCTCAATATCTGACTCGCCTACATCTTCTTCATGTTTTTCTAATTCACGAACAGTAGTATTTAATTCCTCCTCTGAATAATCTGGAGAATCATCTGTATCCTGAAAACGTCTGCTACAAAGGGCATCGCCATTTTTTCACACGTTACGAGGCATTAATGAAAATACCCAAACCACATTTTGCGCCCAAGCATAAGTGATTGGATGTGTGTGTAGTGCCAGAGCCTGGAATTCGTCGCGGAAACGAGGATTTCTGCGGAAATCAAAATCGAAAATCGCGCAAAAAATATTTTTCACGTTAAAAAAACTCTTTTGACTGATATTCATTGTGATTTTCAGTGTGTTAGATGCCTTTAAATTTGTCTCCAGAATGCCTCAGAATGCACAGATTTTAGTCTTGATTTTAAAAATTTTCCGGGGGAGCATGCCCCCAGACCCCCCTAGAAGTTTCATCTTTTTTTTTTCTTAGCAATTCCAGGCTCTGAGTGCTCATTTTCCCAAGATCATCTCATTCGATGATGCCAAGAATGTTTGACCAATTGTCAGTCTCCCAGGGCCAGAAACGTGATCAGTACATGATCAAAATAGCCCATGCTCGTGGCCGACTTTTACGGTCGTGTATGGCCGTAATGAAGCACTAGGCAGTGCGGGTGGAACTGTTGGCTGCGGTCGAAATGAAGCTAAGAGGGTTATTGGTTTTCAGATTTTAGATGATGTGTGTGTGTGTGTTTTTACATGTGTGTGTGTATGTTCATGTGCAATGTGATGTTTTGCATGCTAAGCATTTTGACTTTTACTTTCAACAGGAGAGTTCGATGATGATGATGGACAGTGGCACAGTCCAAAATTAAGATAAGTATTAATGATTTTCAGATTTTAGATGGTTGTGTGTGTGTGTGTGTGTGTGTGTGTGTGTGTGTGTGTGTGTGTGTGTGTGTGTGTGTGTGTGTGTGTGTGTACAATGTGATGTCTTTGCATGCTAAGCATTTTGACTTTTGTTTTCAACAGGGGAGTTCAATGATGGTAATTGACAGTGGCACAGTCCAAAATTAAGATAAGTATTAATGATTTTCAGATTTTAGATGATTTATTCATTTAGGTCATAGATCCTTCTGAGGGGGATAAGTATGATGCATAATGTGTATGTACATGTTAAGTCTGTCTAGATGGTACACAAGGTTTTCTTTGTGTTCAACAAGTGAAGTAGTCCATCAAGAATGTGGTGATGTTTTGTGTGTGTGTGTGTGTGTGTGTGTGTGTGTGTGTGTGTGTGTGTGTGTGTGTGTGTGTGTGTGAGAAAGAGAGAGAAAGAGAAAAAGGGAGAGAGTATGTGTGAGCACGTGTGTGTGTATTTGTGTATTCATGTACAATGTGATGTCTTTGCATGCTAAGCATTTTGACTTTTGTTTTCAACAGGAGAGTTGGATGATGGTGATTGGCAGTGGCACAGTCCAAAATTTTGGTGAGTATTAATGATTTTCAGATTTTAGATGATTTATTCATTTAGGTTATAGACCAGTGTGAGGGGGATAAGTATTATGCATAATGCATGTGTATGTTTGATATGTTTAGATGTTACACAGTGTTTTCCTTGTGTTCAACAAATGAGGTAGTACATCAGGAATGTGGTGGTGGTGGTGGTGTGTGTGTGCGTGTGTGAGAGAGAGAGAGAGAGAGAATGTGTGTGTGTGTGTGTGTGAGAGAGAGAGAAAGAGAGAATGTGTGTGCGTGTTAGAGAGAGTGTGTGTGTGTGTATTTGCGTGTGTGTGTGCATGCGTAAGAGAGAGAGTGAGAGTGTGTGTGTGTGTATACATTTGTAATACCTTTGTACATCTTGATTTGTTTCTTTTAACAGGTGAGATGCTCCATCAAGAGGCAGTGAAGTGATGACATCCTCAACTGAGGTAAGTATTGTAGGGTGTGTGTTTGTGTGTGTGTGTTTTTGTTTCTCAGTTTATAATTTGTATGGTATTTTTCATTTCTATCTACAGGTGTGATGTCACATCAGGGTCAGTAGTTGAAGTTTCAGTTTCAGTTTCTCAAGACGATATCTCCGTGCTCAGAACGAATTCCATATGTACTACCGCCACAGATGCCATGGTATGGTGATCATGGCACAAGCCTTAAGCCAGCACATAAACCCATGAGCTGGCCAGGTCCTGAGGCCCTACCTAGCCTGTGTTTTACATAGTCTATATTTTATACTGGTATTCTATCAGCCCGTCTTTGGAATAATCTTGGTTACATGTAAATGACATGCGTATCTGTGCATCTTCAGAAAAAAGGAACAGATATATATATATGTGCACGTATGTATATATGTATGTATATGTATATATATATATATATATGGATATATATAGATACATGTATATACACACACATACACACACACACATATATAGATAGATAGATAGATATAGATATATAGATAGATATAGATATATAGATAGATATAGATATATAGATAGATATAGATATATAGATAGATATAGATATATATGTGTAAAGGTCTGACTGAAGGTCTGACTCACAATTATCTACTATGTATAAACTCATCTCACATGACAGAAAGCCCCCACCTCTCCCCCTTAGTCAATGTGCAAAGCCTCGGCTGTCTATCAACCAGGTGAAGACAATATTTCCAGTCTATTGTTCACTTCCGAGGGAAGAGAGGGAAGAGATAGATATGTAAGTGAGTGAGTAAAGTAAGTAAGTAAATAAATATGTAAATAAATAGATAAATAAATACAAAATAAAGGGGTATGTAGATAAATAAACAAGTCAAAAATGAGAATAACAAATAACAGTAAATACATGTATATACCTACATGCCCTCACACAGACATACACGTGTATATGTATTCATACATATACACCCATATCCACACAGCATGATGGCCGACAACAACAGCAACAACGGCAAAGAGGAAACATATACATATCATGACAAACTTAGACATAAGTGGACAACAATCAACAAACGGCCCACAAACACACTCGGACACACAGACCATTTCACAGGCTTGCTTGTTATTGAGTTGTCTTTTCCTTTTCTTCACTTTTCCTTTTTCTGTTTCAGGAAAAGCCAGAACACTTTCCACTTCTGCAGTGTTATTTTTGAGATGGTACCAATGTTGGTATGTTTAATGACGGCTATTAATTTTCCTTTCATAATAGATTTTTTTGTGTTTCCTCTTTTTGGGCAAGACATTTGATGGTATGATGACTCACATTTTGTTTGTGAAGGTACAATTTAAAGCATCTAAGGACCTCCGACTTTCCCAGATGGAGAATTTTTGTTGTAGTGGCATTGCCTGCAAGTTTGTCAGCATGTTCATTTCCCTAAACACCAGCGTGTCCAGGGCAGTAAATCCATGTGAGATTTTGTAGGTCAGTTGCTTTGTGCCATTCTGGGGTCCTTGCTCCATTTTGCACTTTTTGAAGTAGATTCATCAAGTCAATCAGGATCATCTTCTTGGCGTACGCTGCTACACAATCAGCTGAGTCCGGGTAATGAATGCAGCCGTCTTTTCCAGCTCCTGTCTGCAGCCATGGAGTTTGGTTGTCAGCGGAGTTTCTGTCGGCCACACGTCCTGTTTGCCACTTGGTGAAGGGGACATCTTTGGAATATATGCTCCGTGGTTTGGTCTTCTTGACCGTAGGGACAGGTTGGGGAGGGCACCAGCTTCAGTTTGCTTTACATGTGGCTGTTCAGCCTATTGTGACCAGTGCGCAGCCTCACCAGGACAACTTGCTGCTCTCTAGACAACAGGTGGTAGTCATCCCTGTTTCGTCTCGGCATAGAAAGCGCCCTGATGATGCTCCTCTTCTCACTGTAACTGACGCTGTTGTTAGGTGGTTCTTCTCTGGCTCCCTCCTTAACAGGGATATCAGCTCTCTCATTCCCAGAGACTCTGCAGTGGGCTGGAATCCACTGCAGAACTGCTCTTCTGGTTGTGGCAACCTGGTGCAGAGCTCTAGACAGGAGGGGGAGCGTGGTGTTCTGGCATGCCTGCAGCACGGAGAGGGTGTCAGAAAAGAAAACTTGTCTGCAGTCACAGTCTGTAGCCTGAATCATGGAGGCCGTCTGCATGAGAGCTGTCAGGATGAAGGCTTGGCTTTCATTTCATCATCCAGTGAAGTTAACCATTGTAGTGCATGTGTGACTGCCTCAGTTTCCATTATTAGACTGGAGGTTGTGATATTATATGTAGCATTTTCTTCATGTCTGGTGTTTCCATTCTGTTTGACAGTGAAGCCCCATCCAGATTTGTTATTGGTGACTGAGCCATCCATGTATATGATTAAGTTGGGGTTGCAACTTAGTTGCTCCATGAGTAGCTGGATTTCTGCATGTTTTCCCTTCTGGCCATTCTTAACAGTGTCTCCCTAGATTTTTGGGTATGATAGTTTTGTTCAGACTTTTTGTCGCTTTGAGTTCTGTCAGTTGACACGCATGCTGTATGGAACCTTCTGTCTGTCCCATCTATGATTTTCCACATTTGAGTCTATTGCATTTTTGCCATCCTGACCATCCCATGGAGTGGCTTCTGTCTGTCCATTTGACATGATGTAGTCTCCAATAAAACCACATCTCTGCTGCCTCAATTCTTCTGCAGTCAGCTTTTCTGAGAGTCCAGGCTTTGCAACCATAAATCATGATTGGCCAGATCAAACATTCTAAAAGCCCAATTTTCAGGCCATTTGGTATGCCTCTGTCTTTCCAGATGTTCTTGAGCTGGACCATTTTTTGCTTTGCCATTTCAATTTTTATTTTGATGTCTTTGGAGCAGGTTCCATCATCAGTTTTTACAGAGCCAAGAGTGTCTTTGCCGTTGATATGTAGCACTTTAGTGTTTTTGGCATTCAAGCTTAGGCCAGCCTTTTTACCTGCTGCATCCACCCTGTATAAAATTCTTTTCATACTTGTACTGTTGTCTGCTAATAGTTCAGTATCATCAGCATAGTGCAGGTTTGTAAGGTTATTTCCCTCCCATCTTTACACCCATGCCTTCTATATCAGCATCTGTCATGACTTGTTCCATGTAGATGTTAAAAAGATACGGTGAGAGGATACAACCTTGTTTGACTTCCCTGTGAATGTTGAAGAATTCACATTTCTGACTGTTCCATATAATTGTAGCTTTTGGTCTTTGTATAATTAGGCAATTAGTGCAATAAGATGTTTAGGAAAGCCCATTTTGACCATTGCGTTGAACAGGTGGAGATGAATGACTGTGTCAAATGCTTTGCTATAGTCTATGAAGGTGACAAAAGCGCTTTTTCAGTGCTTCTTGTTTTCTCTATGAGTGTTTGTAGCTCAAAGAGCATGTCAGTTGTGCCTCTGTTGGATCTGTAGCCTGCCTGGCGGTCAGATATTTCTTCCTCTATATTGGGCTTCAGTCTGTTGAGAATAATTATGAGCAGGATCTTACTGGTGTGGCTGATTAGGGCAATGGTTCTGTAGTTGTTGCAATCTTTGACATTGCCACTCTTGTGAAGCATTACAAATTCTTGAAGTTTCTAATCTGCTGGCCACTGATGAGTATTCCAGATTTTACAACAAGAATGGTGCATTGCTTTTAGACCTTTTCAGTATGTTTTAACAATTTTTCTGGAACATTATCGATTCCTGGGAATTTTCTTGTTTTTAACTGCTTGGTGGCTGCTTCAATTTCACTTAAAAGTGGTTCTGGTTCTGATTCGGGACAGTTCAGGTCAGGACAGAGTGTCTTGAGGGCTATTGTAGCTAGAAATGGATGCTCCATGTTCATTCCATCTGTTCATACTATGCTCTGGTTCAGTCATTGTATGCCTTCTTTACTGTTGATGCACTCATTTCTGGACTGGAATTTAGTGGATTGAACTTATTTTATCTGTTGGAATTTGTAGATCCTGGATCTTCTGCATTCATTACGCTCATTTATTTTTGAACATTCTTCCTCCAGCCAACTTTCCTTATCTCTTCTAATTTTTCTCTTGATTTCTCATTAGATTGTTTTGTATTCTTTTTCTTCCAGATTTGTGAGCTTGGCTTTTCTGTTTGGCTAGATCCATAACTTCCTTGCTTATGTAGGGTTTAGTTGGTTTTCTTTTTTTCTTGCCTAACTTTTCTTCTGCTACTTCAGTGTAGGTCTTCTTCATTTCTGCCCAAATCTTTTCTGGATACTGGTCATTTAATGTCCAGTCCTGGATTAAAAGCCTTAAAACGATTGCTGACTTTGATCTCAAAATCAGATGCAAAGTCTTGATTTTTCAGTTTCTCTAGATCAAAGTTAGGGACCGGCTTGGCTTTGTTTTGTTTGTAAGCTTGAGTCAAATTTTTGGTGCGACTAGGTGGTACAGTATGTAATGTTTCAAAAATAATGTTCTTTGTACAGGTGAGGGTCAGGGTCAGTTGCTGAACATTATGATGATGTTTGGAAATGTTCTTTCTGCAGATGTGATGTCCCATCATGAATGCTCTGAACAAACACTATGGTGATGTAGAATTGTGGATGACAGTGGATACAGATATCTTGAAGCATTGTGTGAGTACAGGGTATGTGTTGTCATGATATTAGCATCAAATGTCATACAGTGTGTGGGTTATACAGGGTATGTGTTGTCATGATATTAGCATCAAGTGTCATACATTGTGTGGGTTGTACAGGGTATGTGTTGTCATGTTGTTAGCATCAAGTGTCATAAGATGTGTGGGTTGTACAGGGTATGTGTTGTCATGATTTTAGCATCAAATGTCACAGTGTGTGGGTTATACAGGGTATGTGTTATATTAGCATCAAGTGTCATACGATGTGTGGGTTGTACAGGGTATATGTTGTCATGATATTAGCATCAAGGGTCATATGGTGTGTGGGTTGTACAGAGTATGTGTTGTCATATTAGGTAGAAAGAAACTCTAGGGAGAGCTAGACAACAGAAGGTCTTCAGAGAAGTAACCCCCTTTAGACAAGTGTTTCGGCCCTGAATTCCTTACACTCTCGGGGGGCCGGGCCACATCCAGGTCATGACTCCTGGATGCCCTTCTGCTGTTGTCTATTTTTTTTTTTTTTTTTTTTCCCACGCCGGGGATCGAACCTGGGCGATTCTGCGCTTCAGAACTGCGGTACGCGGTTTTACCAATGTGCTAACGGGGCACACATCATCTGTAGGGAATTTAATCCTTATGAAGTTCACTTTTTTGGTTCCTCCTTGCCCAGATCCAGCTTGAGCTCCTTTCTGCTGCCTCTGCCATCGCTTTAAGGGCTCTAGTCCTCTTCTTCCCAGAAATGGCGAGTTGTTTCATGAGATCATAAGCGGAGGTGCCCACAAACCCTCTTGCCCCGACCTCTATGGCGTAGATTTTGACCCGCAGACCTGCTTTCTTCAGGGTGCTGGCAAGACCGGCGTATTTTTCGGTCTTGTAGATATGTGCTTCTTCCATTCTGCTTTCGTATGGCACAGTGAGTTCTATCAGAATCACTTGTTTCGAGGAGTCAGAGTGGAGAGCGATGTCTGGTCTCATGCCTGTCTTGCTGATGACATCTGGGTAATTTCTCCACTCTGGGAGGTCTGCTGTACACTCCCAGTCGACTGCTCCATCCAGAAGACCCTTGGCAATGTGCTGGTTGTCATAGCACTTTCGGGCCAGACCTGTTTCCCTCCTGCTTTGTAGAACGTTGTCATAGCAATTGGTGCGTTTGGGGTCATGGTTTTTCCGCTAACCACATCTGTAATCACTTTCAGAACTTGGTTGTGCCTCCATGTATACCTTCCTTGGGCTAGCGCTACTTTGCAAGAGCTTAGGACATGTTCCACTGTTTGTTTCTTCTGACAGAGCGGACATGCTGGGTCGTCTGCTTTCCCCCATTTCACTAAGTTTGCATTCGAGGGGAGCAGGTCATATACAGATCTGAGGAGGAAGCTTATCCTTAGAGGAGCCATGTGCCACATATCGTTCCAGCTGAGACTTCTTTGGAGTGCACTGTCCCATGTTGTCCATTGCCCCTGTTGACCTTGCTGGACTGCCTTCTGCACTCTTTTGACATCTTCTTCCCTTCAACTCCTGTATGATCATGTCTCTTTTTTCCTTCCCTTTGGCTTTGGACCACCACTGCATTTTTGTTGCTCCCAGTCCCTGTCTGTTGGTTTGCGTGTGTCCAATTATTTCTTTGATGCTGAGGTTTCTCTTGGCTTGTTTACAGCCTCTTGGACTTTCCACTTTCTGCCAGTTCTCAGCTTTGGATGAACTGATCTCACGATATTGTCTTCCGATTCCTCCAGCATGCTCAACAGTCTTGCTTTTCCAACTTTGTATTCCTCCACTATGGATTTGAGAGGTAGCTTCAGCATTGCTTGACGACAGTAGAATGCAACATCAGTGAGACCAGGTGGGACACCGAGCCATTTTCTTGTGTATTTGTTGATTTTGGCTTCCATTGCTTCGACTGTGCTGGTGCAAATGTCATAGATTAGCAGTGGCCACAGCAGTTTTGGTATCAGCATGAACTGTAGACACCAGACTTTGTATTTGCCTGGCAGTCCGCAGTTATCTATTTTCTTCAGGCCTTCTTCTGCTGTTTGCTTGGTTTCACATCCCCTTTGTGTGTCTTTCAGGGAGTCATCATACCATCTTCCGAGACTTTTTACTGGCTCTTCTGTGACAGTGGGGATGGCTTGGTTGGCTACCATGAATTTGACTGAATCTGCCACTTTTCCTTTTCGCAGTGAGAGACTTCGGGATTTCTTAGGTTTGAACCTCATTCTTGAAGAGGCCACCAGCTCATCCAGCTGCTTTAAGATTTGGTGTGTCTCTTCCTCATCCGTGGACAAGACTGTTGTGTCGTCCATGAAAGCTTTCAGAGGAGGCATCTGGTATCCATCTCCCAGATTCACTGGACCTGAACTCTTCATTGCAGCTTTCAAGATGACTTCCATTGCCAACACGAACAGTATGGGAGAGATTGCACAGCCCATTGCAATGCCCACCTCTAGGTCTATCCAGTCCGTGGTGTATTCTTTGGTAGAGAACCGCATTGAGAACCCTTGGAAATACTTCCTCAGCATTGTTTGGATGTTTTCTGGGATGTGATACATTTCAAGAGCCAGCTGGATCATATCGTGTGGAACTGATCCATATGCATTCGCCAGATCAAGCCAAACTACGTCAATGTCTCTCTTCTCTGTTCTTGCTTTTTGGATGGCATCCCAAATCAACGTGGCATGTTCCAAGCATCCAGGCATTCCTGGTATGCCTCCCTTTTGGACTGACATATCCAGATACTTGTTTTCAGTCAGGTATTTTGTCAGGGTATGTGTTATGCTATTAGCATCAAGTGTCATACGGTTTGTGGGTTATACAGGGTACATGTTGTCATGTTGTTAGCATCAAGTGTCATATGGTGTGTGGGTTGTACAGGGTATGTGTTGTCATGTTATTAGCATCAAGTGTCATACAGTGTGTGGGTTATACAGGATGTGTGTTGTCATGATATTAGCATCAAGTGTCATACAGTGTGTGGGTTGTACAGGGTATGTGTTATGATATTAGCATCAAATGTCATACAGTGTGTGGGTTGTACAGGGTATGTGTTGTCATGATATTAGCATCAAGTGTCATACAGAGTGTGGGTTGTACAGGGTATGTGTTGTCATGATATTAGCATCAAGTGTCATATGGTGTGTGGGTTGTACAGGTTGTGTTGTCATGATATTAGCATCAAGTGTCATACGATGTGTGGGTTGTACAGGGTATGTGTTGTCATGATATTAGCATCAAGTGTCATACAGTGTGTGGGTTGTACAAAGTATGTTGTAATGATATTAGCATCAAGTGTCATATGATGTGTGGGTTGTACAGGGTATGTATTGTCATGATATGAGCACCAAGTGTCATACAGTGTGTGGGTTATACAGGATATGTGTTATGCTATTAGTATCAAGTGTCATACAGTGTGTTGGTTGTACAGGGTATGTGTTGTCATGATATTAGCATCAAGTGTCATATGGTGTGTGGGTTATACAGGGTATGTGTTGTCATGATATTAGCATCAAATGTCAGAGTGTGGGTTGTACAGCGTATGTGTTGTCATGTTATTAGCATCAAGTGTCATATGGTGTGTGGGTTATACAGGGTATGTGTTATGCTATTAGTATCAAGTGTCATACAGTGTGTGGGTTGTACAGGGTATGTGTTGTCATGATATTAGCATCAAGTGTCATATGGTGTGTGGGTTATACAGGGTATGTGTTGTCATGATATTAGCATCAAATGTCAGAGTGTGGGTTGTACAGGGTATGTGTTGTCATATTAGCATCAAGTGTCATACGGTGTGTGGGTTGTACAGGGTATGTGTTGTCATGTTATTAGTATCAAGTGTCATACAGTGTGTGGGTTATACAGGGTATGTGTTGTCATGATATTAGCATCAAGTGTCATACATTGTGTGGGTTGTACAGGGTATGTTGTAATATTAGCATCAAGTGTCATACAGTGTGTGGGTTGTACAGGGTATGTGTTGTCATGTTATTAGCATCAAGTGTCAGTGTGTGGGTTGTACAGGATATGTGTTGTCATGTTATTAGCATCAAGTGTCATACAGTGTGTGGGTTATACAGGGTATGTGTTGTCATGTTATTAGCATCAAATGTCATACAGAGTGTGGGTTGTACAGGGTATGTGTTGTCATGATATTAGCATCAAGTGTCATATGGTGTGTGGGTTGTACAGGTTGTGTTGTCATGATATTAGCATCAAGTGTCATACGATGTGTGGGTTGTACAGGGTATGTGTTGTTATGATATTAGCATCAAGTGTCATACAGTGTGTGGGTTGTACAGGGTATGTGTTATGATATTAGCATCAAGTGTCATACGATGTGTGGGTTGTACAGGGTATGTATTGTCATGATATGAGCATCAAGTGTCATACAGTGTGTGGGTTGTACAGGGTATGTGTTATGATATTAGCATCAAGTGTCATACAATGTGTGGGTTGTACACGGTATGTGTTATGATATTATCATCAAGTGTCATACAGTGTGTGGGTTGTATGCTGATAATAGTCTGGTATTTGTTTTGCAGTTACTTAGTAGTACTTTGAATTGTTGAACTATTTTCTTAGTGTTCAGATTTGTCTTGGACGTATGTCTGCATGTTTGCTTTTTCCCCACACTGTGCAGATAGGATGTTGTGACAGTCTTCATACTACTTCATCTGTGGGTGTGTGCACAGAATGTTTTCATGTTTCTTTAAGCTTTGTATGTGTTGATTAGTGATGCTATATGTGGACAAGACTTACAGAATCTTTAACATTCATACTTGATGTTTTTAGTTTGTATAAACACAGGTCTGCACACATGTTGACCTTGGAGATTGCAAAAATCTCCACCATTTATCTGCCAGCTAGAAGTGTCCACATGGATGAACCAGGACTTTCTGATTGAAAGTCTGAGGTGGGTAAACCTTCTGTGCTCATCAAAGTGTTGGACAAAAGACCAGTATTTTGAATTGTCAGGAAACGGCTGTGCATAGATAGATAATAGTCCAGTATTTGTTTCTGCATTGAGTGAATTAATATGGAAATGTTGGTGTGGGTTCTGTTTTGTTTTGTTTTTGTTTTCATTTTTGATTTTCAACAGTGTCCTTCATGAGGATGCTGGGAGTTCTTTCAGTCTAGATTATATTATCCTAACTTTCTGGAAATTCTGTGCTAGAAATTTCTTTTTTTTCTGTCACTCTTTTTGTTTCTGCTTTGCATAGAGTGAAAGCTTTTTCACAAAGTAACTTTTGTAAAGTACATATCTTTACTGCGTACTATCACTGGATGTGATACTTCTACACCAATTCCATATAACATGTACTCGATATGATTAGAAATTTGGGATACAAATTTTCACGCATCTACCGATCTACATCACTAATCATCACATACAAAATTCTTATGCTGTGTTTGATGTGTGCAGAGTATTGCCACTTACAGAATCTTTATTGTGTATTTCATGTGTGCCAAGTAGTGCCACATACGGAATCTGTGTATTCAAGTATTACCACTTACAGAATCCTTATGGCATGTTTGATGTCAGCAAAATATTGCAACATATATAGTCCTTATGGTGTGTTTGATGTCAGCAAAGTATTACAACATATACAATCCTTATGGTGTATTTGATGTAGGTAGGTAACATATCACAAGAGATACAATCCTCATGATGTGTTTTTAATGTAGATACAGTATTGCAACATACACCCCTTATGGTGTGTTTGATATAGGCAAAGTATTATAATATATACAATCTTTATGGTATGTTTGATTTCAGCAAAGTATTACAGCATGTACAGTAATTATGTTGTTTTTGATTTAGATAAATATTACAAGATATATATACAATCCATATGATGTGTTTGATGTCAGCAAAGTATTGCAACATATACAAGCCTTATAGTGTGTTTGATGAAGGTAAAGTATTACAGCATATTCAATCCTTACTGTGTGGTAATGGATTTTGGTTTGCTTTACTCTATTAGAGACAGCCAAGGATCAATGGAAATCACAGGATATTACAGTAATAATGGTTCAAAACAAGTGTGACTGCCCGTGCCCAAGCAAACAGGAACCAGAAGAACAAGAAAACCAATATAAGCGCGTATCCAACAAAACAAAACAAAACAAGCGTAAATTTTCGGCCAACTAGCCTTTGTCAAGCGCGAACGCACGGTCACAAACAGATCACAAACACCAAACAATGGATAATAAAAACGGGACTAAAAACTTCCGTGCCGCCTCATCCAGTGGGTAAGAAGGGGACCATCAAAAACGGGACTAAAAACTTCCCTGCCGCCTCGTCCAGTGGGTAAGAAGGGGACCATATACTAAAAACTTCCCTGCCGCCTCGTCCAGGGGTAAGAAGGGGACCATTCTATTTGGTCCCCTTCTTACCCACTGACGAGGCGGCAGGGAAGTTTTTAGTCCCGTTTTTATTATCCATTGTTTGGTGTTTGTGATCTGTTTGTGACCGTGCGTTCGTGCTTGACAAAGGCTAGTTGGCCGAAAATTTGCGCTTGTTTTGTTTTGTTTTGTTGGATACGCGCTTATATTAGTAATAATGGGTTTTTTAATGCTTTAAGTGGGACAGGAGAGGGTGGAGGACATAGTTTGATCTCAGGGGGCCTTGCCACACAAAATGAAAAGGGAGAAAAACTTGTGGAATGGGCACAGATGAATGAGCTCATTGTAGGAAATACCTGGTCGAGATGAGCAGCCTAACAGAAGAAAATGGACATGGATGAGTCCAGGAGATAATACTAAAAATCAAATTGATTACATCCTGATAAAGAAAAGATTTAGAACTTCTTTACTGATAGCAAAAACACTACCAAGCTCAGATTGCAACAGTGACCACAATCCTGTAATAGGAAGATTTAGGCTAAAACTAAAGAAAACAGACCAAAAGTAACATCAAACAGATGAAGCGACCTGCGAAAAATTTTAATGTACATGTTCAAAACAAATTCAGTGCTCTGGAGGACATTGGTGACAGTGAGGACCAATGGACAAACTTGAGAAACTCGATAAATGAAGCTTGTGAAAAAATCCCTAGTGTTGAAAGAGACAACAAAAGAAATTATAGGTTTGATGGAAGAATGGAGGAAAGCAAAGGGAAAAGAGGAAGAATACAATGGGATAAAAAGGGAAATCAGGAATAGATGCAATGAAGCTAAGGAAGCTTTGCTGGAAACCAAGTGCAAAAAAATAGAAGACGACACAAAACAGATCCTCAAAGTATATACAGAAACAATGAAGAAACTGCCTACATGAAAAAGACATGCACATCAACTGGATGCTTAAAATTGAAAGATGGGTACCTTTATCATGGAAAAAGACAAAATATTAGAGAGATGGGGACAGTACATTAAAGACCTTTTTTAACGATGACGAAAAGGAAGAACACATTGTAAGAAAGAACATTGAAGGATCACGCGTAATGAAAGATGAAGTTAGAGCAGCGTTGAAAAAGATGAAACCGGGAAAAGTCCCAGGACCAGACAATATTACTACAGAAATGATTGAGGCCCTAGAAGATTTCGGTATTGAAAAAATAACAGACCACCTAAATGAAATTTGACACCAGAAAAGTCCCTAAAGATATGTCAAAATATTTTTCATCTCACTTCCAATGAAGACGGGCTTTCGAATGGAAACTCCATTATACAATCAGCTTGATAAGTAATGTAACAAAAATCCTATTAAGAATTATCATGATGAGGACAAGGAACAGAATCAGCAGAAAAACATTGTGGATTTGTGGAAGGGAAAGGAAGTATTAATGCCATACACATCCTAAGAACTATCATAGAAAGGTCAGTAGAGTTGACTAAGGATTTATTTTTATGCTTTTGTTGATTATACCAAGGCTTTTGATCAGGTAATGCACAAAGAATTGATCAACCAGCTAGAAAGGCTCAATATTGTTGGAAAAGATCTAACAATAATCAGAAATATTTATTGGTAACAAACAGCAGCAATGAAAACAGAAAATGATATAAGCTCTTTCCAAAATATCAAAAGAGGCGCCATGCAGGGTTGTGTTCTGTAACCAGATTTGTTTTCACTTTACAGTGAAACCATCATGAGAAACCTAGAAGTATGCCCTGGGATAAAGGTTGGAGGAAGAATGATAAACAACATTCATTACACAGATGACACAGTGCTAATTGCAGAAAATGAAAAAGACCTACAAAACCTTGTGAATATAATAGAAATAGAAAGCAAAAATGAAGGGCAGGAGCTAAATAGCTAGAAAGACTGAAGTCATGGTAATCAGTAAAAGACATGAAATCCCCTCATGCAAAATAACAACAAATGGCACAACTTTGAGACAGGTTGATAAGTTTAAGTATCTGGGAACGGTCATCTCGCCAGATGGCAGATGCACATCAGAAATAGCCAGCAGAATTGGCCAAGCCAAAAGAGCATTCAGGAAGATGAAAAGCATTCTTACCAACAAATGCCTATCAATTAACATCAGGAAGAGAGTTCTTGATTGTTGTATAGAACCGATAATATTGTATGGCTGTGAGGCGTGGACAGTCAACATGTAAAATCAAAACAAAATTGAGGCAACTGAAATGTGTCTTCTAAGAAGAATGTTGAGAGTTCCATGGACAGCAAAGAAATCAAGACAGTCTTGAAGGAGGCAGACACAAGATCATTTTCAATGAAGATTAGGAAAAAAAAAAACAAGCAACATTTATAGGCCATTTTATGAGGAAAGGGGAATTAGAGCACCTGGTCACAACAGGAAGCTGGAGGTAAAGAGAACACCAGGTAGACCCGGGGGGGAAAATACTGGACGGACTTGCAGGGTGGTTGATGACAGAGAGGGTGGGAGATGTACTTGCAGCGACAGGGATAGATTCATGTGGAAGGCCATGATCGCCAATGCCCTTCGGCAGGGCACATGATGATGATGATATTACAACATAATTATTATACAATGTACAATCCTTATGGTGTCTTAACGGATTACGGTGTGCTGTACTCTGTTCTTAGTATCATGACATATCCTGGCGTCATGAGGTCCTGAGAGATACAGACACCTGTGGTGTTGATCAGAAGATACGAACAGTAACATTAGTGATACATCCATGAAGTGGAGGATTCTTGACTGTGTGGTCTCAGTCTTCCCAATGAGCACTGGTAGCATGCTCAACTCCGAGTAGAAGCCAGTTGGAGCCAGAAAAATCCCATAATGAGTTTGAAGGGGCCGATGGAGATTCAAACCCACAACCTTCTAGCCAAAAATTTGTTGCACTAATCACTACATCACAGTGACTGATTGTATAACTGCCAAAGTTGCGTTGTGTCATGATCTGTGAGAGTACACCATATGACCCACTCCGCTGTCTTCAGTACTTATAGGTTCTGTTATGGTGGCCTCGCCTTTAGCTTCTGGCCCAAAGACCTGCCCTAAAAGTGCTGGTGGGGATTGTTCGCTCGGGATCCCCACCCCTTTGGCATATGTCAATTTGCTTTAGATATGAAAACAATCTATTGTTTGGCATTCTTGAAGGGTTATTCCTCAATGTTTTTGTTATAACAAGGTGAATACACTACTCTTACAGATTTGACATTTCATGATATTAAACAGTTAACTATCACAATAATCATGCCAGTGCGTATGAACTTGATATCTGTCGTCATAACTATTTTGTGAAAAAAAATTTTTTTTCAAACAAACCACCAAGACTTCTACTGAAATGAAAACATGTGGTGCTCTCGATATATGAATGATTTGTTATTTGGATTTTCTTTCAGGTTTGTTCTGAAATACTGACTTTCAAACAGGACAGCAGGTAAACACCAATGAAAAAGTATATCACATCATCCAATGGCACTGATGAGTATAATCATTTGGTTTTGATTATACTTACTACAGTATGAAAAGGATACCACCAGCCAAAATCAGTACCCCTCTAAACAAACAGATGACTGTGCATTTTCTGGAAAGTGTATTTTTAAGATTTGTATACATGTATTATAGTTGTGATTCTCATATACTGCTTGATATGTGCTGTAATATAAAACACACTTATCTGCTGCCAAGAAGAAGTTGCAATATGTTTTAAGTTTATATTGTTGTTTTGTTGCTATACAAAATATTGTTCTGTTGTTGTTTAATTTTCTGCAATTACTAATCATTGTGTCTTCAATATTTTGTAAAATCTAAATCTCGAATCTCTATTTTGTTAGAATGGGACAGAATTAATATAAATCGATGTTTAAACAGCGGGTGATGAATGTAAGCATATTCCTTAGAGAGGTCAAATGGCTGAAAATACCCGAGATATGCTAACGTGGCGATAAATATTTTAACAAATGTTCAATGTAATCAACCTAAGAAATATTGCCTACCACTGAAATAATTACTGCCTGGGTGCTTTTCAATAGACATCTTTTTCTTAAGTTTTTATTTCAGTAATGATGTCAGTATTTTTCATCTGTTCTGTTCAGTATTGACATAATCACTTTTCATATGGAGTGTTTATGTTGCATACTTTTGAATCTTGATATTTTACAGTTTCTACAGATTTCATATTTAGGAAAATTTCAAGCAATTGACTACCACATTATTCCTGACAATGTTTGGCAATACTTGACGTCTGTGATAGTCACAAATATTTGGGCAGTGTTGATGCTTGCTGTATTACAACGGTAATCTGGTATGTTGTCACAAAAAACTGCATAGTGGTTTTATTTTCAAATTGTTGTGTCACTGCTCTCAAAAATATGTTACTGTCATCATTCAATGTTTTTGCATATTACCAAATCATGTATGTGCAACATTTATAAAATCTAAACTGTATTTAATTTGATGGGAGAGAACTTAAAAATGAGTGCTTAAACAGTGTGTTATTGTGCTCATAAGCTTGAGACAAGATTTTTGGCTGAAAAGAGATAGGCTAATGTGGTGATGTATATTTTTACCGCTATTATACATAATCAGCTAAAGAAATACATTAAAACCCACCCTAAAGAAATATTTATACATGAGATTTTTCACACTGCATATTTTTCTTTTTTTATTCACCATTTTAACAGTTTTCTCAAGAGTCCATTATTTTATCTATACGGTGTTTAACCATAATTGTGTTTCAACTGGAGTATTCATAAGTCAAAATACTTTTGAATCTTTATGATACACTAATTCTGTTTCACAATTTTATACAGTTAAGTATCACATTAGTCATACCAGTGTGTGCTTCAATAGTAGTTGACACAATTATATGGTTAAAAATGTATTATTTTTGAATAATGCATTTGGACTTTATTACTGAAATGGAAATCTATTGGAATATATCACTTTGCTTTGGATATGAAACTATAATCTGTTGTTTGGCATTTTGAAGGGGTTATTTCCGATTTTTTGTTACAACAAGGTGAATATAATTTCTACAGATTTGACATATTTTATAACGTTAAACAGTTAACTATCACATTAATCATGTCAGTGTGCATTTCAGCGGTACTTGGTATATGTCGTTGTATAAATATTTTGTAAAAATTGTATTATTTTTACACAAGTGCACTGTTTTCGACACATGAACGATTTGTTATTTAGCTGTTCTTTCAGAGTTTGTCCTGAAATACTTTGTTACAAGGATAGATCACTACTGACATTGGAACAGGACAGGACCCACAAAATGTTCCACATCATTCAGTAGCACTGATGAAGTATAAGTATTTGGTATTGATTATACTTATTACAATATGAAATGGAGATCAGTTGAAAGCAGAACCACTCCAAACCAGCAGATAATCACACATTTTCTGGAAAGTGTATTTTTAAGATTTTTGTACATGTAGTTGAAATTCTGATATACTGCTTAATGCATGCTGTAATATAATGCACCTGCTGTCAAGAACAAGTTTTGATATATTTTAAGTTTCATAATGTTGTTGTATTGCCATTTGAAATATTGTTCTGTTCTCGTTCACTTTCCTGCAAATTACTAATCATTGTGTGTTCAACATTTGTAATATCTAAATCTGTATTTTGTGAGAATGGGACAGAATGTATAAATCAATGTTTAAACAGTGTGTGGTATGTGTAAGCACCACTGAAATAATTAATGATTAGGTGCTTTTTCGAAGGACATCTTTTTCTTTAGTTATTTTTTATACTGATGTTAACATTTTTCATCCATATTCCAGCATTCATTTCTGTGCAGAAACGATTCTTTCCTGTCAACATTACTCACACTCTATTAAAAAAGTACTTGGAAGTTGGAAGAAGTGGTCAAGCCATAGTAATTATGTCCAAATCATTATCCTGGTTGTATGGTGAGTGATGCGGTAGAAACCTCATTACTCTTGTGTCAACTGTTTAACATCATAGAAAACCTTGCTGGCGTTTACATGCTACTCACACTTGTAACCTTTTAGCATTATTTAACTCTTCACACTCCCTTGCATTCAACCTTTTTTCAGTATATAATACAACTCCCCTTTGGGGATTTTTTGACACAAACATATCAAAATTAGGAAAAGAATATTGATTCTCAATAAAATCTCTCACATTCTTCGGCTTGATTTCTGTCAGCCCAATCACACTTGGTTTTAAATCATCTATGAGGGCCAAAAACTCATCTTTTTTGTTTAACAAACTATCAACATTTGAGTATACAACAATGCACTCTTCCTGAGTTACATGTTCACTTCTAGTTACATTATGTACATGATCTCCTTTGTCGGTTCAATATGTAGCTTTCTCCCTCCCACTTCCTGTTGGCCCTTTCCCACCCTCTGCTCCTCTTGGCCTGGAACTCACAGTCACAATCTGTCCATTCCTGATTACTATGTTCTGTTCGCCCTCATCCCTTCTTCTAATCAGTTCTTCTCTCAGCTCTTTGTACTTTTGCCTCTGTTTGGGAGTGCAGTCATGGTTGACATAGATTTTTTTGTCAGATCTGTCACTCCGGCATTCAGCTTAGGGGAGACTTTTTCACTACTTCTTTCTTCTTTTCCTCATTTGTCATGGTTACCTTCAACATCCTGGACCTATTTCCTCCCACCTTTCCCAGTCTGACAGGCTCTTTCACATCATTGTCTTCTATCTTTGTCAGTTTTCCCAGAATCGTTTTGGCAGCCTTCAAGTCGTCTTTCTTCCTATCCTCTGCACTATCTTCAGAGCTCTCTCTAACACCCACTATGATCACATTCATCTTTCTTTTTTCTTTCTCTTCTCTCTCCTCCATCGCCTCCTCAACTTTCTTACTCACTGCCTCATCGATTTTCTTGTCCAAGCTTTCTCCTCCTAGCCCTTGCTCTAGATCCTTCCTCTGTTTGGTCAGATCATAAACCATTTGCAATAGTTTGTCTAGGCGGACATCCGAACGCGATTGTATGTCCTGACTGTCCATGCATTTAAGACAAACATACTGCACATTCGGGCAGTTCAGTGTATCAGTCTAGTATATTCAAGAAACTTATCAGTCAACCACCAACGCAAGTTACCAAAATCAAACATAGCCAAAGCAAACACAATCGGACAAGTGCGCATATCTAAGGCAATACTACGGACGTCCCCTAAATAACATGTGCCACTGACATCAACGGGAGACAACTCCATTACAATGGATTAGCAAATCTGGGAAAAAAGTTTTTTCCCCTGATAGTGATTATACAAAAGCGAAAGGGACGTATGTGTGTTAAGTGTTGTGCCTTTTTTTTTTTTCTTTTTTCTTTTTTTTTTTTTTTGTCTTTTGCATTCGCTTGACAAAGTCCTGTTTGTGCATCTCAGGAACTGAAAAAAAACCCATTTGCTTGTTTGTTTGTTCATTCGTTCGTTCGTTCATTTGTTTGCTTGTTTGTTATATTCATGCAATCGCTTGTTTGTTTCTTTGTTTGTTTTTGTTTTGGTGGGTTTTTTTTTTGGGGGGGGGGGGGGGGTTGTTCGTTTTTGTTTTTTGTTTTTTTGGTGGTGGTGGTTTTGTGTACGTGCTTGCAAGCGTGTATGTGTGTGGTGTGTGTGTGTATGTACGTTTGTTATTTTATGTCAATATCATTTATATGCTGTCTGCATTGTCTAAAAGTATGCGTCTTGTACCATACCAGGATACTGAAATGTACGTATATTACTTTTGCTGTCAAAGGTATCCACATCGTTTAACGTTGGACGAAATGGCTTGTTGGCATTTATCACAATCTCCAAAGTGGAGTCTGATTTTTACAGATGTAGAGGCTGAATGCATGTTCATTTTGTTTTCTTTCTATTTTGTCATTTCAACATTTTTGAAAATTATATTTTATTTCATTTTGATTTATTTTGTTTTATTTCATGTATCCACATCGTTTAACGTTGGACGAAATGGCTTGTTGGCATTTATCACAATCTCCAAAGTGGAGTCTGATTTTTACAGATGTAGAGGCTGAATGCATGTTCATTTTTTTTCTTTCTATTTTGTCATTTCAACATTTTTGAAAATTATATTTTATTTCATTTTGATTTATTTTGTTTTATTTCATCGTATTCTAATCTAGTCTGTTCTATTTCAATTCATTATATTCTATCATATTATTTTACTTTATTTTATTTTTTTATTTTGTTTTGTTTAATTTCGTTTTTATTTTATTTCATTTTATTTATTTATATTTTTTTTATTTTGTATTATTTTATTTTATTTCGTTTTATTTTAAAAATATTTTTATCATATTTTCTTTTCTTTTATTTGTATGCAAAGGACAAAGCGTAGCCATCAGTCTTATAAGCATTCACCCTAGCATAATGGTTACACAACAGAGAACACAAAGAGTGGTTGGCTCTGATTTCTATGCAAGGATTTTTGTCCGCACAACAATAGTTAATCCGACATTAAATGGTTCTAGAGCTGTGTGCTAACACTTTCAGTATGTTTGATAGTCTTCCCCTCTTTTTATGGCTGTAAATAGCAATGTAGTGTGACCACTATTGCCTTATCAGTATGTTGTATTTTGTTGTATCTTTGGGGTTTTAAGGATATAGGTAACATATCTGTGGTTGTTACCCCTTTCCTGCTTTTTTGAGTGTTTGGTATATTTCCAGTTTTATGAAGAAGATGAAAATAAAGTTTATCTATAACTACTACCAATTTCTTTCTTTTACGTATGCATTCAGTCAGTTCGAAATGACATAACAAAAACAAAACAATTCCACAACTAATATGACGTATAGTATTTACTCAGGGCGGTGGATCACACCACCACGAGTGATAAAGCATTACCTTTATCATTGCATTATTTTTTCCCTCTGTCATTTCAAATTTGGTGAGTACAATCCCCTATTTTTGTACTAAGTAATCCATTATCTCCCATACGGTCACCCACTGCTCTGGATTTTTTTCTTTTTTTGGGTGGGGAGTGGTATGCACTGATGTGTCTTAAATTGAAAAAAAATATATGCACATATAAATAACAAATACACACACGTACGCACGCGCATGCATGCACACACACACACACACACACACACACACACACACACACACACACACACACACACACAAATATTTATGTATGTATGTGTGTATTATCATGGTATCAGGGCATACGAAATCTTATGCGCAGTGTAACCCTTCTCAGGACAATCCATGCATTGTATACATGTTCATAATTATAATCATGAAGCAAAATTTTGTTGTTTATTTAGCTTCTATTTGGATGCATCATTTTTCGTCGAATGGTATGATTTGCACCTAAAATAAAGTATAAATCAAAAGTGACATGTGAGTCCATATTGAAAAAAATCGATGATGACGGGATACATCTGTCTGTTGTGTGTGTGTGAGCGCGCTCGCGTTCGTGTGAGTGCATTTGTGTGTGTATGTGATGGTTAGCTGTTCATTGATTATTGTATTCATTTAAATTATTTTAGACTTTAAAAAGTGTGTGTGTGTGCGTGAGTGTGTGTACGCGCGCGGGTGTGTGCTAGCGTGCATCTGTGTGCGTGGGTTGGTGTACGCGCGTATGATAATGTGTCTGTGTTTGTGTGTGCATATGTATGTGCACGCCAGCCTGTGTGTGCATGCATGAATATGTGCGTGCATACACCCGCGGGCGTGCGCCCGTGAATAGATTGCCAAGAAAGGCCGGCGTGACGTGAGGACGGCTAGGAGCAGAGAAAAGACCTATGTGAAGTATCTGTGAGCGTCCTTTCGATACAAGCAAATAATTGTTGAATCATTAGCATAAAGTGATGATGACGATGAAGTGGAAATCAGCGAAGATAAGGAGTACATGACATTGTGCATGTCCAATGCAAGGTACGCAACTGATCATCAAATGTTCGTTTCCATCGAGCACGGGATTGTTTCCCTTACCTCAATAAAGTTCGCTTTCCACATTTAGACAAATTGGCAGGACACGTTTAACTTGCGCAAACTCACACACTCGCTCGCACGCACGTACAAGCACATCAGCAACGCAGGATTCCAATTTTCATTTAATTTTAATGTAACGATTTTGTTTCGTCAAACGCACAAGCAATGCAATGCTGACGTGCGTGTACTCACCCTATGCATGTACAGCATACATTCATATACATGTAAACGCACACATACAGACGTACTTACATCCACTTCTCACAAGCAAAACTGGAATCAAGTAACATGAGATTTTCCCAGGGTAAACTACATTTCACTTTATCCTATGGAGTTTGTCTAAGGAGGATTCATCGCACTCGGACAATTCCATGCGAGCTCCCCCAAGTCTGCCAGCAATTATCTGGCAGACTGCCTGAGCCTAGGCGCTGGCAAGGTCTTGAAATGGGGAGGTGGGGGGAGGGAGATCTATGAAATACTAAGCCGACACCACTAGAGAAATAGAAACATAAAAACGGACAGCAAACAGGCCAGTTTGTAATGTTGCATGCTGCTAGAAAGAGTATAACATTGTCCCTTAAAAAAAAAAGAAAATAAGGAAACTGTTCTTGTCTATTTTCTCAATGTAAAACCGAATATCATCTTTCCTTAATCATGCAGATTCTGCTCCTTTGCTCCTGACATAGCATGAAAGACTTTGTCTTCGAGTGTTGTGGCCTAGCGGTATAAAGTACCTGCCTAGAAAACGAGAAACTTCGGTTCGAATTTCATCAGACCTAGGATTCCCCCACCCCTCCACTACACTTTGAGTAGATGGCCTGGGTGTTAGTCTTTTGCATGAGATACTAACTCGAGATCCCATGCACTGTTTGCACTTAGCGCATGTTAAAGATCCCATGACAACAAACGTCTCGTCTCTGTCTAAATTCTGTAGAAAAAAATATCCACTGCCTTACTTAAACAAAAATACACATATACGGGGGGGGGGGGGGGGGGGCAAATGAATGGTGCCGTACTACGGCGACTTGCTTTCCCCAAGAAAAGCAACTTGCATTTCACGTAGAAAAAACTTTTTGTGACAAAAAACATTAATCCGATCTAACTAACCCAATACTGTGGATAATAAGAGTATTATTCATATTTTTGTTTTTGTTTTTTGTTTTGTTTTGTTTATTTTTTCCTTGTTTTCAAAGCATACCCAAAGTCAAGATTCCGTTAGTTCCCCAGCACACACACACACACACACACACACACACCACACACACACACACACACACACACAAACATGACCAAAGGAACATTTCCTACAATACTGGGAAAAAGATGTCAGTTTTTACAAGGACAAAATAGATGATTAGATTATAATTTGTACAAAACAAGATTTCAATTTGTCGTTAGAATAACAGTATGAACATTTTAGCTGACACCAGGAAAATCTCCATTTTTTCTGGTGTCCATTTTTCTGTCACATATGCATACATACATACATACATACATACATACATACATACACACACACACACACACATACATCTATATTCACGTATATACATATATACAGACTTAATGATACAAACGCAAGTGGCATAAATGCTGTGATCTTTTACTCTTAGGACGCAGCATACATACGTACATACATGCATACATACATACGTACATACGTATATACATACATACATACATATATACATACATACGTACATACATACGTACGTACGTACATACATACATACATACATACATACATACGTACATGCATACATACATACGTAAGTACAAAAATGTACATACATAATATGTAATACATGTACATACATACATATATACATACATACCTATAAACATACATGCGCTATACATACATACATGTACATACATACATAATGCATACATACATACTTACATACATACACATAGACATACAAACACACATACCTACATACATGCACACATATACTTACATACGGACATGTACGTATACATAACATACAAGCATAATACAACGTAATCAAAATCCAGACGGTGATGAAATAATTCGCAAGATGTCTGTAACACATGGACAGTTGGACTTTGGAGCAAATCTTTGGCAATTGTAAACACGGGCCAAAGAGTGTTCAGCAACAACTGGTAGAAATGAGCTCACAGCTTGACAATCAAAAATGACATGTCATGAAGACTGGCATTGTTGTCGCCACAAGAACCTTCAGTGCTTTTGCTGCATTTCGTTTTCAAGCATACGTTTTAAGCTACAATTGAATCTTACAATCTTGTTCGTTTCAAAGCAGTGTAATAATTCTGTTGAGAAGGAATGCTTTAGTAAATGTGTACTTGAGTTGGTGTATTAATGTTGATAACCAAAAGAAAATTTTGAAAAATGAAAGAAAGCTATGAAGTCAGACTAACGACACATATTGAAGGTTTTTTTCTTTAAATAAATTCAAGAGACGCCAATGGTAAGATAGGCTCTTTTAAGTTTTTTTTCTTTTCTCGCAAACATGTGTTTTCATACAATATTCAGCGTATAGTAGTTTCTGGACTGTGCAACTGTACAAAAAGCAGGTGCATAAACAGTGGACATTGGAATGTTCAAAACAACAACAACAACAACACAGTAGGGGAAAGAAGGGGGGCAGGGGTGTTTTCCCAAACAACTAAACCATGTCCAGGCATTATATACCAATACCAATGCATTTGCATCAGATTTTTTGTTATTTCTTCTGCTAACAAAATGTGACGTATCAGAATGTCTGTACTTCTACGTGTGTTTATTCCGCGTCATGCTTAACTATTTACTTCGGTCCTAAGGGTGAAGAGTCCCTTTTCAGCGCTGCTATCGATCAAGTGCCCCCTCCTTCAGTTTCTTGTGGAATCTCACTGCTTCTCATTGTCATGTCTCGTCTCACATCAGATGGTTTGCTAAGATGATCATTCCATGAATTTTTGTACATTTCTAGAGTTAATATGCCCCCCCCCCCCCCCCAAAAAAAAAAAAAGAAAACAAGAACAAAAAACTAGAGTTAAACTCATAAAGTCTTAAAGGACTTTAGACTTAAAGTCCTTCAGATGACTTATACCGTGGAGTTGATATGTTCACAAAAACCTCAAGACAATTCAACACAGAGTTTCACCCGCACAGACTCTTTTTACACTAAACGAGTTGATATGGCCACCAGATCTCCAAGATAATTCATCAGAGGGTTTCATTTGTAGAGAAACTTCACTCTAATGAATTGATGTATCCACAAGACTTTGATATAATTCATCATACAGTTTGATTCCCACCAGAAGTATGACACTAACGAGTTAACATGTCCATTTAATGCTCAAAATAATTCCATCATAGGGCTTCACCCGACAAACATTACACTAACGAGTTGATATGCCGACTAAATCTTCAAGATAATTCGTCATAGGGCTTCAGCCCTACGGAAGCTTTATACTGACGAGCCCTAAACCTCAAACTCTCGATGCTGGAGCTGGTCAGAACGTCTTTGGACGTGCCACTGGCAGCAGCAGAAGCAGTATGAGACGTGGCCATGGATATGTGGGCAGGGGGCGGGATACGCAGATGCTCGCTGCGGAGCGAGGCCACCGACCCGGGAGTGGAACTGATGACGTCAGTGACGGGAGGAAGGGGCGGGGAGGGGGCAGACCGGCGTTGTAATGCCAGGCGGCCAGGTGGGCAGGGATGGAGGCGGAAGCGGGGGATGGAGGGTGCTGGAAGAGCGGCATGGAAGGTAGGGAGAGCTGCTTGTGCAGCAGGGCAGTGGCAGAGGCCAGGGCCGCATGTTGCTGCAGGGACAGGAAGCCCATGGTGTGGGGGTAGGGGGAGGAGGGCGAGTACTGCTGGTATCCTAGAGGACAGCTGGGATGACGCAGGACTTCTGGTAAGAGGTTGGTGGTCGACAGTCCTGAAACATTCACACATTTGTGACCCTCCATAGGGAAAGGAGTCTAAGGTACAGAACTATCATTTCCTGACTTTTTTTTTTTTTACTCATCTGAAAATTTTAAAGCTTACTAATTAATATGCGCAAATTAGAATTGAGTAATCTATTATATTTTCCCATGCATTTTTGACAAGGTAAGTAATGCGCTTTGAAAAAAAAAATTTTGTTCACAAAGAGCTGCTTTTTATGTGCTTTCAATTGTGATGAAACTTCAGAAAATTCAAGATTAGATGATAAAGATCTCAGCTGACCCGGTTTTGACTCATTGTAGCTATTTTAGCCAAATCTATGAGAGGCTGGCTGCGTCTTTAGCTTCTTTTTTCCATGCTGGCTCACACCCATCAGAGGCCAGACGACCTCCCTGTATTACTAAATCACAGCTGTAGATATTTTCCAAAATCACAAATAGGCAAGTGCGTCTCATACTAAAATAATTCTCTTCCGTAACGCAAACCCTGAAATTAAAACGGCGGATCAAACAATTGTTATTTACTCAGACTGTTAAACCTTCAATGCCCTAAGTAAAGTAGGTTCTGCCGGACACGCGAGCCATTCCGCTTAAATCGTCATCTCAGAACTAAATCATCTACTTCTACTATTACTGTTCACACACACATGCACGCACACCCCCCCCCCCCCCCCCACACCACACACACAACAAAATCCAATGATGACTAAATAAATAAATACATAGATACATAAAAATAATAACACACCTATGGTTAAATGTAGGATCATTTAATTGTATGAAATCACTTGCTCTAAAAACAAAACAAAACAAAAGAAAACTGTAAAGAATAGTTATAATCAACTAATCAAAATGTATCTACCAAAAGAAATAATGCACTCACTTTTGAAAGTAGGATCACTGGGGTGTACGAAATCACTGGCTCCAAGTACCACCGGGGATAATGGAGAGTGGGAACCAAAATCAACGTGGCGAGACGACCCAGGTGAATGGGAATTATGCTCACTCAGCCGTGACGAGACGGGAGACTGCGACGTGACGTCAGTATGGCGTGATGTTGCTGTAGAGCCTGTGGCGAAACCGTGTGAGCCACTTCGGGTGACGTCATTAATTTCTCCTGGACATGTTATGTTCATAATCAAGGTAATGTCAGTTAGTGTCTCAATAATTATTTAGTGTATGATCTGAAGATATGTGGCTAGTTGTCTCACTCTTACAAGTTTGTGAATGTTAGCGCTTATGATAATAGTGTTAGAAATAGTATTCACTCATTTTTACTTTGTTTTAAGGTATAACGAAAACATATTGTTGGTTTACTATCACTGCTACTGGTTACTAATACTAGTAGTAGTATCCCTACTACGACTAGAAGCCAATTTGCAAAATCATAACAAGAATGAAACAGAAGGAGAAGAACAACAATAATGCTACTGCTGGCTGCTGTTGCTGCTGCTGATAATGGTGATGACGATGACGATGACGATGACGACGACGATGACAATGATAATGAGTATGATGGCGATGGTAATAATGGTACATTTGTCAGAATAGTTGAGTGGCGTATCTAAATGGTGCTGATAAAAGCATGAAAACGACAAGAAAGACAATGATAAAAATGAAATGGTGGTGCTGATGACGAATAGTGATGAAAATTAAATAAACTGCTTCATCAGATCCGGCCGGTCACTTCCAGATATTGCGCTTTTCCCCCCCAAAGGTTAAAGAAAAGTTCATAAATTGGAACTTGACCAAAATGGAAAAGATACGTGAAGAAACAAACATATTTTTTACTAAAAGTAGTATATATCAAAATAGATATAATCCTGTGTAATTGGCGTATAAAATGAAATGCTGTAAAAGCTTATTATCAAAGGAAAATACTGAATTTTTCTCCAAAAAGGCAGAGGCAAAACAAAAGCTTAGCCATACAATAATTTCACGCATACATGACATACATCACTGTGTGTGCCTTCTGTTTAAATGTGTATCTGAGCTTATACCTAATGCGTCATTTCATAAAGTACAATAGTCTACTTCTTTTTAAACCACTTTCACATTCTATTCTACCGATATCTGAATCGCTTCCTTCCACGTAATACTAAGCGCACGTTAAATATCCGACGACAATGAAGGAATTGTCCCTGGCAAATTTCTGTTGGAAATTTCATTTCTATAGGATACAGAAAAAAAAATGGAAAAGACTGAGCGGCGCTGCACCACGGCAACGTCCTCTCCTTGGTGACAGCAGTCCGAATTTTACATGGTACACCTATTCTGACAACAGCTACAAAAATGAAGGAATATAGCATATAAAGAAAACATATTCTTAAACGATGAGCAACCCTTACATTACAGGCAATAACATTACACTGGTGTGTGATAAAATCTTAATCAAAGAGACCGTCAATGTTTATGTAAAACTGAAAAGAAAAATACGTCAAAACAGAACGAAAACGTGTATTTATTTGACGAGACGACACAAAGCGCAAACCTTCGGCCAAACTGAGGTTTGTCAGACGAACAACAACAGCGACAACAACAGCAATAGCACAGAAAAACGAAATGAGCAAACTAAGCAAACAACAGCATACAGGCACTGTAGTCTATCTACAAACCTAAATAACAGAAAATGTGGACTGACTTCTGTTCAATACTGATGATCAAGTGGCGACAGAACAAATGATCTTCTCCGAAAAAGAAAAAAAAACGTAACCAAACAAACCACCACCACCAACAATGAACAATAACGGCAACAAAGAAACAAACAAACAAACTGCAAACAAACAATCAGCATGTTTTGAACGAAAGAATCAGTAGTTATTTTACTGGCCATTCTTTTTTTTTTTTTACTCATCCGATTTCGCAGACCTAAGTGAGATGAAATATTTCTAAATATTAAATAACCCTAAATTTAAACTTTGCCTTGAAAAAATCCCACAAAAGCCCCTACTTCCCCGCCCCCACTCCCCGCAAATAATTATAATAAAAATAATGACAATGATACTACTACCACAACTACACCGATCATAATCATAATAGTAATAACAATAATAATGATACTAATAATAACAACGATAATAATAATAATAATGATAATAATAATAATAACAATAACAATAATAATAATAATGATGATGATGATAATAATAATAATACAGAGGAAAAAGAACGAAAATTAAAAGAAGGAAAACGAACACAAGCAACAAAACGTCAAAGAAACAAAAATCATCACATTGTGTAATCAATGCAGTGCATCTTTGTATCGACAGTAAACATTATATGAAATTTATTTCCCATGTAATAATACATGTGCGCCATTTTATATCGCACCGCTATTTTTTTTCCCGTTTTTTTTTTTTTCTTTTATTGTAAGTTTTGGTCGTTTTCGTTTATGTTAACTTTATTCAGTTGCTATTATCTATCTATCTACCGAATCTACCCATCTACCTACCTATCTAATCTATCTATCTATCTCTCTCTCTATCTATCTATCTATCTGTCTGTCTGTCTGTCTGTCTGTCTATCTATCTATCTATCTATCTATCTATCTGTCTGTCTGCCTGTCTGCCTGTCTGTCTATCTGTCTATCTACTTATCTATCTATCTGCCTGTCTGTCTATCTGTCTATCTATCTATCTGTCTGTCCAGCTATAATCATACTTATCTTGTCACGTGATAATATTGTTTTCTGTTTCCTTGCTTGCTCATTTGCTTGTTTCCCTATAGACGTTGAAACTGCCCAGTTTGATTGTGTCTAAAATGTTATTAACCTATTAAGACTAGGCATTACATTAGTTTTCATGCCCAGGACCGTTATTTGGCTATGTACGAGTCAAAAGTGCAGGCACACTTAAAAAAAATCATCATATAAAAAAATAATAAATTAAAGGCCTAATACCAGTATCAATATCCCCACGATCCCAAAAAATAATTTCATGTACAATACACTTCTTCTTCTTCTTCTTCTTTTTCTCTCTCTCTCTCTCTCTCCCCCCCCCCTCTCTCTCTCTCTCTCTCTCTCTGTCTGTTCTGTTTGTTTGTTTTGTCCTTTCCCCATTTTGTGCCCCACTGTTCAATATCAGGAATACGTTTAAGAAAGTCAGGATAGTACCGCACTAAATTCTTGATTCTTCAAGTTGAAGACTGGTATAGTCTTCGAATCAAAGCGTCAACATACTGACTGTTTTCCAGTCATCATGTTATTACTCTACACGTACGCCTACTTGCAGTTACAACTATAACAACAACAATAATAACAACAACAACAACAACAATAAAACACATGCCGATGTACATTTACATGCATAGATCCATATGTATGTACATACATACACATATACATACATGCATACATACATACACAATATATACATACATACAGTACATACATACATTCATACATAGATCTACATACATACATACATGCATACATACATACATACATACTAATAGTTCTAACACTACCACTGCACAGCTGCAATAGACGCTGACTGATTGAGACAGAAAAAAATTAATAGTGGCGATATGAAGAACATAACGCTTCAATCAAAATTAGATCTAGCGGCTTACCGATACGCTCTTTCCCGTTCTCAGACTTGTGATCATCGTAACTCCTGTTTCGAGCAGCTTCGATCTTGGCTGGATGATATTCTTCACTGACAGTATAGTCACAGTCCATCCGTCTCTCTTTCGCTTCATCTTCCGTCCCTGGATCTAAGGACTCTACGTCCAAAGAGTTGTCTTCTTCTGTGTCGCTCTCCGCCGCGGAGTTTTCGCTCTCCGGTGATGGAGATAGATTCCGTTCCCTGGAAACCGTGTCGTCTGTTTCACGATGTCTGCTTTCTGCTTGACTAGAGGAGAAGGGACTGCTTCGGTCGTCTGCTCGTGTGGATTTCTCTCCAGTTTCTGTCGAAGGGCCTGGTGTTAGTTTAGAGGGAGAAGATGTGTCGTTGTTATCATTGGTGCTTGAAGATGTAGCGGTGCTGTTTGTGGAGGTGGTGGTATTGTTGTTAGAGTTGCTGTTGTTACTGCTCCCGCTGGCATCCTTTGTTTTGGTTTTAATGGCGCGTTGCTTCTTGCGGTACTTGGCACGACGGTTTTTGAACCAAACCTGGAACCACAGTGAAGTGAATGGTAATTATTGCATGCAGTATTGTTTTAAGTTTGGTTATGGTGATGCTGGTGGTGGTAGCGGTGCGGTGGTAATGTTAGCAGAAGTAACAATGGTCACTATGGTGTCGTTGCGCATAGCTTTTAGTTTTGAATAGGCCTACTACCTTCACTCTGTGTGTGTGTGTGTGTGTGTGTGTGTGTGTGTGTGTGTGTGTGTGTGTGTGTGTGTGTGTGTGTGTAACTAAAATAACTATTATTCTCTATCTTGTATCATGTTCAAAATTTAGCTCATTTAGTAAGGCTATTTCTACACATAGTCATAGTGACGGTAAGTAGATGTGACACAGGTAACTGGACTCAATTTATGGGACAGGAAAACAAACGAACTAATAAATAGCTGTCCAGATTGAAACACGCGCAGAGAGAAACAGAAACCGACGTATGTAGTGAATGTGCTGCGTTCTTGTTTCATAGAAGGAGGCCGCACATGAGGAACCAATGACTCAGTAATTTTTCCAGTGTTTCAAGCGATCTTTTCTTTTTTTTTTTTTTTTTTTGCAGGCGGTATGAGTTTCACAGTCTGCATACTCCGTCTTTCTTATTTCTACGAACCACCGAAAACTGACATGACTTACAGGATATTTAACGTGCGTATTTGATGTCCTGTGTGCGTGTACACTCAAACTGGACTGAGGCACTAGCAGGTCTGCACACATGTTGACTTAGAAATCGGAAAACTCTCCACCATTTACTACCAGGCGGTACCTGGCAGATTTGAGCCTAGGCTTTCCAGTTGGAAGTCTGACATCTTACCCACTTGACTATCGCGTCTGTTAATTTAGGTCTGATCTTGGTTGTATAATTTTGTTTGTTTCGTTTCGTTCTATTTATTCATTTATTCATTTGTTTTGTTTCGTTTCATTTATTTATTTATTCGTGTATATACATTTATTCATTTATTTATTCATTTGTGTATTTATTTATCCAGTTTTTTATTTATTTATTTGTGCATTTATTTATTTTTCACCTGTTTATTTGGTGTGCTTCTTGATGTCGATGACATCAGATTGTAGTGTACTGTGTTGCACTATAGTGCATCTTAGCGTCTGAATTCAGTAGATATTATTATCAGTAGTACTCAGTAGTAGTAGTAGTAGTAATAGTAGTATGTATGCTGTTTTGTTGTTCCATCCTTTAGATTCGTTTCACATCGAGTTGCTTTTGATGGCAGTGATAGTGGTGATAAGTAATAGTGGTGGTAATGGATAAGAGGCAGTGACGATAATGGTGGTAGTTAAGTACGACGGAGATTTTATACACATCGAGCAGTTTGGTAACAGACAGTGAGATTATAAAAACCCTGTTTAGTATCAGCGCTGTAGACATTACTGTCAGAACCATGCAATAGGGAGTTGTATAGTATGCGCATTTTGTAGTAGTTCTAGTAGCGGTGTAAGTGTTTTTTCTGTCTTTTTTTCCTTTCCTTTTTGTTGTTGTTGTTGTTGTTCTTCTTCTTCTCTTCTTCTCAGTTCTCTCTCTCTCTCTCTCTCTCTCTCTCTCTCTCTCTCTCTCTCTCTCTCTCTCTCTCTTCCTTCTTTTTTTCCATGTGTATCTCCTTCTTCTTCATAGTTTATGTAAATGTAGTGTTGTTATTGTATTTATTTGGAATGTTGAGCTTTGGTTATAGCAATATGTTTTTTACATGTTCAGTATCCGGTCATCATCATCATCAGGTGCCCTGCCGCATGGCGTTGGCGATCATGGACTTCCATCTGTCTCTATCTCTCGTTGCCCCTAGCATCTCCCCCACCCTCCTCGTCCCCAGCCACTCTGCAAGTCCGTCCAGCATTTTGTCCCTGGGTCTGGATTCAGTATCCGGTAGAAGAAGTAAAAGTACAATTTTAAAACGCACGGAAAACCTGGTGGTGTGAAATCAAAAACAACATAAACAGAACTAAAACCATTAAAACAAAAACTCTGTAAACCAATAATACCGTTATCACACACAGGCACATGCGCATACGCACGTACGTACGCAGGAAGCTTATAACTGAATTTTCTGCATTGTAATAAATGCAAATTCTCTCTCTGTCAAATATTAAGAAAATACAAGTTTATTTGTATCAAGCATTTTCTTTTTCGATCAGTTGCGACTTCGTAGTGCACAATATTTAAGGCATAAGCTTTTAGACGTCGTTGGAATGTGAAGTTATCATGTTTTGTAGTTCTCTTTGATGAAGGGCCATCGCTTTAAGATGATTATACCGTATATGAATCTGAATCTCTCTCTCTCTCTCTCTCTCTCTCTCTCTCTCTCTCTCTCTCTCTATCTCTCTCTCTCTCTCTCTCTCCTCACCACACACTCATACACACACACGCAGATACAAGGTCTGTACCTGAATTCTGGCTTCCGGCAGGTTGGTTAGCAAGGCCAGCCTCTCTCGCATCACCACATCCGGATAGTGGGTTTTGGCAAATGTCTTCTCCAATGAAGCGAGCTGAGTGTTTGTGAATGCGGTTCTGCTCCTGCGTTGTTTTCGCTGAGCGCCATACCTACCATCTAACAAAATCTCTGCACACGAAATGAAAACAAATTCAGCTCAGTGCAGTGTGGTACAATACAGTTTAATACAATCTTTATTGATCCACATAGAAATTCAAGTTACACAGTTCTAGGTGCTACGGTTCTAGTCTCGGAAAACCACAGATCTCATCAAAACCACTTCCAGTGTGAATATGTCTTGAGAGTTGATCATACAGAGAGAGAGGGGAGAGAGAGAGGAGAGAGAGAGAGAGAGAGAGAGAGAGAGAGAGAGAGAGAGAGAAGAAGAAGAAGAAGAAGAAGAAGAAGAAGAAGAAGAAGAAGAAGAAGAAATCAAAGAGAAAATAAGCGGCATATCAAAAAGAAACAAGTTCGTACCATGCAGTGTTAGTTCACTCTAAATTCATTTCATTTCTAATTATTTCAGTTTATTTGTTAATCAAGTGTTAAAATGGACAAACACACCGATATACTTTCAACTTTTCTGTAGAAAAACTTTCTGAAATAGAACATATTTTAAGTTGATTTAACCTTTATTTTGATTAATAATAACTGTACACAGAATTGTATATGTGAACAATCTGAGCTTCAAAGTAAAGACAGTGCCAAGGTTGCAGAAAATGCGAGTTCGTTCTTTAATTTAACGTCTTTTCACTATAAGTGATATTAGACGGGGGAGGGGGGGGAGGGGAAATTATTAAAAAAAAAAAAAAAAAAAGTGAACAAAATAAAATGTAGAACGATAGTTGGACGGGTTGGATTTGGGCAGAGGGAAGACAGAGGAAAAAGACATTAGCAGGTGGGGGAACAGTAAAATGGAACGAGAACTTAACACTAACAATTAACTTCAATAACGTGAAGGGAAATTGTAACACTAAAATACAAACCGAATAAAGTTAAAGTAATGCATTAACAGGACTGTGAACTAATGATTCTGAAATTCTAACTAACAACGTTTGATCTGATGTAATTTTCTGGAAATGATTTTCAGAATACTTTTCTTGAGTAAACATTTTCGGTAAAAAAGAACGTAGCATTTTGCAGTAGAATAAACAGTGAAACAGTGTGAACTGTTCGCCGCAAATACACTTGACATTTTTACAATATTTTGTTCTCAATGCGTTTAGCTGAATACGAAAACAAACAGCAACAATCGATCTCAAATGATACATAGAAGAATACTGCAATTTTTTACATACATTTTGAACGGTAAGTTTTATCATTTGTTGTGACACAAACTGTTCATCTGAATGTTCAAGAAATCGAGTCCATGAGGCTGATTCGAGCAAGTTGCAAGCTTCTTTTACGGAGGTATGAACATGTAATTCTATAGCATTATCAGCATTCTGGGCGCCTTGCTTAGCTGCTCTGTCAACTACTTCGTTGCCGTGAAGACCAACATGAGAAGGCACCCAGCATAAACTGATATCTGTACCTTTGACCCTTAAACGATGTATAAGATGATTTGCCTCAGTAATTAAATCAGGTCTTGTGTCGGCATTAAAAGACCGTAAGGCATATAATACAGATTTTGAGTCAACAAAGAGAACTACTTTGAAAGACATGGTTTTAAGATTTACTAGATAATGCAATGCTTGATTAATAGCGACTAATTCCGCTGTAAAGATCGATAAGTTTGCCCCAACGAAAAATGACTTTTTTATCTTAAATTTTGGAACATAAAAAGCTGCTCCAGCACATTTATTTTCTAAGACTGATCCATCGGTAAAAATGTGAAGATGGGTACGGTATTTTTCATCGATGTGTTCTCTTGCTGTGGATATCGAAATGTTGACGTTTTCAGATTTCTTAGCGTCTGTATAATCAATATCAAAAGAGGCTTTTTGCATTTCACATGTAGGGATAGGCGTTGTTGATGGTGTCTCAGCTATTTCATCCATATTTATGTTAGACTGTTTGACCAAGTCAGATATGTAAGTTGAAACAGTCATTTGTGATGAAATGCTTTTTGCTCGCTTTGGAAAGTCAACATCAGACCTGATTTTAATTTCCTTACTCACAAAATTGTCCGTTTGTGAAGTAGTTCTAACTGCAAATTTTGCTGTCGCTAGCTCACGATAGTTGTTCAGAGGCAGAATTCCAGCAACTTTGTACGTTTCCAGATTAGAGGCATGAGTAGGGACACCTAGAGCAATTTTAATACTTTTGCAGTCTAAGCTTTGTATCTTCTTTAATAAATATTTTGGTGCACTGAAAAACACTTCTTGCGCATAGGATAATTTAGATCGTACAAGTGCTGTTGACAGATGAATTAGTATGTTCGTATCCATTCCCCAAGGTAATCGGCTTATTATCTTTAGAAAATTTAGGGCTTTTCTTGCTTTTGTTGAAATATAATCAAAATGGACATTCCAGTTTAATTTCGATGTCATAAAGACTCCCAGAAATTTTACAACCTGTTTGTAATGTAACACTTCACCAAGCAATCTGAAAGTAGGCAAGTTACTTAAAGTACCACCAGAATTAAATAGCATCATGTTAGTTTTTTCCGCTGACAACGACAGACCATTTTCTAACATATAGTTTCCAAGATTATCAAGATCAGATTGATACAATTTCCTAATGTAATTCTGTGCTCTCTGTGGAGTTGTCTTTTTTAAAGTAATATTCATCCAAATACATATATCATCAGCATACTGTGCCAAAACAACACGATTTGAGAGTGCTTTAGGAAGATCCTGTATAAGGATATTAAATAAAAGCGGTGCTATCACTGAACCTTGTGGAATTCCCATATCAAGATGTCGTGAAGTAGAATAACTAGTTCCCACTCTTGCCTGAATAGTTCTATTGGCTAAAAAAGACTTAATGTAATCATACATATTGCCAGATAAACCAATAGATTTCAGCTTGTACAATAAACGCGTATGCCAAACTTGATCGTAAGCTTTTTTCACATCAAAAAATGTAGCTAAAAGACTTTTTCTGCGGGCAAACTCTTTCTTGATGTGAGTGGTAAGTTTAACCAGGTGCTCAACTGTAGATCTCCCTTTTCTAAAACCAGCCTGATTTACTGGAATAACGTTATTTTTATCACAGTAATGTACAAGTCTGTTTAATACCAATTTTTCCAATAGTTTGCTCGTATGGGACGTTAAAGCAATAGGTCTGTAACTGTTTTTATTGTTTTTAGGCTTTCCTGCTTTTAATACTGGTATAACAACAGACGTTTGCCATAATTGTGGTATAGTTCCACCAGCCCAGCATTTCTGAAAAATTTTGTGTAAAAAAATAATATAGTTTTCTGGAAGATGTTTAATCATTTCAGTTGAAACTGCATCAACACCTACCGAACTCCTTTTGTTGCGCAGAGACAAGATAGTGTTTTTTAACTCTTCTAAGGTGATTGGAGAATTAAACCAGAGATCATTTTGAGGTATTGGATCAGTGTAGATAGGGTTGTTAGCTGCCATTTCCCTGTAGTGTTTGCAGGTAGGAGTCAAACCATCTACTTTACTATTTTGGGCAAAAAGTTCCACAAAAGTTTCAGCTTTGTCCATGTCGGAAAGAAATTTGTGACTTGTATCAATCATTATTGGACACCTAGGTAAGTTGGCTCCATTTTTCATTTGATTCATTTTTGTCCATACTTTATGGAAATCCTTGAAATCTGAAATTTCTTTTGTGCAGTATGATGCCCAGTAATTTTTCTTTGCTTCAGCGATGATTTTATTACACTGGGTGTTAGCTTTTTTCATTTCCATATGATCTTCAGGTTTCCTGCTTTTGATGTAGATTTTGTATTTCTCTTTTTTATACTGAACTGCTTGCTCACATACCTCCGTCCACCAAACATTACCCAAACGGTTATTAGACTTAAAAGTTTTGAGTTTCGGGATGGAAAGGTCTGCAGCAGCTAGAACTGACTCCTGGAATTTAGAAAACATAACGTCTACATTTTCACTTTCATAATGTGTGAAATCTCGAATAGAAAGAACAGTCTGAAACAAGGACCAATCAGCGCGTGTATAATTATATTTTGGTATAATATCAGGAATGCTGTCTTTCATCCTGATGTTTTCGTTAGTTAGTGTTATGAGGATAGGTAAGTGATCACTTCCTAAAGTATCTCTGCGAGTGTGTGTGTGTGTGTGTGTGTGTGTGTGTGTGTGTGTGTGTGTGTGTGTGTGTGTGTGTGTGTGTGTGCGTGCGTGCGTGCATGCGTGCGTGCGTGTGTGTGTTTTTTGGGCCTGGCTTTGTCGTTGTTGCTTGTAATGGTTGTGATTGTGGTGGTGGTGGTGTTGGTGGTGGCGGTGATGGGGAGATGTAGTGGTAATGGTAGTCGTGGCGGTGGTCGATGTAAGCCAGTTTGCATTTTCTAACGGAGGTTAAAGAAAATGTGACGTGCGCGTCATTACGTTAAGTGTAACAGATGGTGCGAATGCTTAGTTGACGTAGATGTAGAGATCCCGCCTTTCAGTATGACTACACGAACGAGTTCGTGTCTGACCGAGGAAAGCCTTTTTGTGTGATCTCCAGTCCACCCAGCTGTAAATGGATGCATGATCCTTTTCAGAATTAAGGAGTACAAAATAAAAAAGGAAGGGGAAATGCCCTGATAATACTGGCCCCGGAAGAAAAAGCTGAGGTCTTCCCTCGTAGTCCCCAGTCGACCTCAAGAACATCTTTCTACCTTTGAACAGGTGGTGATATTCCATTTACCTTTTTCTAAAGAAGATGTAAGTCGACAAAATGTGATTCATTATTTTAAGTCCACCAGGTGTTAGTTTTGTTACCTGCAGGGTAATGTCCGATGAAGAAAGGGTTGGTCAGATGGTGGGCATGGGGCGGGGGCAGCAATCCGTAGTGGGGCGGAGGAGGCTGGAACTGCAGTCCAAAACTGCCGAAGTTTTGCATCTCACACCTGGAAAGGAAAGAGGAAAAAAAAAAAAAAAAAAAAGGACAATTACTATATATAGACAGCGCTCTTTTTCACTAGAGCCCTAAGTGCTTCACAAAAGCATGAGAGACACAGATATACACACGTAAAGCAAACGCTATTCAAACCTTGCCGCTACGTGTGTCAGACTTTTGTTGTGGCAAACGTCCAGTAACTTTAGTTGGCCTAAAGCATACAAACAGTTTTAGATTAGTTGCGGCGGTGGGGAACTGAAAAGCACGTCTTATGTTTATGTACAAGAACAAACAAAGCACATCCTATGTTTACATGCATGAACAAAAACAAATCCATAATAAAACGAGATAAAAAAAATAAAAAAATAAAAATATCTGCCAAATTGTACGTTGTATAATAACTAGCAGAACTTAAAATAATTGAAAATATGAATGATTCCATTTGTATTTCTCTGCATTTTAAGTCATTAAAAAAAGAATATATATATATATATATAGAAACACAATCGTACTTAGCAAGAGAAGAGTGTATATGCATTTTTTGATGATTACATTCTGTAATCACACCAGTCAATAATTATAATACTATATTACCACCAGTAATAATGGTGACGATCCTGCTCATGATAATGGTAATACTAATGATAATAACAAAGCTTAATAATTATAATAATCATCATCATCATCAAAAAATAAGTGAATATATATATATACACAATTTTTTTTCTTCTGTGTTTGAAAATCATTAATTTCAGAAAAATTAAAGCTCAAAACTTTGTACTGTAGTTTGGTTTCGTGTGGTGTGTTATGGGAAAATACATAAATAGATACATGAGTAAATGTGTATTTAAATCATCCTTTCACAGTAATATTTTTAACGACTGAAAGACCCCCCCCCACACACACACACTCACACACACACACCTATATGTACAATATATATATATATATATATATATATATATATACACATATACATATATACATATATATATACATATATATATATATGTACATATATACATATATATATATACATATATATATATATATATATGTGTGTGTGTGTGTGTGTGTGAGTGCGTGTGTGTGTGTGTGTGTGTGTCTGTATGTATGAGTGTGTGCGTGCGTGCGTGTGTGTATGAGTCTGTGTGTGTATATGTATATAAAAAGTGTACAACTGAATCAATGAATGAATCAGTCACTCAGTCAGTTAATCAGTGCATTGTTAGGTACGTTTACATTAAACATAAACGTCAAAAGACACAGGAGTGTTTCAAGTATGACACCAATAAGAAAATATAATAAAAGTGAATGACATCGGTCAACACTTAAAATTATTTGTTACAGGAGTTCAAAAATTTCAAGTCTTACTCTGTGCAAGATTTGTCGTATGCATATTGCTAGACATTTATGAATGCGTGTACATTTTATTCATTATCTATTATTTCATGGTTGAAATGAAGAGGAGAATATCATCATCATGTGCCATGCCGCATGGCGTTGGCGATCATGGCCCTCCTTACGAATCAATCTTCTGTCACTGCAAATACATCTCTTACCCTTTCAGCCCCCGTCCATTCTGCAAAATTGTCTAATAATAGAACGTTTTCTCTCTTGGTCTACCTGGTGCTCTTTTTCCCTCTAGCTTTTCTATTGTGACTAGGTGCACGAATGTCTCTTGTTTAATCAAATGTCCTATAATTGTTGTTTGTCTTTCCCTAATCTTCTTCATTAATGTTCTTTTAGTGTTTACTTTTTCTAAGACTGTTTCGTTCGTTTTCTGTGCTGTCCGTGGAACTCTTAACATTCTTTCTAGAAACCACATTTCAGTTTCCTCAAACTTTCGAGTCTGATTGCTTGCTGACAGTCTAGGCTTTGCATCCGTACAACAGTATTGGTTCAGTTTAACACTGAAGAATTATCTTCCTGATGTCAGTTGATAGGCATTTGTTGGTAAGAACATATTTCATTTTCTTGAATGCTGTTTTAGCTTGGCCAAGAAGAATATGTTCAAATGAAATAAGCTTATTTTCATCTAGTGTTTTGACACATGGCCTTCCACGTAAACTTTTTCTAGTTAATCATTATTCTGAATGCCAGACAGCGATATGCAGATTGATAGATGTTTAATTTGTCCAAAGGGAATAAAAAGTTAATTCTAGTTTTGCTGATATTGCGATGCAGTTAGATATGTAGAAAAGATCTTATCAGTATGAAGCAAGGGTTTCTATTTTATTTCTGTGAAAAAGTTATTATGTTTCAGTTGCCAGATGTTGAATTTCAGTTAGCAGTATGAAACAAAGAAATGCCATGCGTTCGAACAAGCACGGGGTTTAAAAGAAAGTATTCCAAATGCAAAATTGCACATCCTGTGCCACTGAACAACAACGGAATTTGTAAAATAAAAAAAATCCGCCTCGAAAGTGTAGTATGCAACATTGTTTTCATTTACAGTGGGATTGGCGCGTCACAGACTTGCGTCAACTGCTTCAACACGCTCGCTTTTGTTGTAGCTGTCGTAGCTTTGTTGTAGGAATTGACCTGCTGACGCCATGTGCTAACACTCTTAAGTGTAGTCAGATGTGTTGGTGTATGTATGTGTGTGTGTGTGTGTGTGTGTGTGTGTGTGTGTGTGTGTGTGCGTGTGTGTGTGTGGTGTGTGTGTGTGTGTGTGGTGGTGTGCGTGTTGTGTGTGTGTGTGGTGTGGTGTGCGTGTGTGTTGTGTGTGGTTGTGTGTGTGTTTGTGTGTGTGTGTGTGTGCGCGCGCGCGTGTGTGTGCGTGTGTATGTGTGCACGGCGCGCGGTTGGTTTCGAGACACAGAGAGAGAAAGACTGAGAAATGCACACAGGCAGACAATTTTTCAAGACCTTGCCTGTGCATAGGGTTTTGCACAGGTTCATGGAGTCTTCTAGATAATTGTGCGTAGATTTAGGTGGTATGTATACGGAATCACCCGAGTGCCATGACTCCCTCTTGGACAGGCTCCAAACAAACCATAAACCCGGGCAGACAAAGCACTTACACCACACACTGAAAATGGTCTATCATTATACCTTAAATCATCAATAGCACCTTCTCATGTTGGTTCTGAGATTGGCTGACTGACTGTGTTATCCGTTTAAAACTTTAAAAAGGCATCTGTGTGATTGCCCAACGCATGTGAACTTGTAAGGCACATTCACTTGTAATTCATTTATCCTTGGACTCATCTCTCTCTCTCTCTCTCTCTCTCTCTCTCTCTCTCTCTCTCTCTCTCTTACACACACACACACACAACACACACACACACACACACACAACACACAGAGAGAGAGAGAGAGAGAGAGAACATACACACATACATGTAGCACCAACATACACACAAACAAATGAAACATACCAATTCATTCCTACATACACGCGCACTAACACGTATATACTCTACATAGTCACAAGTAAACCAAGGGCCGATTTAAGCTTTTACCTTTTCCTAAACTCTTAAGTGTTCCATGTTTATATTTAAGTATAATTAACGGTAGTCAGTGTTAAGTTTATAGTTATAATCGTATCAGTACTCGAAAACAATCCATGTTTGCAGTCTTATAAAGCACTTAAGTGCCAGTCGAAGTAAAGAAGTATTCGTTTCAACTTTAAAACCATAACATCAATCAAGAAATAAAGCCATCACACCGCAGACGATAGTTTTTCTCTTTCTCTCTCTCTCTCTCTCTCTCTCTCTCTCTCACACACACACACACACACACACACACACACACACACACACACACACACAACACACACACACACACACACATATATATATATATATATATATATATATATATATATATATATATATATATATATCTAATCTGCATTATTCGGTTTGCGCAGATATTTTCAATCTATAGAAAGCCTCTGTTGTTTGCTACATTCTAAAACCATTAACACGTTTATCTCAGATTCTTGTCAGCTTTCATTTTAAATCATTGCATGATATTGTTTTAAAACTTTTTAATGATTTTAATAGTAATTACGTTAAAGATGACATACCACTTCATTGTGTAGCAGCTTCTCCAGGCATCTGCAGGCAACACCGGAGGAAGATATTCAAATCAATATGCCCTTTTCTTTTACCTTTGATTAGGTCAGGTATTACAAACACGTTTTCCCCGCTGTTAGCAGCCACTGCAGAAAACAGTCACTTGTGGAATAAACATACAGCCACCGATTAGATTCTCATGTCCGCTGGTTCTCTTGAAGAAACAAAACACAAGCTAGATTTTCACGTGCCAAGAAGTCTGTTGGGAAAATTATAAAAGCTACACTGATTCACTTTTGCTAGTTGCACAGTGTTCACAACCCAAATCTAAGTTATGAAAATGTCTCAGTCCACATCAGCCTGACAGACAGTAGTGGAATACCCGGCGTGAGGGCGAGGAAAAACACACAAGCACACGACACCCCGCCAGCCGATTGTGTTGTCAAGAGGTGACTGAGCTTCAAGAGGATGGTCCCGATGGCGACACGGTACTGACGAACTGTCTCGCGGTTCTCCCTTCTCTGACACGAACACGGTCCGGCCCTTAGCTCCTGTTATTTTGACATCGACTATTTCCCCCCTTTTTTCCCCGAGACGGATTTTCTTTCTCGCTCGTCACTCCCACCAGTATTCTCTTTGCTCCCACCTCCTGCTTGTGGCTGCGCATGTCTCAGTCCCCGACTCTCGTCTCGACCAGCTCAAGGAGCAGGAGGCGGGGATTTACGGAGGACTTAGAATGTTTGCAACATGCCGACATGGCCTCGTCGCCAGATGAAAATTAATGCACCGTTTTTGTCGGCCGCACGTGCTCAAGCGCCATTCCGCTCTATCGCGCATGCTCCGCCAATGAGACGCTTCGATTAACGACGTGGAGCATCAGTCGCCGAACACAGCAGAAGTCGCGTATGTCTTTTCGTGTTCGTTTGTTCTGGCTGGACAGAAACTCTGTCGCCTTTCTTGTTGGTTATCGGCTCCTAAGTGATGTCCATTTGCTTTGGGGATTTCGCTCAACTAGTGACCTTTGCGGCAAGTGAAAAGTTTCAGGATTAGGGAGCTTGATCTTCTTTGGGCAAGTAAAGCCCTGTTAGGCGGATGAAGGCTCGGCTTTTGATGACAAAACGTGGGTTGTACTGGCCAGTTGGTTTAAATTTGTACAGATACTGGTCTCCCTCTGAGTAATTAGAATTAAAAACATGTTTAGGGGATAGTCCATGTCAGTTTACCCTCTGGTTTCCCTTTCTACTTAAGGCACTGAAGATTATGAACAATCTACGTGAAGAGTGCTAAAAAAAATAGCACCAAACCATACAAGAAAGGTAAGACAAGATAAAAAAAAAAAAAGTAACACACATACAAAAACACATAAAACAATATAAACCAAAAACGCATGGTTAAGCCACACTATCAATCTCTCCCTTTTTTCTGAAAAAAGACAATCATTGAACACAAACCCAGAACAGACACGATACTGTGAGACAGAAATCAAAACGGTTACATCCCTTGATAATGACAGGGTTATATACCTTGCCTGTACATATGTTCTGCCCGACTGTAACCTTGAACGTTGGCCGAACTCTGAAATTCTAACTTTCACAAATTACTGTATAATCATACTATATATCAAGACGAATGTACACATCAGACAAGTGATTTACTTGCAAGAAAACATCTGGCATGTTTATTTCTTTATTTTCTTTTTTGTTGTTGTTGTGGTGGTGGTGGTGGTGGTGGTGGTGTTACTTGTTGCTGTTGTTGTTGTACACACATTTCATACTGAATGATGAGATAGAAAACTGCCATATATAATCTGTGTAGTTTTGATTTATGAAAAGTTTAGCATCTGAAATCTACACAAATAAACCTCTTTAATAAACTTTTATCATGGGATCCAAACATGGCAAACATCTGTTGTCAAACAATTGAAAATTACTTACTGAAATATACTACTGAAAAAGAAAATATTTAGGGAGCCACTCGTATTTTCTATATAACTTTTGAAATTCAGTGTGGCGTGAAAAACACAGTTGTTTCCTTCCTGTAACTGAAGATAAAACTATAAGATATTGCCCACACCAGCTTATTTTTGGCATGCATTCAGACTTTCGTTATAAAGACTTGTTACACTGAATCCAGAAGGAAGTGGAAATATTACCTAAAATTTACAGCAGGTTGGTAACATCTAGCTGACAAAGCTGAATACTGCAGGTCAGGTTTGCAGGCATGAGGGTAGGCTACTTATGGATGCTTTTATGGGAACTTTTTAAGCATGCTCCAAGACGACGTCTGAGTGATGGCGAAGGAAGGATGGCAGAGAGTGGATTCAGAAAAGTGTAGTGTTGTCAGATGCTGCCAGCTGACTTTCTGTGATACATTCAATTATTCAGATACTGAGAGATGATTTCAGTAGTTCTGCAAGTGTGAGAGAGCCAAGCGTGCCAGTGCGCCCAAGAATGATCTTCTGACAACAAGGCTGCTGCGTCATCTTATCATCCCTGAGGATCAGATCCCACGACTGCCAGTGCGTTTTGGGGACAGCTTCAGGCAAACAAGATGATTCAGAGCCGTCTTCATAACATAAACTAGCATCAAGGATCGTCTTACCTGGGCACGACGTTATCTGGCATAGACGAAGCAGCAGTAGTTCAAGGTATTCTCTGCAGATGAATTCCTCTTTTACTTTGGCTTTCAGCTTTGGGAGAATTTGCGTCTGCAGACGTCCAGGTGAGCACTTTCTTGATGCTGCAGTGAGATAGTAAAATCCCTACTATGATGGGTCTCTTCTGATGTGGCTGACTTCAATCTTCATCACAGACTACTTCTGCATAATGTCCAAAGATCCGAACATTGCTTGAACTGTCCCAACCCGTACAAAGGACGGCCGCATGCGTTGTTGATTCATTCTAATTCCAAGTCAAAATATTTTCTGATCTGAAATTCTGAACTGTGGATATTTTCATCAACTTTTTTCTCCAACTGTTAATGGGTTTCTGTTGATAACGCTGTTACTGATCCAGCGAATGAATTAAACTTCTCTTTACTGTCACCTTTTTGTAATTTAATGTGAATGGCGAGTACTTAGTGACTTTTCAATTCTTTTGAAGGTTGCATTGTAACAGTTCAAGCCAGAGGACCTTAAAACAGCACATTTGGCCCTACAGTGAGCTGGGTAATCTGCACATATAATCTCTCTGTCTCTCTCTCTCTCTCTCTCTCTCTCTCTCTCTCCTCTCTCTGTCAGTCTCTCTCTCTCTCTCTCTCTCTCTCTCTCTCTCTCTCTCTCTCTTATCTTTTTGAGAGATTAATACAGATCCACGACTGTTAACGTACTTGTTCAAAACAAATTTAGTGCTCTGGAAGATGTTGGTGACAGTGAGGAACAACGGAAAAAGTTGAAAAATTCGATAAATGAAGCTTGTGAAGAAATCCCTAAAGTAGATAGAAAAGCAAATAAGAACTGGATGACAAAAGAAATTTTAGGCTTGATGGAGGAGCGGAGGAAAGCAAAGAGAAACGAGGAGATATACAGGAAGGTAAACAAAGAAATCAGGAATAGGTGCAATGAAGCTAAGGAAGCTTGGCTGAAAACAAAATGCAAAGAAATAGAAGACCAACACAAAACGGATCCTCAGGGTATGTACAGACGAATTGAAGAAATTGTCCACAGGAAAAAATATTTGCACATCAACTGGTAGCTTAAAATCGAAGATGGTACGCTTATCATGGAAAAAGACAAAATATTAGACAGACGGGGAGAGTACATTAAAGACCTTTTTGAAGATGACAGAAACGAAGAACACATTATAAGAAAGAACACTGAAGAACCACCCATAATGAAAGATGAAGTTAGAGCAGCACTGAAAAAGATGAAACCAGGAAAAGCCCCAGGACCAGACAACATTACTACAGAGATGATTGAAGCCCTGGAGGAATTTGGTATTGAAAAAATAACAGTCCTCCTACATGAAATTTACGACACTGGAAAAATCCCCAAAGGTATGTCAAAATCAATTTTCATTGCACTTCCAAAGAAGACAGGGGCTATGGAATGCAAACACCATCGCACAGTGAGTTTGATGAGTCATGTAACAAAAATCCTATAAAGAATTATCATGATGAAGACAAGAAATAGAATCAAAAGAAAAATAGCAGAAGAACAGTGTGGATTTGTGGAAGGGAAAGGAACTTTTAATGCCATATACATCCTAAGAACTATCATAGAGAGGTCAATCGAGATGAATAAGGATTTATGTTTATGCTTTGTTGATTATACCAAGGCTTTCGATCGGGTAAGGCATGAAGAATTGATCAACCAACTAGAAAGACTCAGTATTGATGGAAAAGATCTACGAATAATCAGAAATATGTATTGGGAACAAACAGCTTCAATGAGAATAGAAAACGATATAAGCTCTTTCCAAAACATCAAAAGAGGAGTCAGACAAGGTTGTGTTTTGTCACCAGATCTGTTTTCACTTTACAGCCAAAACATCATGATAAACCTAGAGGAAAACCCTGGATTAAAGGTTGGAGGAAAAATGACAAACAACATTCGATACACAGATGACACCGTGCTAATTGCAGAAAATGAAAGGGACCTACAAAAACTTGTGAATATACTAAAAATAGAAAGCAAAGGTAAAGGGTTGGAACTAAACAGCAGGAAGATGGTGATCAGTAAATAACATGAAATCCCCTCATGCAAAATAACAGCAAACGGCACAACCTTGACACAGGCTGATAAGTTTAAATACCTGGGAACGATCATTTCACCAGACGGCAGATGCACATCAGAAATAGCCGGCAGAATCGGCCAAGCCACAACAGCATTCAAGAAGATGAAAAGCAGTCTTACCAACAAATGCCTATCAATTAACATCAGGAAGAGAGTTCTTGGTTGTTATATAGAACCGATACTGTTTTACGGTTGTGGGGCGTGGACAGTCAACAAGCAATGCCAGAACAAGATTGAGGCAGCCAAGATGTGTTTCTAAGAAGAATGTTGAGAGTTCCATGGACAGCAAAGAAAACAAACGAGACAGTCTTGATGGTGGCAGACACAAGAAGATCATTCATAAGGAAAATCAGGAAAAGACAGGCAACATTTATAGGCCGTTTTATGAGGAAAGGGGAATTGGAGCACCTGGTCACAACGGGAAAGCTGGAGGGAAAGAGAGCACCAGGTAGACCCGGGGAGAAGATATTGAACGGACTTGCAAAGTGGCTGAAGACAAAGAGGGTGGAAGAGGTGCTTGAGGCAACAAGATGGAAGGCCATGATCGCCAACGCCATGTGGCAAGGCACCTGATGATGATGATGAATACAAAGATATTGCCTAATTTTTCATGACTTCTTCATTTCCTGTTGAGAGAAGTTGAATGAGCTAAATAACTTTGTAGGGATCTTTCAGAATTTTTGGAGAAAAGTTCTTTGAGAGAGACAGACAGACAGACAGACAGAGAGAGCGTGTGTGGGTTTATTATCTATCTATCTATCTATCTATCTATCTATCTATCTATCTATCTATCTATCTATTATCTATCTCTCTCTATCTATCTATCTATCTATCGATCTATCTATTCACCTTTCTGTCTGTCTGTCTATGTATCTATGTATCTATCTATCTAGATCTATTTGTCTGTCTGTCTATCGATCTATCTGTGTGCGTGTCTGTGTGTGTATAGACAGAGATATATCTGTATATATACATATGTACGTGTGTGTATATATATATATATATATATAATGTGTGTGTGTGTGTGTATACATATATATGTGTGTGTGATAAATATATATGTGTGTATATATGTATAAATATATATATGTACATGTGTGTATATATATATATATATACATACATATACATATATATTTGTGTATATATATATATATACATGTATATACACACATGTATATGTATGGATATATATATATATATATATATATATATAATATATATATATAACACATATATATGAAAGGATTGAAATATAGACAGAGGAAGATAGTTATCCGTATACTATTAATTTGTTATGGAGCAGTATACGCAATTTGTAAACGCTTGCTTCGTGTGCATATCCATATAGTATGTCCATGAAAATTCAAGGTAAAAGCAGCACGTTGTGCCGTGGGGAAACCCCAGCCACCCGATCCGCCTGACAGGGTCGGTCGGTGGTTGTAAACAGAGACTTTCTTCCACGGTTCAAAAACAATCACTGCCGTGAGCAGTGTGTATCTGTCATTCTGTTGCTGTGTGACACCGATTCCGGCAGAGGGATGCTCCGACAGACGCCGAGCGAGTTTGTCTTGGCATTGTGGCGGTATTAGCACAGACTTCTCGCTGGAGACTGTTTTGTCGCTTTTTCCGCCACCGCTACATACTACCCCGCTATTCTCGCCAGCGTTTTGCGAACACGGCCAGCAACAAGGCTTCTTTGATGGGCCAGCGACGGCCACAGCAGCCGCTGAATGGTTCCCAGACCGCCTGTCTTCCAGCGACAACGTGTGAAGAAGACACTTGGCGCTGCTGTCTCTCTGTCGCTCGGTCTCTCTCGTCTAATTGGTCCACTATCGTTCACCACCCGCCCGCTACTCCGTGACTGGTCTTGCAAAGGCTGCAGGCTCGCGTGTCTCATTGGTTTGTACGGGTGGTCGATGGTTCTGAGGGATGCTGGCGAACACATGCATTAACCCCCTTCACTCTTTCACCCTTTGTACCAGCTTCCAACAAACCCGTTCACTTCCTCTCCCTATCCACTAACTTTCTTGCAAGAAGATGTTGGATAAGATGATGGAACGAAAGGTTAATGGAGTCATCCGTTAGCGAATGAGATGACTTTTGGGGGCTGCCTATGACAGCGTATAATATATTTCTTAACAGTCTTCGAGACTATTAAAAATACACCTCGTTTGAGGATGGAAGCACACTAGCAGGTTAGAATTTTCTTCTCCATGAATTTGTTTCGTTTTAAAATATACAAAGATCCTACATGCCAAATATGACTAATCCTTAATGTAAATCAAAGCAAAGCTTTAGTTCATCATTTCATTGTTGGATGCCGGACTACTGTTTTAACAACACTAGGGATTACGCTCCTACCAACGTTAGCTAATACACAAAGTTTACAAAACCTCTATTAGATAGCAGCAGTGCCTTCACTAGGACTGAGGAGGCTGGGAAGTGAGAGTCACATAAAAAGAAAGTAGGGAAAAAGAGGAAGAAAAAAGAAAGTATTCTACAAGAAGTAAAAATCAAAATAAATGCAAATATGTCTAAGAGCATTGTATCTTTGCTACAGGAAGGTCGAAAGTTCTCGGATTAGCCGCCGTCACCACCCTTTTCACCCTTTAACCTTCCAAAAAAATCCAAGAGTTATTCATATCAAAATTAATGTGAAGTTTCTGATGTCAGTATGACACATTCGTATCTCTCTCTCTCTCTCTCTCTCTCTCTCTCTCTCTCTCTCTCTCCTCTCTCTCTCTTCTCTCTCTCTCTGCGTAAGGTAGGACCAGATAGGAAAATTAAACCGGTGTGCTTCTCTTACGATCAAAAATAAAGTTTTATCCTAGATTTCAAAATTCCGATCTCTGGCTTTTCTTTAACTACTTTCTTATAAAACATAAAAAGGTTTGTTGCGAAGTGTGATAAATACAAATAAAATGTGAACATGCAGTGATGCACCACATTATGACTTGAATTGAAATATGTAATTTTCATTCTATATCTCGTTCGCTCTCTCGCACACACAGACACACTTATCCTTTTTACTCTCTCTCTCTCTCTCTCTCTCTAACTCTCTCTCTCCCTCTCCCTCTCTCTCTCTCTCTCTCTCTGCTTCTCTGGGCTTCTCCCTTCCTCACTTCTTTGTGCGCTTCCAGCTCTCTCAATTTTCTTTTAAAAACTGTAGGTATCAGTTTATCTTGATCACGATGGAGAAGTCTCCCATTGTTGTTGCGCAAGTCGTCCTGGTGAAGAAGCGTGAATGCCCACACGCACAAAGCTAGGAGAGCAAACATAGAGAGGATTAACGGAGAGGAGCAGGGAAAGGTGTTAATATTACTGTCAGTAGTGCAGTCATCGGTCCTTGATTCGTCGGGACTATGGGATTGCTTTTACTTACGTGGGTGGGTCTCGAGGAATACTGAAAGGTGTTAAAATTATTGTCAATAGTGCAGTCATCGGTCCTTCATTCTTGGGGAAAATGGGAGCGCTATAATTGAAGATAAACGGTGCACTGATGTGTGTGTGTGTGTGTGTGTGTGTGTGTGTGTGTGTGTGTGTGTGTGTGTGTGTGTGTGTGTGTGTGTGTGTGTGTGTGTGTGTGTGTGTACGCGCTCGCTCACACGGGTATGTGTCATGATGTTTGCAGTGTGGTCAACCACGTAAAATTCACGAACTTGCTAAGATATGATGCACGGTTCAGTTTCAGTTAGTCTATGGTGATGAACAACATTCTATTTTTCATTCGATTCAGACATTAACTACTCTTTTAGAATGCGAAGACTTCGGATAGGTTTCCCATCAATGAAAAGTGTTCGTTTTTTTTTTAACCGGGGGACCTAATGTTGCAAAGCTGAAGAGAAGAAACAAAATACGGTAAGTTTAAAATGGCAAAGAGTATTAGTCTATGTCTGCCTTGAAGACGCACATACGTTTTCTTTTGCCTAAAATCACAACAACAGCAAAGAATCTAAATCATCATGAATGTATATAATCAGATATGTGTCTATAGCAAAGGAGACAGATATACAGTTATACAGATAATTAAGGTGTTGTTTCTAATGGAGCAAAGGAATCATTCATCAATCATACTTGACAGTTAGTAGCCATGTTTTTTGTCGTTGGTTTTTTGTTTGTTTGTTTTGTTTTTTGTTTTGTTTTTAAACAAAGGATTCGTTTATCAATCATTGTTGTCAATAAGTCGCCCTATGTATGGTAAATTTGTGACTGTATATGTATTTTAAGTGTAGTGACGGTTGCATTGTGCTTGACCAGGACTTTATTGTAATACATAATCATGCATCAGCTTTTTTGTCCTGTGCCTGCTTTCAAAATCACAAACCACCAAAACGTGAATGATGGACTGTCTCTCGTTTTGTCTTTCTGTCTTTCTTTCTGTCTTTCTTTCTGCCTCTGTCTGACTGTCTGCCTCTCTCTCTCTCTCTCTGTCTCCTCTCTGTCTCTCTCTGTCTCTCTCTGTCGCTGTCTCTCTGTCTGTCTGTCTCTCTCTCTCCCTCCCTCTCTCTCCTCCCTCCCTCTCTCTTTGTCACACATAGCGTGCGCGCGCACATGCACGGTATGCACGGTATACAAGTAGAATGATAACGACAGATATGTCAGTTGGCTATGTGCTATATCGCTAGCGTTGGAAGTAAAGTTTCATATCATTTCATACACAACACACACGCGCGCACACACACACATACATACACGCACGCACGCACCGAACGCACGCACGCACACACACACACACACAGACATACACACACACACACACACACACACACACACACACACACACACACACACACACACACACACACACACACCCCGATGTACCCCTCAATTTATCTAGCAAAACTGTGGGTATTGACACTAGCAGATATCTATTAAGAATTTGCCTGCCATTAATTGCTGCGTTTGAATTTTAGTTACGTGTTATTCGATTACTACTGAGCAGGATGTGCAGACAGGTGTATTCGAGGTGTCTCCAACGAACCGCAGAACGAATACGTAACTGGGTATGAAATATCGGAAAGGTCTTAACTCAGAATGGCTTCGATATTGTTTGGAGCGGTCAGGGGGTGGGGGTGGGTGGTCGGAAAAGAACTTGCGTCTATATCAGATGTTATTTAAACGCTGGCTGAGATAGAGGAAAGTGAAAGGTACAGTTTGGGAGGGCAAGGAGTATTTTTTCTATATATTTTACTTTGTTTTTCGTTTCAAACATTTAAGCACAAAAATAGAGTAGTGACGAAGACATGGAGCCGAATGCTAGGTAGATTTAGAATGACAACTAGTTATTTGTGTAAGTATTAATAACAGACAGTAGCCTATACATAAGACTTTTTGACAGTTTATACATGCCCAATGTGCTTATACAACCTAGAAGATAAAGCTCAGTTACAATATAACTAAAGTAATCGTTAGTTTGAAAAAAAAAAATTAAAAGTACATGCAAAAACTTCGAACTACCTTAGCCACAGGGTACGATCTGACTTGTGATTTTTTATCGAGAAATGAAGAAGACATCATTTGCAAAGCATGTTGCAGAGGCAAGCAGTCTTAGAAGCAAAGCCATAAGGCCTTCCTGGCCAGACAGTTTAAACTGGAATTTATGTACTTATAAATTCCGCTATTGTGTAATTGAATCGTTGCATGTTCACTCAGAGTATTGATTTCATTATTGCTTATTTTTGGATAACTGTACATCATAAAATCGAAATTATAATCATGTTCAGTGTAAACGTTGTGTTACATTTTTCTGTTCGATGCTGATGAGAAGACTTGCACTCCATGACAATGGGCTTATAAGCAGACTATTGCCCATTAAGATATAAACCTCTCTCTCTCTCTCTCTCTGTCTCTCTCTCTCTCTCTCACACACACACACACACACACACACACACACACACACACACACACACACACACACACACATACATACATACACATATAACACACGCTCTCTCTCGCTCTCTTTCGTCTCTCCTCTCTCTCTCTCTCTCTCTCTCTCTCTCTCTACTCTTTACACACATACGCAGATACGCACACACACGCATACACACATACACGCTTACACACATATACACACATACATACACACGTACACACACATACATACATACACACAGAGGTTAACTGAAACTATTTTGACTACATAAGACCTTCAGGAAAAGTTGGTTTTGTGAGAATTTTGAGAAACAGGAATGAGATGTAGTCCGGCTGAGGATTTTATTAAAATATCAACGAACAAGGTAGCAATTCTAAAAACAAACAACGTGGATTCACAACTGATGCAACACAGTCCCCCCTCCTCATTTAAATCCAAGTTCATATGTAAGGAAATATTGAAGGCTACACAACAGCCGGGTTGTATGCATTACGCTGTCAGTGTACCAACACCCAGGTTCGTTCCGTGCATGCAAACAGGCCCGTCCTCCCTAACCCTGTGCACACGTAACTCTATGCCTCGCACCCATACACCACCACACTCATCCACGTCTTCTGCAGTTTATACAACCCTCCGTAGTCTTCACTTTCCCGCCACCCCTTTTTTTTTTTCTTTTTTTTTTTTTTCTTTTTTTTTTTTTTTTTTTTTTTTTTTTTCTTTTTTTTTTTCGTCAATTCTGTTCAGTGTATTGTGCTGTAGAACTGTCATACGGCCTATGCATTTAAGTCCTTGAAATCTTCCTCCTTTTCCTCGTCAGAATCCCATTTTAAGGAGAATAGGTTTATTGTATCAGATTAGAAAGTACGTCTTAGTGGACAGCTGTGTATGGGTAGATTTAAACAGAGTTGATGTGATCCGCTAGGTGATCGTAAGTGCATAAATCAGTCAATTATAAACAGACATGTCCTACAGTCTGAATCACATTGTAAACTCATGGGTCGATAGGGAGAAAAGAAAAGACGGGTAATATTTTGACCAAATTGTCTTTAATGTAGGAAAGAAAAAAAAGAGACTTTTCTGGTCTGTGATATGCCTGTGTCCTCTGTCAGCGCATCATCGTCTGACTAGTTGGTCCTTTGAAAGGGGAGGCGATGGGCGTGTCAGCACGTGGGGAGCAGGAGGGGGACGGGCTGAGGACAGGCGCGAGCAGCGACCTCTGACTGCTCGACACGATCCTTGCTGGTGCCGCTCCAGCCTCAACCAGCCTCCCGTTCCCTCCCATTCCCTCCCTCTCTGCTCCTCTTTTATGGCCGGGGGTGTGGAGAACACAGGGCGGATGAGACCAGGAAACGGTCTGGACGATTATCGCCCCTTACAAGACCTTCCCTCTCGTGTAGCTTAAGCCTGGATCTCCCTCTCGGCCGTCGTACAGGGGCCAAGGGCCGTCTTTTGAAGACAGCTAGCGTTTCAACCCCTCCTTATCCGCCCTTTGTGTCGCCATTATCAAAAGAAAAGCCCTAAATGGCGATCAACTGCACGCATTCAGCGTCGCGACAGGTTAAATCGGGATTTACACGATGTTCGCAAATAACTCGGTCCGCGGCTAGCTCTATTTGAGCACAGAGTTGCCACTGCCTTGGCTTCATCCTTCGTCTCAGATTCCTTCCGAGGATACCAGATCCAGCGCCCCGACACACGACTCTGTTTTTGGGCGTACCTCGCGCACAGGGTCTTCAAGGACCCAAAATCCTCAACACGACTGGCTGCTCACATAGACCGCATTCCCTTAGACCGGCCTACTTGTTCTACAACGGTTTCAGCATGATTGGATTCTTCACTTCAAAGCGGAGATGGACCAAGTCTTACAGTTTCTTTATAACGCCGTCAAGGCTATCACTATCCGTAAAGGCGATTTCAAACTGTTTGAGGAAACGTTTAAAATGTTAACTACTTCGACACTGTGCGAACAGGTCGCACAAGTCTTTTCTGCATAGCGCACGTCATTCTTTTGAAGACCTTCTGCATTTCAACAACGCCCATATGTAAGCGGCTCCACAAAAGAAGATTCTGAAAGGTTTTCACGACTTAGTGTTTGTACTCAGATATGCAAGTGCGAGGCATGATCGCACTCGATGACCAGTGCTGATTTCATAAAGTCATCCTCTCTACCTTGTTTGTAGTCACATTTTCTAAGCACACAGTCAGTGTTGGCATTTCAAGCGTCAACTACAGTACGAATCGGTTTATAACAGTGCCTGGCACAGCATGAGAATGAACAGAACATTTGGAAAAAAAACTGATTACTCTCTCTCTCTCTCTCTCTCCTCTCTCTCTCTCTTCTCTCTCTCTCTCTCTCTCTCTCTCTCTCTCTCTCTCTCTCTCTCTCTCTCTCTCTCTCTTGCTCCACTTCACAAATTCTATTATTTTGTTTCTTTATCATCATTCTCCATAAAAAAAAAAGAAATGAAATAAACTGAAGAAAAAAATCATTTGCTCTTTACGGATATACATTTATCTGATTGTGACGTAGATTTTCATACAACAGTAATCAATGATCTACAAAGTCTGAACCGGTAAAACAAGGTTAGTCTAAGGGAATGTTTTTGAACGTTTTACATAAAGAACATTTGACAGCTTATCTTCTGTTGAGACTTAAAGGTGAAATGAAAGCTGCTGTTGGTTACATCCGGCGACAGGAGGTTATGGTGTATCAAAACAATCAAGAGCTTCCAGATACTTTGCCGGTAAAAGTATTTTTGCTAACTTTAAACTACTGTCTGTATCATTTCACTCAAGAATGCACATAGTCTTTCCGTATGTGTCACATCTCACATTTAGAGCGCTCGCTTCTGTAAGCCCAGATTTTGCACGATCGAGCGTGATTGCCAATTGGAGGAATGATCAGATCCGCTCCCTGGCTTGTATATTACAGTCCCTGTAGACGCACAGCTGTAAATGAGTGCACGTCCCTCTTTAGGAACGCAACGATAAAGTAGAGAGGGAGAGGATGATTGATATTTGAAATTGGCCATGACAAATGTGACAAACCTTGCGCAAAGACTGTAATGCGCTGGCATAGTGTTGAGAATACCATTATCCAGGAAACAAGTTCCATGCCTTGATCAAGAAGGATGTCTGTTTATAAACCGCCTCAAGAGACAGGAACAAAGATCAGACCGAACGAGTAGCCACAAGCGTAGTCATATTCATGTCCTGATTTATTTGGGGGTCCACAAAGAGCCAGTGAAATAATTAGAATTTAGTTTAAACACGTCTTAATGTGTAAAAATTAATAAAGGTTTGTGTGTTGTTGTTGATGTTTTTGTTGTTGCTTTTGTTCTCTCCTTTGCACGACTTGTGTCGCTGGCCTCACGCCGCTCATTTCTGCTCTTTAGCACTGCACCGAACTTATCGCATCTGAGGTCACCATGAGAGTATTGCACGAAGACTCACGGGATTTTTTACATTTGCCCTAATGTTTTGATAATTCATGAAAATAAGGATGATGGCGATGATGCCAAGGAGTTCCATTTTGGATGGAGAATGCGTAACAGGAGCGTGCTCTGTCCTTCCTTGTGTGTGTGTGTGTGTGTGTGTGTGTGTGTGTGTGTGTGTGTGTGTGTGTGTGTGTGTGTGCATGTGTGTGTGTGTGTGTGTGTGTGTGTGTGTTCTGTCCTTCCTATCACGATATATCCTGGTGCCCAGACAAGCGATACAAAAAATTGGTTAGGGATTTTAAGAAACGCTGTGAGTGACACATCTGTGAGGTAGATAACACTCGACTGTGTGGCTTCAGTCTTTTCCAGGAGCCCATAACGCGTTCAACTCCGGATAGGAGCTAGACGTGACTAAAAAAAAGTCTGACAATGACTTCGATTGATGATAATTTAATCTCACTCTCTAACGCATTAGAATGTTGCTCAAACCATTTCGCCACATTGACTGGTATAATAATGTTTTTATAGCTGCACAAATCGAGTAATAGAGTTGTATGAATCAGAATTTTTGGTGTGGTTGTGGTTTAGATTTTTTTATTCTTTTTGTCAGATTTGGACCACGGTGAGGGATAACAATGAGTCAGAATATATCACGATGACTGACTTTATGATAATACAATTCTGAGATTACTCTTGTGGTCGTCTAGGTCTTGAACAATGTGGCTGATTATTTCTGTACCAGTGACTTTCAGATTTTACTTTTTTTTTCGGGGGGGGGGGGGGGGGGTTGTTTAAGAGTGTTCTAACAGATATCTGAGATAACTAAGAAGAATCGGAAACAACCTGCATTTGCCGTACCAACTACTTTTCCCTGCCCAGTATTTTGCACATTGTTAACTTTTTTGTAAGAGAGGAAGGCGAAAGAGAGAGAGAAAAAAACCGAAATGGACAGGACCGGAGAAGAGAGGGGATAGGACGGGGAGGCAGGATTATAGAGTTAAGCTGGGCATCACAGAGGTTAGAATGGAGAGAAACATTTCAATTAGAAAAAAAAAAAACGAAAAAAAAAAGGAAAATAAAAGGCCATTTTGTCTGCACACAACCCTGATTAAACCATAACCACGTGTGTGTTATCCGTTTACACCAAAGATACCTGTACTTCGTCCCTAATTTGTCACAAGAAATGACAGAACTTAAGAACAGACCACATTTTTTGACACACGCATTTGCAGATAGTTAACGTATCCACGGTGCCCAGGGGGTCTTTAAATCCTATACACCACGATGGAAAAAGAAGTAAAACACCGAAGACTGGGTCTCCACAAAGGCATGAGCACATACAACATGAAACCCTCAGCCCGAGGCTGGGATACCTTTGAAAAACGGTCTTAGCGTATTATACGTATTTTCTCTAGTTAGCGCAACACAAGCGGCCCGGACGGAAAACTCACTGATTGCGCATGCCCAGGTCGGCTCCTCACGCACGAGGGGAGGCCGACTTTGCGGTCTGATCTGAAAGCGGAAATCGGTGGCACAGCGGACACACAGCCCACAGAAGTCTCCAGGCTCTTCCAGACAAGGGTGGCGCACTAGGCTAAGTCCTGCAAGCGGCTTGTTTCGCTGTTTTCGCCCAGGGCCAGTTTTGCCGATGTGCGCGGTTCTCAATTTTTTCCCCTTCCTGTCAGCGTTCAGGCTGCACGAGCAACCAGCCCACGTGATCGGTTTAGCCGGTCCCATGATGCGCTTAGCTGTCGCTGTTGTGGTGGTTGTAACGTCACGTTGGACAAGAGGGCCGGTTCAGAAGGGAGGTTCCTCACACACGCGATCGTGCGATTAGACAGAAGGTTGCATTGAAACCAAGGCTCACCAGTCATGACGACTTTGTGTGGTATGGCGCTAATCAAATTACCTGACAAGTTAGGCGTGATAGGGATCGATTCCGAAATGCATATCTACCTTACCTCCTCCCTGCTCGTCTCTGTCACTCTCACAATAAATACGTATACAGATATGAGACCTTCAGGGCAAAGTCATGTGTTCAAAATGCACAGGTTCATGGAGAAATAAAGTTATCCTCTCTTCCCTGTTTCTTCCTTTCGTGTTTAAAATCGATTTGTAAGAAAGGGGCTGGGATGTAATATACAGATAGCACAGAATTAGGTAGACTAATATTAGTGATAGACTAAACAGACGTACTCTAAATGTTGTTCTTGCAATTTTAAGTAATCTCAAAGCACTGAATTACGGATTGGACGAAGATTGTGTCATAAAAGCATGTTTAGTTTCCCTTCCTTTGTAGCTGATCGAGATACAGGGTTTGTCGTTTGTAGTTTGTTCACGAGGGATTCATCACATTTGCGTAATTCCATATGTGCTCCACCTAAATCTGCCAGCAATTATCTGGCAGACCTTCTTTAGACTGCACAAAACCCTGTGCGCTGGCAGGGTCTTGCGATGGGGAGGACGAGGACAGGATCTATGAAACACTAAACTGACACCACCAAAATGAGTGAGGCAGTGATAGGGAGCGAACAGGCCAGCTTTCATGTCGGGGGCTGGAATGAACTTGAGATATCAGACCTTGAGTCAAAAGTATCAAAAGAGCTAACCAGCGATTTGTTGTTTAGTTTTGTCAAATACAAGAGATCGACTCACATTGACAGGAATGTATATTTTTCTGGTACGAAAGCTTTAGTTTTACTTTCCGAGAGAAAGAGGTAATGAGAAAGACAGTCAACATTTAATGGACATATACAGCTCGATGGATAGCTAGATGGTTGAATAATTGATAGTTTCGCTCAATCACTTATGTACATCCTTTTCGTTACTGAGATTTTCAAGAATTTTTTTTAAGGGCTTTTTCCAGTCAACAGGAAAAACAAGGAAGGATAGGTGCATACAGGGTAGAAGGAAGTTCCTTCTACTATCTGTGGGTAGGTGAGGTGGGCAAGCAGAGGGGTGGAGGAGTTATAACAAAAAGGATGATTTTTAAATTGAGAAGAGCATTTGAAGAGTACTTCACGGCGACACGACGGAGCGCTCCTCAGGACAGTTTACCGTACCCCCTTTTTCCAATCATCATGATTACTTTCACCAGTTGTTCAGATGTCAGCCAGAAAAAAATACCGAAGTCGAGGGTCCTTCTCCTTCTCAAAGTGGATGTACTCATTTCAGAGTATACTGTCAAATCCTTTGCATCTACCACTTTACCATAGACGTTTCCGCGAGGTTCTTCTTGCGTCCGTTTGCGGCACTTGAGAGATAATGTCACTGCCTGACACTGGATGCGGGTTAATCCTACTGAAGATGTATCAGGAATTGATAGAAGATTATAATGGCCTGACTGAAGTAGAGTCCCTTGGCTACGGATGTCGTCAGTCAGTCGGAGGGTTTGGGGTCTTCTTTAGTGTGTCAGCTCTTGCTTAAAATCAAGCCTTATCAGAATGAGCTGACCGTAAAGACACCATTTAAAATATAATAATAAATACAGACACAGATCTTATTGTCAAATTACATAAAAAAGAAATTGACATTTCGGCTTTCATTTCAGATATAACAGATTACAAAGTAAACAAGGTAGGGACCTCGGTGACAAATGAAATATAAATTTGAAATAAACATTTTCGAGAACGCGAGACGGCAAAACAGATCAACAGTAGACGTAGGTATATAGGAAGCCCTGTTTGCCTTATACAGTACCAAATTAACATGTACACTAGGCTGTATCCATGAGGCACAAAAACAGAAGTAAATAAATGCTGGATTAAGTACACGAAGGCTGCAGGCCTATGATATGTGCTTCTAATAGAAAGAAAACCTGTTGTGTTCTTTTCCCATTGAGATCGGATACAAATATTACAGGAAGGCAGTGGTATACATTCTTACAAATAAAAACAAAGGGGATCAAATTTAAAGAAGCCAGATACATGATGCCACTGTACAAATGATTATGCTCACTTTGTGTGTAAAAGTGTAAATGTCTGAGTGTGTGTAAATCTGCGCTCGCGTGCGTGCGCACGTGTGGGTGGTGTGCGTGTGTGTGTGTATGTGTATACATGTGCATGTAAGATAGAGAGCCCCTCTCAATCGTTTTTCTCATTTTGTATGCTCGAGAAAGAACACAGAAATCCATGCCAGATATTGTCACATTCTGGATAAAAGTGACTATAACAAAAGGAGATCAATAAATAAATAAAATGAGACATGTCATATGTACTTCATGCGTTCGAAAATTATGGAAGGGTCGGTCTAGTGTTCCCATTTTGAAGATCGCATCGGATCTGACTGAAAAGTGTAGGTTAATTTTGCCAAAATTAGTTTGGTTTTTGGCAAGCCTGAGATTCGTTTAGCTAGGTAAATAAATATACGGCATGCGGCGTATACTAAGATAAATGAATATACGGCATTCTGCTAAGAGTGGCAGAACAGACCTAGAAAACCTGATGACATGAGACATTAGAATAAATCTGACGTGTAGGTCTCTATAATACGTTAATTTTACATCAGTAGCTTTAACAGAGTACCTAGGCTAACCTACATTTACGTGTATCATTATTATATTATTAGTATCACTGTTTCTCAAGTACACTAGATCAATCTCGAACAGATGGCACGATTAAGATATTAACATAAAAAGAATCAATTTGAATCACTTGAAAGGACGTCCAGGCTCATGGATTCCATGTTCGGAAAAAAAACTAACCTGTTGTGTGCAGTACGCAAAGACATGAACGTCTATATCGTGTGCGTTTCATATAACTTCTGATAATTCAGATTGCACAGCTTGCTAATTATTTACATTTTGAGATTGTGCGCTCTATGAATGTTTCCATTATAATTATTATTATCTGGGTAACACGATGAAGAGCACTTCACATCGCATGCGTGTTTCACATTAAATATCTGTATGACCCCAGTGGACCAGTTTTTTTGGGGGTTTTTTTTTTTTCGTTTTTCGTTTGATTTCTTTCAGTAGCGGCGATTGCATGAAATCAGTGAACCTTGGAGGGAAGGGGGCGGCGAAAATAATTCCCTCCCTTTTTAATTAAGAAACAAAAACTTGACAAAATCAATATATTGAGAAATTAAACTGATGTTGGGTGAAATACTTAAAGCAAAACTATAAATCGCTAAGAGGTATATTTATCTGTATATGTAAATGAAATATAAATCGGTGATAAGTATGTTTATCTGTATATTCAGTAGCTGGGATAATTATTGCAGCTTGTTCATTTGCAAAATGCAGATGCAGTATCTCCTTCAAGAATCATTTTACGCGGGAAATATGTAGTAACAGGGCATTATCGTTTCTCTACTGAATCTTTTCTTTTTGTTTGGTTTAATTGAGGACAGCTGATTTGCCTCCAGAAAACTCTGAAGTTTGACGGACAGGACTGAGATTTTCCTTGACAGATATGGTATGTTGATACAGTAGGCGAGCGACGAGGCCATACCAGTTGCAATATGTGTTATGCGTGGGACACGTTTGACATACACCAATATTGTCTGCTTGTTTGGTGGATACAAGGAAAAGATCTGGGTAGATAAGGACGCTTTTATTATCTGAGTAAGGTAAATTTGTGTCGAGTGCAGTGACATATGTTCGGGGGTTAGTTCTAGCTTGCTACGAAAGCATCCTGCTTTCCAGTCTGACCGCACGTGTACGAGCCTATAATCCATTGAACAGCGTAATGTATAAGATACTTTTTCAGGGTTGGGAAAAATAAGCAGCGAGGGAGAGGAAAGACACCTGCACTTAGGAAGCTGATGTGAGAATAGTGAATATACTGTAGTTTCATTCTTCTATGGCTAGATTGCACCTTTTATCTTCAGCAGTATCTGTTGTGTTTAGTGTATATTGCATATGGGAAGAACGCCTGACGCATCTGACATTGAGGCACACCTGAAATCACAAAAGACATATTTTCATGTTTAGCCTGTCAGATTCATGAGTCAGAATTGACCTCAACAGACCTCCGTTCGGTAAAGAAAAAGAAAAAAAAAATGTCTGGGTCAAACGTTTCATCGGGATCTGGTTTGTAACGGGCACCCCCGTTACCTACTCATCTCAATTTCATCCCCTTACGCTTGCGTGCACGCGCGCACACACACATACACACATTCGTGCGCGCGCGCGCACACACACACACGCACACTATGTACTCGTGTGTCCGCGCACACACACAACACACACACACACACACACACACACACACACACACACACACACACAACACACACACACACACACACACAACACACACACACACACACGTACACCGAGGGCCTGTCACGTCTCTCCAGGCGTCAGGAAACATGGGGGAAGCCCACTCGAGATGCGCGGTACTCGAGGAAGAGGGTTTAAGTGGCATGATGTTGTTTGTGTTGGCTTTTGATAGACTTCCACATCAAGCAACTTCAGTCCGTGTCAAAGTTAGCGTGGAAAACTGGATCTTGTGGATCAGTTTGTATGGCTTGTGTCAGGGCGTGGTCCGTCTTGAGAAATGTCAAGTTTGCTTGCCCACTTTTCAGCTTTTAGTTTTGAAATGATCCTGGTATCAATGGGGATTTAAACAATAAGACAACATTTGCTTGCAAGTAAATGTGCACACTTAGTACATGATGGTGGAACTTCTACCGGCTTTCTTATGAACTGAAATCGGTTGCGGTGTGTCTTATTTTGTTAAACAAATACGTTGAACGTCTGTCTCTTCATTCTCATTTTTCAGATCTCATGGCCATTATGAACCTTTAAAAAATTTTAAATTAAAAAAAAGCATTGGGTTACTATGGCCGGATTGAATACAAATGGAGGAAGGCCCATAAATGCCTTGTGAAAAGTCTCTCTGAAGCGTATTGTTCATGTCTTTGTTTGTTCATTGTGCACCCTCTTAACGGTAGCTATTCCGGAAAATTGTTTCAAATGATATTAACCTGTATTTGTCAATTTCCGTTAACCAAGGCTGATGATCATGCTCGCTGTTATTGTGATAGTAGGGAAGACAGCAAGCCTAGTTACTGCTTGAAAAGTGTGTGGGCAAGCGTCGGCGGCATGTCAGCTGGTGTAGTGTCGCCTCCCTTCAATGGCCACCCAGCTCGGGTGTCTGGCACACAGTTGACTTTTCCACGACAGGCGTGTAACTACTTGTTTTGACAACACGCTCTCAGACGTGCCACCCCGTATACCCCGGGTGCAGGCACTGGCGGCAGCATAGGGGAGGTAGGGTGCGGGTGGGGTGGGGGTGGGGTGGGGGTGAAGACACACACCTAGAATAGTCCAGGAAAAGAACACGACACGAGGACAAGGATCTGACAAGGTAGAAGGGTGTGGAAGGGTACAGAAGGGAAGGCTTAAGGGGTTGGCGTCGGTAAAAGGGAAGCGAAGATAATTGATATACTGCTTAATAATTCAGAAATAATCACAGTAAGCTTACATTCGCTGTACAGAAGATCACCACTCAACCCCCACTTCCACCCCCACCCCTTTTCTTTCCAGGAACGGAGTAACACATTTGACGTTATACAAAAGGATACAATAGAGGTAACACATTTGACATTATATAAAACGATACAATAGATCAATTAATAATTGACAAAATTGGCTGCCTAAAGCAAGGAAACTGCTGATCTGGCTTTGAACTAACACGATTTTAAACAGCAAATAAAGCTTTTCAGCGTTTTGTGATTCATTGATGAGAAAGGATGGTCAAAATATTAAAATCCTCCCCTTCATCTTCAGACACTCTTCATCACTGGAACATTGAAAAAGTACAGCACTTAAATCTCCCTCCAAATCAAACTACAGTCATATCTTCCTGAAGAAAAATCATACACTGTATAAAGATCCATTATCGATCCTCGCCCCATCAGCCATTAATTTTTTTTCAGATTTTAGGCCTCGGTCACCATAATACACGCAGACTTCTATTAAGTTTGTACACTGGCAGATTTTTGCTGGGTCGGTTAAGTCTTGCCTTTGTTTGGTGAGGATTCATCGATAAACTGAAGACACATTTTACGTACATAATAATTATTCCAACGACTATTAATTTTTTTCTTTGTTTCTTTCTTTCCTTTTTAAAGAAAAATTCAGCCAGAAATGAACATTAAGAAAGATAAACGTATACTTTATTCTTCTCTCTTTCCAGCAAACTTGGCACCTTTTACGTCTGTTCGATTATGATGATGGCTTTGAAGACGGGCCGTGTCCATTAAAACTGATACATCGTAACCTTTGTGCTTTCGATAAATGATGAATTACCACCCAAACAGGTCAGAAATCATTGGTGACATACAGTCCACACCCGCAACCTTCTGTCTGTTTACACTCTTGCCCCCCCCAAAAAATCGTTAGCTCGGCTTAGAATGAGTTACTTGATGCGAATGCAGGTTTGATCACCCGCGTGTGGTGTGTGTGTGTGTGTGTGTGTGTGTGTGTGTGTGTGTGTGTGTGTGTGTGTGTGTGTGTGTGTGTGTGTGCGTGCGCGCGTGCGTGCGTGCGTGCGTGTATGTGTGGTGTGGTGTGGTGTGTGTGTGTGTGTGTGTGTGTGTGTGTGTGTGTGTGTGTGTGTGTGTGTAAAAGATCGTATGATGAGCTATATGTTTTTGTTTAGGAAAACGATCCAGGACGCGCCATGTGGCAGGAAGTGTCACTGTGCAAGAAACATTGTAGTTCCCTTTTACAGTCTCGGCTGAAACAGACGCCACTTCGGTGAGTCTTGTCCTTTTGTTTCGTGCCGCGCGCGCGCGTGTGTGTGCCTTTGCGTGTGCCTCTGTGTGTGTGTGTGTGTGTGTGGTGTGTGTGTGTGTGTGTGTGTGTGTGTGTGTGTGTGTGTGTGTGGTGTGCCTTAGCCATGTCAACTGTCTGGAATGTGGACTGAGAATTTGTTGTATCTCTAAACCTGACATCTTGTTTGACCTCCAAACAGAAATCCTTTTCTTTTTCTTTTTATAAATGAACACGTCGGAACTTCGTGCGTACTCCGAACTGTAATACCGAAAAAAAAAAGTTTTAAAAGAAAAACTACAATACCAATAATTGTAAAATGACAAAACAAATCATTATCATCAATGACAATAAAAACAAGAGCACTTCAACAACACAAGGAACAAAATCACTGCCTCTGTCCAAAAGTTTCTTTGGAAAAAGAAGTCTAAAATTTTATCATTTTGAAATTGATATAAAAAAGTACATATTAGAAAGAGTGGAAAATAAACGTGTCTTAATTAACGAACAAAACATGTTAAACCTATGTTTTGAATATTGAATTAACCAGGGTTTCACTGCAGCCCATTAGTGCTCACTTGTTACAGCGCTGTGCTCATAATGCAACCATGTCTTTTTTCGGGGGCTGGTTTGTTCTTTTAATAGAAACGTGAAATCAAAACCAGATAACTCGAGTTCAGTTCCAGCCCGCAACTTTAAAAACTGGCTTGTTCTCTGGCCATCTTAATGTTTTCACCATTTGAGTGATGTCGGTGTAATGTTTCATAGGTCCCTCTCTTCCCTTCCCCACTTCAAAATCTTGCCAGCTCATAGGATTTTGCGAAGGATCAAGAATTCTTTAAGATAATTGCTGACAGACTTTGGTAAAGCGCATATGGTATTGTCTGAACGCAATAAAATCCACTTTGAACAAATTGTAAACTTCGATCCAAACTCCATGTCAACAAGCATGCCTTCAATCAAAAGATAAAACCATAACGCTACACCACATTTCCTGATTTCAAAGCAGGCGTAGTAGGCCTACATACTTTTGTTGTCTACTTAAAACGATTTCCTTTGAAAAGATTTTGATCCGCTATTGCTTATTAATGAGTTGTTAATGTTGTTGTTGTTGTTGTCGTTGTTGTTGTCATTTCAACTCAGTATACCTTTTAAACAAATCTAGTGTAAGAGTTTTAATGTAAACTGACATGTGCACCGAATGGATGGTGAAACTAATCGAAGTCGTGTTGGAATTCTCTCTCTCTCTCTCTCTCTTCTCTCTCTCTCTCTCTCTCTCTCTCTCTCTCTTCTCTCTCTTCTCTCTCTCTCTCTTCTCTCTCTCTCTCTCTCCTCTCTCTCTCTCTCTCTCTCTCTGTGTTTGTTTGTGTGTCTGTGAGTTTTTGAAGTATTCCTTCTCTACAAAGGTGAGAGTAGACGCTGGCGAAAGAATTGACCTGTCTCGGACACGGTGCCTGCCGCTGTCTCCCACCACACGAGTATGTGCACTATTATTGTTACAACTCTGCCAGTTATAGCATCAATACAAAATACAGCCAGTATGTGCACTACATTATTGTTACAACTCTGCCAGTTATATAGCATCAATACAAAATACAGCCAGTATGTGCACTACATAGCATGAATACAAGATACAGAGAGTATGTGCACTATATTATTGTTACAACTAACTCTGCCAGTTATAGCATCAACACAAAATACAGTGAGTATGTGCACTATATTGTTGTTATAACTCTGCCAGTTATAGCATCCATACAAAATACAGAGAGTATGCGCATTATATTATTGTAACAACTCTCCCACTTAAAGCATCAATATAAAATACAGCCAGTATGTGCACCATATTATTGTTACAACTCTGCCAGTTATAGCATCGATACAAAATAAAAAGAGTATGTGCACTATATTATTGTTACAACTCTCCCACTTAAAGCATCAATGTAAAATACAGCCAGTATGTGCACTATGTTATTGTTACAACTCTGCCAGTTATAGCATCAATACAAAATACAGCCAGTATGTGCACTATGTTATTGTTACAACTCTGCCAGTTATAGCATCAATACAAAATACAGCCAGTATGTGCACTATGTTATTGTTACAACTCTGCCAGTTATAGCATGAATACAAGATACAGAGAGTATGTGCACTATATCATTGTTACAACTAACTCTGCCAGTTATAGCATGAACACAAAATTCAGCCAGTATGGGCACAATAGTATTGTTATAACTCTGCCAGTTATATCATCAATACAAAATACAGTGAGTATGTGCACTATATTGTTGTTATAACTCTGCCAGTTATAGCATCCATACAAAATACAGAGAGTATGTGCATTATATTATTGTAACAACTCTCCCACTTAAAGCATCAATATAAAATACAGCCAGTATGTGCACCATATTATTGTTACAACTCTGCCAGTTATAGCATCAATACAAAATAAAAAGAGTATGTGCACTATATTATTGTTACAACTCTCCCATTTAAAGCATCAATATAAAATACAGCCAGTATGTGCACTATGTTATTGTTACAACTCTGCCAGTTATAGCATCAGTACAAAATACAGCCAGTATGTGCACTATGTTATTGTTACAACTCTGCCAGTTGTAGCATCAGTACAAAATACAGCCAGTATGCGCACTAGATTATTGGTACATCTCTGCCAGTTACAGCATCAATACAAAATACAGCCAGTATGTGCACTAGATTATTGTTACAACTCTGCCGGTTATAGCATCAATACAAAATACAGCCAGTATATGCACTAGATTATTGTTTCAACTGTGTTCGTTGTGGCATCAATACAAAATAATACAGCCAGTGTTGGCACAGTATTCACCTACCTATCATTACTTGTGAAAATTAATTGTGAAGTAGACAGAAGGAAAGACCAATGGACAAAAGACAGTTATACGTGATAGCAGGATAAAATGACCGAAAGGAAACCGTCAGATATGTTGACCCTAGTTGACTCTTGCATTTTAGGAAATCTTGCAGAGAAACAACACGTCATTTGCAAAAATCCTGTTTATCACGGCCTAATCTTCTATTTTGCCCCATCAGGCAAACACTACCTTTCGCCACGATGCCTCTGTGCACAAGTTTTCCGCCACTAAGTTTGATGTTTATCATCTGTGTTCGGTTAAGAGCATTTGACACACTCCACGCGCTCGCTGTAATTGAGATCGCTTTCAGTTGCTGGTAGTCTCCGGTTTCAACCCCTCCATTGTTTTTTCCCCACACTGTTTGACTATCCTCGACTCCCTGCCGGGCAAAACGGGTATTCGGGTCCCGCAAGCCGCGTAAGACGTCAACTTAGCGATCAGTTTTAGACAAGATTAACCCCAGGCTGACAAGTTTGCCACAGGCCCATTAACTACTCCAGTCGGCCACACAAAATGGCTAAGCCGAAATATTGACTCAAAACCCGACAGGATTAGCCTGTGGATCAGCATTCTTCCAAAAAATGATCCATTCTTTTAGAGGTGTGGGACAAACGGGGAACAACCCGGCTCTCCGGGGTGCAACCTTAGTACTTGAAACGCATCGTGTCGGGCAAAAACCAGCGCAATTTGAAGATCTGTGTGGCCAAAACAGCGGTCTCTAGGATTGGTGCCACTGGCTTTTGCGTCTGCTGTCGCTCTCTGGAGATAAATTATCGTCTGGTGTGGTCGCTACGTAACGTTTGCATGAGGATTTTCTAGCAGAAATTCGCTCCACTGTGACGTCAGAAGTGAATGGTATTGTTTGAAAGGACAGTTATGCCTGACCAAAAAGTTGAAAAGGCATTAAACAGACTTGTAGAAATCTGCTGTTTACTTACACGGCATTCCAGTTTGTACAAAGATAATTACGTACAGGACAAAGCAGAACATTTCCTTGTTTGTTTTGTTTTGTTTGATGATTGTTTGTGTGTAAGGTTTCTCCACTTCCTTTTCGTTTAAAATTATGTAGGACGAAATGCACGGCTTTGAGCCATACTGGTTCAACCGAGTAGCGGTGAGCAAACCGGGAGAGTAGATCTGTGTACCTGTAGGGAAAAGTTATTGGCCGATTTTTCAGCTGTGTATGCACTTTTTATCACATCCAGAATCCACCCCTTACCATAACCGTAATGAATACAGAATCCTGACTTGCAGCAGACTGTGGTACCGTTTTAGAGAGGAGAAAAAATAGTTATATAACATCTCATAAGTAGGGCATGGAACATAACGACATAGCAGTAAATCAGCATATTCAGATCAATATAATCAACACACAAATTGTGCACTGCAAACAACTTAGCAGGTAATCAGCATATTCAGATCTATCTAATCAACACACAAATTGTGCACTGCAAACTAGGCATACCAAAGAAACATAATGGGTGATGAATCTGACATTCAGAGTTGCAGAGTATGCATATGTATATATGTGTGTGTGTGTGTGTTTGTGTGTGTGTGTGTATATATATATATATATATATATGTTGTGTGTGTGTGTGTGTGTGTGTGTGTGTGTGTGTGTGTGTGTGTGTGTGTGTGTGTGTGTGTAATACCAATGTTGATACGCTTACCCCTCCCATGATATCAAATTACTCGGAAAATCATTTGTCTTAGCGGAAGTTAATTTTTGAAATAAGGTTCAATCTGTTGCCATTTAATTTAACACAGTGACATACACCTACAAACACATACAAACACGGGTAGAAGCAAGAAAGCACATACACACACACACACACACACACACACACACACACACACACACACACACACGCACGCACGCACGCACGCACGCACGCACGCACGCACGCACGCACACACACACACACACACACACACACACACGCATGCATCGACGCACATACACACACATGTATACACATACTCTCTCCCACCCCCACCTCTCTCTCTGTCTCTCTATCTCTCTATCTCTCTATCTATCTATCTATCTATTATCTATATCTATCTATCTATCTATCTCCTCGCGGTCATATAATGGAAATCAGAAATAAAACCTTATCCCATCCCCAACGGTCTCATTGTATTGTGGCCCAAGGCCGATGCATATTAAACTTTCTTAGTTCACACAGACCGACAGATGGAGGCAAAATTTATTCAGATCTCTACAGTCTATCATTCAGGGGCCCAATTTTTGCTTTTCCTTTTATTTTGATTTTGTTTGTTTGTTTACTTACATGTTGACATTTAGTTTCGAGGATCTCTCTCTCTCTCTTTCTTTCTCTCTCTCTCTCTCTCTCTCTCTCTCTCTCTCTCTCTCTCTCTCTCTCTTTCTCTTTCTCTCTCAAGCACACACACACGCACACTCAAATACTCACGCACACACTCCACCTTCTCCTGACAACTGGAAAGTACTTTGCTACCTTTCTCTGAACTCTTTGCTTTCTGTCAGTATACCAGACGAGCCACGCATCCATTTATACTTCTTTTGTCATTCTCTTTTCAAAACACTTACACTAAAACAGAGTTGCATGCAGGCACAAACAAACAGGCGACAGATTCCAAAGCCCAAGAGGTTAGTTACGCACACACGCAGATAAACCCGTCCATCATATAATATATATTATAGGTGGTGGGTGTAGGCCGCTCCAGACGTGTTTTGCGAAACAGGCAGCTACAAGTGGATTGATAACATTACATGTTCGCACACACAGGATTTGCAGAACGCTCTACTGGCGTCTCTGAGATGTCAGTTACTTATCTTATTTTCCCTGCTATTTATCATGCTTTACACCGCTACCACCTCCACTTTTTTTTTAACAGAAAACTTGAAGGAAGGTTTCGTTCTACTCAGATAGGTTTGGGTGAGCTTACTGCAGACGGTGTTACAGCGCGCGAATAATTTCAGGTAGGCGACACTGCGAATGTCATATGATGGAAGACATAAAATTTAAAAAAGTCAAATAGTGTGCATTAATTTAATTTAAATCATACTACTTTGTTGGCTAAAAATCGCACGAAATCGACATCAATGTAGACATAAAAGTACCTATAATGCTGTTACACTAATCGTAATATTAGTATGATATAACCATCTCTCTCTCTCTCTCTCTCTTCTCCTCTCCCATCCACCACCTCACACACACCACACACACACACACACACACACCACACCACACACACACACACACCACACACACACACACACACACACACATACACAGATAGACTATATACGTGATTTTGTTTGATTTTTCTGCCGCTCTCCCCCCCCCCCCTTTTTTTTTTTATCTTTTTTTTTTTTTTAATAGTCGTTTGACACCTGCATTATGTAGCGGTGACCCGATCATCCATCCCCAGTTTGACTGGAACTTAGCAGCCGGCCGCCAGCAAGCGACGAAACAACGGCGGTGCAAATTTGCTTTTTTTCATTGGCCTTCTTAGCGTTGTCCCGCCACATCGCTCTCTCGCCCTGCCACGCTGCTCTCGAGACTGGAAGAGCATGTAATGTGTCACGTGACACAATATCCCGCGCATGGCACGGACAGCGCGATGTCTGCAAAGGAAGAAGGGAAGGAGACAGTACAGCTTGGGAAGTGGGGAAGTTGGTTTGAATGGAAATCCCCAAAAGGAACGAATCAATAGTATTCTTTATAATAGTTATACCATGACAAATCTCTCTCTCTCTCTCTCTCTCTCTCTCTCTCTCTTCTCTCTCTTCTCTCTCTCTTCTCTTTCTCTCTCTCAAAATCAGTAAAATACGAGTTTTAGGTTTAATGACAGGCATGTCTGCATAACATGTCACGAATCATTTTTTTAAAATATAGATTGAACAAGATGCTATAGGGCTTCACACTCGATCAGAGTATGTCAGATGATTGCTGGTGCTAATGAGACTAAATTATGGAATTGTCCACGTGCTATAAATCTTTCTTGAACAAACTCAACTCCAAAGTCCAAATTTCACATAAACACACCATACTGCGAATCTGTCATTACTATCTATATTTCGCATACAACTCCGTTACACACGACACTGCCGACATCGTTAATATTTGTTGCATGAACAAAGTTGATTAACAAAACACTGCCACACTGGCGCGATCACATTATTCGTCTGAGAATACTCGAACGACAGTGATAATTCTTGTTCAATCTATATTTAGCAAGATCTTTAAATAGGGAGAGAGGGAGAGGTACCTATGAAATACTGTGCTGACACCATCAGAATGATGGAAACATTAAGATGGTAGCTACCAGGCCAGTTTTTAATGTTCCGGGCTTAGACTGAACTCTAGATATCAGATCTTGACTACACGGCTCTAGTAAAATAACCAACCAGCAGAGTGTCATATTTGACAAGCATATCTACAATAAAAAAAAAATCATGCATTTGACCTTTTTGTTTTATATGAAAACTTACATGTAAACAAAAAAAGATGAACGAACGAAACCAAACATATAAATTTTACTAAATTAGTTAATTTTGAAAAGGATTAAGAACTATGCACATTGTTTGGGGAGAGAGCTTTTTGGTTTGTCCTACATTGTTTGGAGAGATAGGTTTTTGGTTTGTAAAGGACAATGTTTCCGTGTTAGAAAATTCAAGTTCATCTCCAAAAGACCACGCTGGTCAAGTTAAGGAAAGCAAGATAACGTGACAAGAAAAAAAAAGCCGCCGCTATAACTCAGATGATAACAAATTTTGTTCCATCACCTTCTTTTACGGCTCGCAATGTTCAGTATTTCCAGTTCATGCAAGTTTACAGAAAGTACATTTGTTTAATACTCGTAATTGATTGATTAAATGTTATAGATTATTTGCAGATACTCTATTATTTAAATTCTGACTTGAAATGTTCGTCTGAATGAACGCATCTCATTCACAACATCACAATACTCAGTTGTCAAAACATGAATAAATATGTGTGTCATAGTTCAGAAGAATGACATTGTGACAGTTTCTTGTCACGAGTTTGTATCAATCAGAGTTCACAATTAGGAATATGTGCACGGTATGTTTTCAAGATGATGCAGATAAGATTCATCCATTGAAAAGGAAATTTTAAACTAAAACTAGAGCATGTGCTGGAGATAATTATATGAGCGCTGTCTTGTCATAAAGGTAATAAATTATTTTTTGATCTATGACTTGAGCTGAAAAGTAATAAAAGAGTAAATTAAAAACATATCTTTACAAAATACCCTTGTTACTTTATATATATATTAATACTGTATATGTATTATATACATTTGATTAAACTCTTTACACGCAGCAAGAATTTCTAAGGACTGTAGTGTTGCCAGCTTTCGTTAATAACATTTTTTTTGTCTTTGTATTTGATTTTCCTCCCTGGTGTTTCTGTTGTTAAAACAATGAGTTCAAAGGTGTGCGTTTAATTCGTTCATCATCTGAAAATGTTAGTCAATTATTTATTTTCGTCTTCCTCAAATAGTCATTAATTCATTTTCGTCTTCCTCAAAGTTCCATTAAGGGCTTTTTCTTTCTTTCTTTCTTTCTTTCTTTCTTTCTTTCTTTCTTTTTACCTTCCTTTCTTCTTTCTTTCTTTCTTTTTTCTTTTCTTCTATTTTCTTTTCTGTTCTTTTCTTTTCTTTTTCTTTTCTTTTCTTTTTCTTTCTTTCTTTCTTTCTTTGTTTGCTTTGCTTTTCAGTTATCAGTAACCAAATGGTCGCGTAATCAACAAGTTCACATCTTCTGATCAGTCGCGCGTGGTGTAGTGGTTAGAGCAACGGACTACCGACTGAAAGGCTGTGGGTTGGAATTCCCGTCAGTCCCTTAAAAAATGATCGTTGGATATTTCGGTTCCAACTGGCTCTTACCAAGAGTTGAGCATGCTTTGGGCTCATTGGTAAAACTGGCACCACACAGTCGAGTTTCATCCACTTCACGGACCCGTCATTCAGGGTGTGTCTTAGATCTTCTGACCAGCACTGCAGGTGTCCGTATCTCATGGCCTTGTTGATGCCAGGATACATTATGGTAGAAAGCGTAGAGTAGGGCCCTCTTACGCATTCTCAATACTAGATTTAACTGTACGGCATAATGATTATCATCTCCATTGCCATCATTATCGTGGCATTGTGAAAACTGTGCCAGCTTCAGTTGCCCTTAAGATAGTGTAGAAAATGGGACGAAATAAAAACAAGGTGTGCACGAAGGAAATCTCCCTAAGTGCAGTGATCATAAAATAGGAATAAAAATTTACAATACATGCATAGAAATATGAGTGACTTGAGTATACATACATACATACATACATACATACATACATACATAACACATACATACATACATACATACATACATACATACATACATACATACATACATACTATACATACATACATACATACATACTCATACATACATACATACATAAATATAAAAAATATAATACATAAATAAATACATAAAATAATATTAAACTCACATCTTACGTTCCCTTCCTTTAGAGCAGAGTATCTCCGTTCCTTTCTCTTCTCTTTCTCCCCTGCCCCCCCCCCCCCTCTCTCTCTCTCTCTCTCTCTCTCTCTCTCTCTCTCCTTCTCCTTTTAAGTTTTAGCAAATTTCAGAAAGATTGAGTTAACTACTTTTCTCAACAGGAAATGAAGAAGTAATTAAAATGTTGATGATATTTCTGTGTCAATCTCTCAAAAACAAAGGGTTTCGTAGATATGTATTGTTAAATTTTTGTTCTTACCGCTTGGTAATGTGTTTGTTGCAAAATTGTTTGGCTTACTCTGATGAATGATATTTATATGCTTACAACATGTTTTATTTTTTTGGTAACATGATGTATTTGATGATTCATACCTCTTCATGTGGGGCTGTGGCCTGAATAAATAAATCATCTGCATCTGAACTCTGTCTGTCTGTCTGTCTGTCTGTCTCTCTCTCTCTCTTCTCCTCTCTCTCTCTCTCTCTTCCCCCTCTGTCTCTCCCTCTTCCCCTTCAGCAAAGTTCAGTCTTGTGTCGGCTGCGTCTGGCAATGAACTGATTTCAGAGTAACCCTCCCCCCACCCCTACCACACATACACACCACTGCACCACACACACACACCACGCACACACACACACACACACACACACACACACACACACACACACACACGCAAGCACGCACGCAACACCACACACACACACACACACACACACACACACACACACACATATAGCGTGTTAACAACACGTGTCAGAGCTAGCCTTCTGGCAGCATTCCGAGCAGCAGTGGGAACAGCAGTTCATATTTGGCTTGCTCCTTGACACCAAGGGGGAGCGGCTTGCCCGGCTTTTCACCGCCTGGGTTCGAACCCTGAGAAGGCACGGAGGAGAAGGGTCTTGGTGTGCACTTTCCATTCCTTTGGATTGACCACTGCCGAGTCAAGTTCAACCGCCTGTCCGTCTTTCCGGGTTAAGGGAAGGAGGGTGGAGAGAGAGGTAGGGGAGAGAGAGAGAGAGAAGAGAGAGAGAGAGAGAGAGAGAGAGAGAGAGAGAGAGAGAGAGAGAGAGAACGATGACGACGACAAGGACGCTTTATTTTCCAAAGGAAAAAAATGTTTTTTAACATCTTAACTCTTCCTCCAGTCTACATTTTTCTCTGTGTGTGTGTGTGTGTGCGCACGCGCGCGTGTGTGTGTGTGTGTGTGTGTGTCTGTGTCTGTGTGTGTCTGTATCTGAAATTTGCTGCTATACCAGTGGCTACCGTTTGATGAGTGGGATGATTAAAACTTAATTCATTGACGAATAATTATTATGATAATTAAAAATGATAATGATGATGATAATGCTGATAGCGATGATGACAATGAACATAATTATCATGATAGTTAGATAATAATAATAACAATAATAATAATAATAACAGTGATGATGACGATGATGATGATGACGATTTTGTTATCATTATTGATAACAATAATAATAACCATAATCATAATAACAATGTTGACGACGATGATATCGTATTACTAGTAGAGGTAGTCGCGGTAGAAGTAGTAGTAATCAAAGAAGAGGTGGTGGTATACGCGTATACATGTTATTTATTCATTTGATTCATTATCAGAGTTTATATGCATAAAATTACGGAATCACTCGGTAGTCCTATTTAAGTGGGAATGATTACATGAAACAGAAAGGAACACAGAGACAGAAGAAGTTTATGTCAATAAAACTTGACCATGTATTGATGTACACTAAAGACGCATAAGTACCAGTTCTCAAACCTTTTATATTGATATAATTTTGTAAATTGTGAAACAGAATTAAAGACGGTATGTACACAAAGACGCCTAATTACCAGTTCTCAAACCTTGTATATCGATATAGTTTTATAGATTGTGAAACAGAATTATAGACAGGTAGACAAGTAGAGAGACAAGCGAGAGACAAAAAGACAGCCTAGAACAAATGATAAATGATGTTCTGTCGAAATAAAACTTTTCCACTGGAAGAACAGCTTTTTTTGTTTTGTTTTTGTTTTTTGTTTATTTGTGTGTGTGTGTGTGTGTGTGTGTGTGTGTGTGTGTGTGTGTGTGTGTGTGTGTGTGTGTGTGTGTGTGTGTGTGTGTGTGTGGGGTGTGTGTGTGCGTGTGTGTGTGTGTGTGTGTGATCAGCAACCGGTTATTTTCAACTAAATGCTAAGACCTTTTTTACACTGTCATGAAAATTGTACGTTTGATTTTTTAACTTATTGATTCACGGTATTTTACCTGCAGCTGAGCAAGCGGCATGTCGCTGCACAGACTGCCTATTTTTGTTCGTATGCTTGTAGTGTATATGTGTATGTATCAACAATATTATCTGCAATATCGGAATG
>CM060305.1:30041365-30058865 GCA_030674185.1 Monoplex corrugatus | reverse complement strand
GGTGAGAGTTCAGCTGGTTGAGGACGACTTTTTCAAGGAGTTTTGACAAGAAAGAGAGATTAGAGATAGGCCGGTAATTTTTCAGTTCATTTGGGTCTAAATTGTATTTCTTGAGGAGAGGGTGAACAATAGCAGACTTGAAAGAATCTGGGACAGTTCCAGTTTGAAGAGAAGTGTTGATGATGTCAGTGATGAATGGGAGGAGAGTAGGGAGACAGTCAGAGTAGAGAGAACCTGGAAGAGGATCCAGTTCGCAGGTTTTGAACGACATGGATCTGATTGTGTTGAGAATTTCTTCTTGTAAGACTGGGGTAAAAGTAGTGATAGGTGTGCTAGAGAAGGAAGGGTCAGGTGGGCATGGTTGACAGGGTGTCCTGTCAAGCCTGTCACGAAGAGTTTGTATTTTGGTGGTGAAATAGTTGGAGAATACAGATGGGAGTTCTTCATTTGTGTGTTTTGTTGGGAGATGTAAATCTTTTCGTGTGCCAAGGAGATGATTCATGGTTGTAAAGAGTTCTTTTGAAGAAGAGGCATTCAGGATTTTGGTTTGGAAATAGCTTGTTTTTGCAGATGCAATGAGGGTGGATACTTTTGTTTTAGAGGCTTGGAAAAGTTGCCTATGTACAGTGGAGACCTCAACGTTTTTCAGATCTCGCTGCTTTAGCTTCCTTAACCGTGAGCTGGATCAGGCATCCTTCATAGCGAGGTGGGCTTAAAGCTACACGCAGTTTTTTGTTTGTTTTGTTTTGTTTTTCTCCAAATCAGACTCGAATTCGTGCAGTCAGACTGTGAGGCGGAAATTGTACGCCAATAAACGATCAAAAAATTACTGTGAAACTATTTTAGCGGTAACATTTTTCTTTTCCCTGCTTTCAAGACTATAGAGGGATATCATGTTCTCGTCCGTTCGGTGTGTTGTTGACTAACATTTCTTTAACAGACATTCTGCAACCATTAAATATCACAAAATTTAATTCACTTTATAGTTTCAAATGAATTCGAGTGTGCCAGAAACACACACACACACACACACACACACACACACACACACACACACACACACACACACACACACACACACACATACACACACACACACACACACACACACACACACACACACACCACACACACACACACACACACACACACTTTTAGTTCCATATTTTGATATATTTCCACCTCAATCAATTCCTAAGATAGAAAACGGTACTTCATATGAAGGAATGCTTTGTGCAACTCATCGTCACCATGTGCTTTGCTGCGTGACGTTAACTGTCATGGCCCTCCATACGAGTCTATCTTTAGTCGCTGAAAGTATACTCCCTACTCTTATTGTCCCTGCCCACTCTGCTAAAATATCTAGTATGTTCTCTCTAGGTCTACCTCGTCCTCATTTTCCCTCTAACTTTCGTCTTGTGACTAGATGCTCAAATCTGACTTGCCTCATAAGATGTCTTATGAATATTGCTTGCCTTTTCCTAATCTTCTTCATTAATGTTCTTTTTGCCCTTGCTTCTTTCAAGATTGTTTCGTTCGTTTTCTTGGCTGTCCATGGAATTCTTAACATTCCTTTTAGAAACCATATTTCAGCTGCCTCAATCTTGTTCTGACTTTGCGTGTTGATTGTCCAGGCTTTGCATTAAATAGCGGTATTGATTCCATATAACATTGAAAAACTGTCTTAGGCATTTGTTGATATTTTTTTCCATTTTCTTGACTGCCTTTTTAGCTTGACCAATTCTGCTGGATAATTCCAGTGTGCATCTGCTGTCTAATAAAGTGACTGTTCCCTGATGTTTGAACTTATCAGCTTATCTCAGTGTTACGCCATGTGCTATTGTTTTACTTGAGAAGAATTCTTGTTTTTAAGTGATTACCATGGCTTCAGTCTTGTTACTATTTAGCTCTAGCCATTTATTTCTGCTTTGTATTTCTGTCATATTCACGAGATTTTGTAGGTCTTTTTCGTTTTCTGTTACTTGAAGGGTTTCATCTGCATAACGAAGATTGTTTGTCATTTTTTCTCCAACTTTGTTTCCAGGGAATTCATCTCTTATGATGGTTTCGATGTAAAATAAAAATAAATTTGGTCACAAAAAACGTCCTTGTCTAACCCCTCTTTTGATATTTTGAAAAGAACTTATATAACGTTTTCTACTCTCATTGCTGCTGCTTGTTCCCAATACATTTTCCGTATTATGCTTAGATCCTTTGCATCACTATTGAGCTTTTCCAATTGGTTGACCATTTTTTCGTGCCTTACCCGATCAAAAGCCTTCATATAATCGACAAAACATAAACATGTATAACCTTACTCAACTCAGTTGACCTTTCTGTGAGAGTTTATAGGACATATATGACATTGATAGCTGCTTTCCTTTCAACAGATCCACATTATTCTTCTGCTATTTCTGGTTTGATTCTATTCCTTGTCTTCATAATTATTCTTAAAAATGTTCTGTCACATGACAAGTTTCATTAATGATAAACATGGCAACCATTTCATCTTAAAGGTGTACATGTTCCACGAGAGGTTTGCATAATTTTCTTCTATGTGATGTTTTGTAGCAAGATATCTTTTGAAAGAAAATCTATTTGGTAGAGTCTTTTTAAATTTGCATTTAAAAATGTACATTTTTTCTAAGGATAATTAAATCAAATACCGAATCTGTGTGCATATTTCTTCCACTCCAAATTAATACCATATTTTCAGTCAATCTAATATTTGATTTCAAGATTGCTTCTGGCCTTACCTAGGATCGTTTCAGATAAAAGCATTTCGAAATATGTGATCAACGTTATCTTAAGGTTTGAAACAAAAATCACAATAGAAGTTATTCACAAATGCCGTTTTTTTTCAGTGTGACATTAGTTCGAATATGTTTGTACAATACGTAGTTGTAGACATTTCAGTTAAACTTCTAGTATTTTATGAATTTTCATAAATGCTTTTCCCAATTTCTTTGATCATTAAGAACAAGATTTTGGAAGTGTGTCATCTGCTGTTAATATTCCATAGTATAATCGTCTAGAGTAAATTGTTTTCAGTGCTTGAGGAATATCGTGGGCATTTTCGTTTGGTATGTCCAGCTTAGTCTTTTGTGTGTATGCCTTAAGAGATTAAATACATCCATTTAAGATTAAGAAATTTATAGTAGTTTTGTATTTTGGGTTGAATTCATAATGTGTTTAAAATGCTCCATTACTATCCAAGAAGTGTGCAAAACAGTAGAATCGGTTTTGAATCCATCTGCTGTATTTTATAGTACATTCCCGAATTGTTCGTTAGATTTGAAGTGGTGGGGCATTGGGGTGGTAGAAACATCAACCTTCTCTGGGGCATTATGAGGTCGGTACCCATCTCCCCTGTTGCTTTACCTTCCCTAACGTTGAAGAACGTCAGGTACACATGCGCAGCTGGATAGGCTGGAGGCAGCAAGAACAAAAGCTTGCTAAAGTTTGATTCCCAGTTCTTGCAAACTCGTGCAGTCTGTTTGGAAGGCTATTGCTCTACCTCCGTGCTAGCCAGGCTGATAATAGTGATAATAAGATAATGATCATGAGATGCTGGTAAAAAAAAACATAATGACAACGTACGCAAGGAGACGGACGAGGGGTTAAACAAACAAACAGAAACAAAATTTATTGACTCCAAAACTTACCAGTGTGTGGCTGTAATCAGCTGGACGTCAAGTCACACGTGAAACCACTAGTGGGTGACAGGAACAGTGTAGTCAGGACACACAAAACAGTGAGGCAGAAAAGATGCTGATGCGGAACTGGGCCACTTGCTTACAGCAAAACTGCATCAGCAGATTCCTCCAAACGTTTTCAGAAGTCTGGAAGATCTGATAATCTGAAAATAAGACAAGAGATAGGTTACCATTTTCAATTATAAAATAGGTTTTTCCTTTTCCTTCGTTCGGTCTCATGTTTAATAAATACAGTGCTGTTTGTTTGTTTGTTTGGTTGGTTGGTTGGTTGGTTGGTTGGTTGGTTGGTTGGTTGGTTGGTTGGCTGATTGGTTGGTTGGTGTTGGTTGGTTGGCTGGTTGGTCGGTCGGTTGGTTGGTTGGTGGGTGGGTGGGTTGTTATATCCTGGCAAAGGGTTTTAGAAAAAGAGATGAGGGATGTGTAAATAACGTGGTCGCTGTGAAGATTCTAATGCTACAACATTGTACAACAAACATGGAAACATTTAACTTACCGCGTGAATGTAATGTCATCCATCTGGTTATTATCTTTTGTTGTTTATGTTGTTGTTGTTGTCATTTTTGCTGTAGCTGTTTTCCCGCTGTGATGCCGTTGTCGTAGGCCTACTGCAGTTTCCATACACATTGTACACTTCGCAGTTACTTAGCCTATCTCTGTGCCCATTTGGTTCTGTTTACGACTCTATCGTAATGTGACGTCTATTTGCACGATCAAAAAGCCTTGCTAAACCAACTAGACCCTTAATTTAATCTAAAGCGGGAAAAAATTGCTGGTCAAACTATGCACTTAATGGCGCCAAGATGACTACCTCTACTATTATGGGATGGGCTGACCAAGCTGTTCTTCCAGGCAGTATATCTGACAAGCTGAAGAGGGGTCCCAACGATATTCCACAAACAGTCCTCAGTGCTTCAAGGGTTTGAACAAATCGATCATCACTAATCCTGACAAAAATCCTACCCCCGGTAGGTAGAACTACCGCACATTGTGCTTATCGGATCAGTGTCCTCGTGGGTGGGTTTTGGAGTTTGTGTAAAAATATTCTATATGATATACCCAGTCTTATAACTCAGTGGTTCTGTCTACAGCTGCGGACATGGTCAGAGAGGGCTTTGAATAACTGATCATACATAGTTAGATTTGGAATTGATTAACCGATTTTAGAGCCAGAGACGTGTAAAATGAAATATAAACGCTTATGTAACAAATGTACAAAGGAGCAAATTTAAGGCCCATTGGACCTTTGTCATAGTGGAACAATCCTGCTGCTCTTCTGTTCGGAGGAGGTAATTAAACCGAGCTATCAATTTTCTTGGGTTCGCGAGTCATAATATCAAAGGCGAGGCAGTGCAGATCGGTGTTTTTCCCCTAGCAAAATGCCACATGCCCAGTATGTTATTAGGACTTTGCATCATTTTGCGAACACTGAATGAATCTGTTTTGAACCACTCACCCAACGATTTTGTTAATCTCGTCCTGAATGGCAATGCATTTCGTGAGCGCGGTGTTACCTGTGGGAAACAGCATGTTTTGTAGCAGCATTGTAAACGCCACAAAACGGGGGCAAATTGCCAAAATGGCGAGCACTGTGGTCGTTTTGTTTACAGGTGATTTTTTTTCTTTTTTTTTTTCTTAAAGAGTGGCACGTGCTGTGCTGGTCGACGTTGCCTGAGAGGAGGCACGTTTCGTTTCTTTTACGTTTAACCATTTCATACATTTACACTCCACTTATGTCATCAGATGGACGTTTCCGCACATTTGCATCACTGCAGGTGAACAGTTCAAATGCGCGTGCGTGTCTACATTGCAGCACTTTAATCAAACTCTCAGTTATGTTTCCAGCTGCCGAAAAATATTGCTGCAGAGCGAGCTTGTTGCTTTCATTCTGATTATGTGTCTAGTCTGGGAATTCTGCCTGTATATGTATTGTCAGAAACGTCTCACGTGAACACTGTTTCGATGACATAACACACTGCGTCATGGTATTGTATGTTGACGTGTTGTGCCCCTGATGTATGTAAAATTACGCAAGTGTGCATGTGCCTGTGAGTGTCGGGATAGTTCGCAACCCCTTTGGGCTTCGTATTCTTTCTAATACAATAACTTATTATTACCACTGTAATCATTACCTCATTTTTTTTGTTTATCATTCAGCAGCAGCAGTAGCATTATTGTTATATCTATTATGATCATGATTTTTATCGGTACTGTTATTATTATTATCACTCTTCTTCTTCTCCTTCTTCTTCTCAATATTATCATCATCATTGTTATCATGGCATTTTTTTTATTTGTTTGTTTGTTTGTTTATTCATCTGTTTATGTATTCATCTATTTATTTGTCGTTTTAGATATTTGTTTATCGTAATTACCGTTGTTATCGTTGTTATTGTACCATTTTTCCGATTCATTTATTTATTTATCATCATCATCGTCATCATCATCGTTTTTGTTGTTGTCACTGGTGATTGTGATATCTAAACACAGTGCATGGCACAATCATATGTAAAAAAGCAACGGGATTCAGTTTATATAATTAAACGATCTCAAAGCGGATTAACATAGATCCTATGTAATTCACACTTATCATTAATCAAAAATGATCAGTTGACTTAAAAATCGGTTCTAGTCTGTTTAAGGTACACAACACAAAACACACATTCAGTCGTAAGCTAATGGAAACACAAAAAGGGAGCAATCAGTTCATACGCGACTTAAATAAATACATAAATAAAGAAAGAAAGAAATACATTTTTTCATGGGAATTTTAGCTGATCAAAGCGAATGAATATTTTACATAAAAACAGTAATAATGACGATAACGATAATGATGATGATGATGATGGTGGTGGTGGTGGTGGTGGTGGTATACATAAGAATAATGGTATTATTCATTATTCAGCAATAAAGTTCTTGCTTGTAATGTCCCGGTTCATTTGCTCAAACTGTGAAATCCCCCCTCCCCCCCCCCCCCCCCCACTGAAAGAAAAATTAAAACGAAATATCACAACGAATGAACATTTGCGAAACATGCAAACGTAAGGTTCCGATCTTTGAATATAATTATGATTAGATGGCTAATGAATATAATTATGATTAGATGGCTAACGCAACACACGAATAAATAACATTTAATAGCGAATACAGCAGAAAGTTCACGAGAAAACAGTTTCAAGAGAAGAAAAAAGAAAACTGCTAATGAGAGGTATACAAATAATCGAACACGAAAAGGATATCAAATTTCACATCTATTTATTTGTTTGTTTATTTATTTATTTGTTTGGTTGTTGTTGTTTTTTTTTATTTATTATTTGTTTATTTATTTGTTTATTATTTATTTGTTTATTTATTATTTATTTATTTATACATTTGTTTGTTTGTTTCTTTGTTTTTTGTTAGTCTGTTTGTCTATCTATCTATCTATCTATCGAAATAAAGATACATTCACAACAAATCATTGCGTTAGGCTTAATGACAGACATGTTTTTTAAAAGTAACGAGATGAAACATAATAGTACAATTTTTGACAAGCAAATATACATTCAACTACTTAAACTGATAAGGCCAGTACTGTGTGTTATTACAAAATTATACAAAACAACAACAAAAACAAACACCAACGTCCCATTGCTCGGAAACTGATACAAAGAGGCAAAGTTAAAATATCACAGTGCCACAAGCTTTGATCGTCATGAAATATTGCAATCAAAAGGTTTTTTAGTTTTAGTGTTCTGAAGCAGACATCTGTGTGCTCGGAACGTTTCCGTATGCACTAAACAAAGCAAACAAAGAGAAACAAACAAAAAACACAATAAACCAAACAAGACGCAAACGAAAAAAACAACAACAAACAAACAAAAGTACACAATAAACCAAATATCTTGTTATCCAGCAGACATTCTCAAAAGTGTCGACCCTCACATCTTACTTCCAACCCCTTTTTTGTCCACGTCTTCGCTCTGTAGTTATCTCTCGAAAATGACGATGCAATCCTTTCTCATCCCTGTTGGTCCAAAAAATACAAAAAGGACGAAAAGAAAACGACATAATACAGAACGGATAATCATGATTTGACCACAGCTTGCAACACAGAAAACATTAGATAAATGAATGAATAAATGAATAAACAAATAAAATAGATAAATAAATAAATAAGTAAATAAATAAATAAATAAATAATGAATAAATAAATGAATAATCAAATAAACAAATATTTAAATAAATAGATAAATTAAATAAACTGATTTTATTTAATGTATGTGTCATATAGGTCTAGCTTTGTTGTTATTGTTGTGAAATGTGTATGGTTCTTGAGAGATGAGGTACCAAACAAGGTGTTATTACAATTATCACCATCATCATCATCATTATTATTTTTTTTATTTTTTTTTTTTATTATTATTATTTTTTTTATTATTATTGTTATTGTTGTTTTTGTTGTAATATTTTTATTGTTGTTGTTATCATTACTATTATCTCCATCATTATTATATATTTTGACCTGTTACGCATTAAACGATATTAAATGTTTTATTTTAAGCACAGAAATCGATGCCTCAAGTCAACACATTTCTGACATTAGTAAATAGACGAATGCCCACTTTTTCTGTCCTACATATTTCAGCTGGAAGCCCTTTTTCATTACTAAATGTTTTGTTTTGTTTTGTTTTGTTGTTGTTTTTAGTCCCAATTTGTCTGTCCGTGCATGCGCATTGTTTTGCCCACACTGTGCAAATGATATGTTGCTGCACAGTCTGCACACTCCGTCTTTGGTGGGTGTGCATGCTGGGTCTTTTCTTGTTTCCTTACTCCACCGGTCACTGATGTGACTTAAAGGATCTTTAACACTGATGCATACTTGATGTTTTGTGTGCATAAACACACAAAGGAGGTTTAGACATTGACAGTTATGTCTGCATGCATTTTGTGTGGCAGATCAGAAAGATCTCCACCCCGTTAACCACTAGGCGAGAGCTACCCAGGCAGGATCAAACCCTTACGAATTGAAGTCCAACGCCTTACCCTCCTGGCTATTGAACCTGTCAGAAAGCTCATGACTTTAACTCCAAACTTTTCAAGAAATTTGCAAATGTGCGGTCAATAATGTCCTTTTTTTAAATTATATTTTTTCCTTTACAGAAAAAAATTATGATTAATAGAATAATAAAGAGCAAGTTGCTGTTATTTTTGTGTTCTCCGTGCATGTTGACTTATATAGTTCCATATCATCAGATTAACTGATGATGCATATAGTTATATACACAACTGCATAAATCTGTGTAGCTCATCCTCGCAGAACTTCATTTTGTTCAAGAATTAAACTGGAATAATTGTGTATGCGCTCCACCGAAATGTGTCCATGATTAACATCAGTGAACACGATTTAGACTATATGAAAACCTATATGATCAGCCAAGAATTTTGGTTGACAGGGTGTGAAAGGGATGGACGGACCAAGGACGGTCGATAGGAAAAACAACATTGTCTGAGGATAAAGCAGACAATTGTTGTTTTGTATATGTCCATCAGTTTTGTTATGTTTTTTTTTTATCGCGTAACGCTGAGATTATACAGATTATTTATTATCAGAATTGTAAGGCCAGTAATTGTAGAATTGGGGATCATTTTAAAAATCATCTGAAACATGTACAATGAGTATATATATCAATCAGTCAACAAGCCAAGCAATCAATCGGCCAGTCAATCAATCAAGCAGTCAATTAGTCAATAAACCATCAGCAAAAATGACAGCCTTTGTTACCCTCACCCAACCCCGCCGCACTATCACGATAACTGCAACAACAACAACAACAAAAACAGAAGAAGAAAAAACCACGAAAGAAGAATAAGAACGCGTATTTAATACAAGACAAGACAGGCGCAAATTTTCGGCCAACTGGCCTTTGTCAAGCATAAGATCACAAACAAACAAACACCACATACAAAAATTAGGAGCAAAAGACTGAAACTTCCCTGCTGCTCTGTCCAGAATGAGAAAAGGAATAAACTTACTAAAATGACATCATAATATGTTTTTGAGTAAATATGATGTCAGCGCGGAAGTGAGATGAATTCTGCAATTTGAAAAGTGGTCATGCCACATTCTTTATTTTTTGTTTTATCCTGAAGAGGGTCCAGGGCTAAAATTACAAGTATGATGCACTAACTAAGAGTAGTGTTTGGAATTTAAAGGATCCTACTATTTAAAAAAAAAGTGTAAGCAAATTAGCAAATTTGTTGCGCTTTCTCATATTTAGGCTATTTCATTTTATTTTATTTTTACATTTTGGCGGTTTTGCGTGATAAGACCGTACTCTATTATTTGAATATCATTTTCATAAACACTTGTATCTTATTTTTAACGATTTGTAAACATTTCATTCCGCCAGCTGCAACCTGGTGATGATGATGATGATGATGATGACGATTTTACCATTGATAATACTATTATTATGTTTTGTGTTTTGATCTTTTGTTCTTACTAATGGTAATCTGCAGATCACAGTTTCATGACACTGATAATTTTCTTTTTACTTCCTTATGCCTTCCTTCGGTCTTCCATAGTTTGATGCAGTCCAAATGGTAAAACGTGAAGTACATTGCCGTGCGTCTTGAAATTTCTATTTAGTGTATAATTTTATTTATGGAGTTCTTGTTTGCACTTTTAGTATGCAAATGATGTGGAAATATTGATTGGAGCCTGGCACATTTAACACAGTTTAAGACCATTTTTTATAATGTGGTTATTAATTATATTTATACATTTATAGGCCATTTTATGAGGAAGGGGATTTGGAGCACCTGACCACAACGGGAAAGCTGGAGGGAAAGAGAGCACCAGGTAGACCCAGGGAGAGATTGCTGGACGGACTTGCAGAGTGGCTGGGGATGAGGAGGGTGGGGGAGATGCTAGGGCAACGAGAGACAGAGATGGTTGGAAGTTCATGGTCGCCAACGCCATGCTGCAGGGCACCTGATGATGATGATGATGATGGTTATTAATTGTGCAAATGTTGCATCAATTGGACTTAACCGATACGGTAATGAAAGCAGACAAGTGAGTTAAGTTAAATAACAATCGATACACTCTGTAAAGGAAACAAAATGTCATGTTTTGGGCTTTGATAAGACCATACCTTGTTCAACAATTCAACAGGAAAAAAAAATTAACGTTGAACAGAAAACAAAATCATGTCATACTAGCAGCCACCCCTTCCCTCCCCAAACGTATTTCCAATAAACAAGACGATAGAGGAACCAAACATCGGACAGAAGCAAAGGAAACAAGAACGAGGCGTTCATGTGAAATTACATTCCATGTCCGTAAGCTGTGTTTATTTATCTCGCTTTGTCATCTTCTCAAACATGAAAAATCTCAGTAAGTGTGTATGTCATTATGTCCCTGTGCGCTAAACATTAAACCGGTCCGAGAAATGTTAAGGTTTTGATCAGCAGTGACCCAAAATCCGTCCGCGTTCTTTCAAACTGATCTTTGTGGTTACTCTTCTTGATGGGTATTTCACTGAAATTTAGTACAAATTAAGGGGTATAAAGGAACACACACCAAGCACACATACGTTCGTACATACATATGTACATACATGCATGCACACATACATACATATAGACAGACAGACAGACATGCTGCACGCATGCATACATACTCATCCATACATATATGCATGTGCGCATACATCAAACGTACATACATCATACATACAGACAGGCAGACAGACAGACAGACAAACATACGTACATACATACATACATACATACATACATACATACATACACACACAGATACACACTGACATATATACATACATAATACATTCATACATACATACATCCAGGGTTCCTTTCTCGTAGAGGCATTGACATGTCTCCTCAGTTTGACCGGAAAATCGAATTGAACGTCTAGTTCTTCAAAAGGAAACAAAAACAAAAACAAAAAACAACAAAAAAACCCGAATCCGACCCGTGTGCCTTCTGGCCTGCGCACACAAAAGATCTCGCGGAAGTTGAAAATCGTGAAGAGCAGATAATTCGCCCGGTTGTCCTGATACAAAAATATTAGAGAGATAGGTTCATTTACCATGTCCGTCCCCTTGAAGACCACATAGCTTCTTGATGGGTATTTCACTGAAATTTAGTACAAATTAAGGGGTATAAAGGAACACACACCAAGCACACATACGTTCGTACATACATATGTACATACATGCATGCACACATACATACATATAGACAGACAGACAGACATGCTGCACGCATGCATACATACTCATCCATACATATATGCATGTGCGCATACATCAAACGTACATACATCATACATACAGACAGGCAGACAGACAGACAGACAAACATACGTACATACATACATACATACATACATACATACATACATACATACATACACACACAGATACACACTGACATATAAACATACATAATACATTCATACATACATACATCCATACATGCATACATACACGCACACACACGCACATACATACATACATACATACATACATACATACATACATACATACATACATACATACATACATACATACATACATACAATACATACATAAGCCGGTCTTCAAAGACAAATAGATAAACCACAAACAAGTATTTGAGAAGTTGGCAGGGTTTAAAATCATATAATCCAGAGAATATCTGTTATGATATCTAGATCAGTTTCGGAGACCATTTTCGACAAATCATAGCGCAAATTGATTTTCCGTCGATGGATTGTCGAAGACAAACACGGAGCGTTGGACAAGTCAAACAAAACACGAGCTACAAAGAAAAGCACGTAGCTATTAATACTACATATATTTAGTAATATCTTAAATTAAACAAAAATAGTGAAAAGGGTATAGTCATAAACCTGCATGGTTTTTAAAACATTGTGATGATAGGTCCGCACACAGACTTGATGGATATTAAAAACAAACAAACACTATTCAGTGAAGCTTGTTGTCAGGGAGGCACTCCCACAGGCTAATACAGACAGCTTTCACTCACTTTTCCTTTAATTTGACTTAAACATCCTTTCTTTTGAAAACTAAGTAAACATTATTTCATTCTTTCTCAAGAGCACAATTAACTTATGATGAAGATATTAATACTGATAATCATGATGGCGAGGACGATGGCGACGACGATTATGATATTGATGATGATGATGATAATAATGATGATGATGGTAATAATAATGACGATAAAATAAAAAATAATTATATTGATGACGATAATGATAGGTGGTGGTGGTGATGATGATGATGATGATAAAATAGAAATAAATAATAACAACAATAACAATGATAATAATGATAATAACAGTAATACTTAGCAGTAGTAGTAGCAGAAGTAGTAGTAGTAGGTAGTATTAATATAGTTATAGTAGTATAATAAATGATAATAATATTAAATAATGACGATGATGATGATGATGACTATGACGATGATGATGATGATAATGATGATGATGATGATGAATACTTTGTGAAAAAAGGCCTGGACCCCATCATTTGGTACCATAATCGAAGAGAACATTGGTAGGATGGTTCGGACGTTCAGTAACTGAACTCGAGGTTACAGGGTTCCTTTCTCGTAGAGGCATTGACATGTCTCCTCAGTTTGACCGGAAAATCGAATTGAACGTCTAGTTCTTCAAAAGGAAACAAAAACAAAAACAAAAAACAACAAAAAAAACCCGAATCCGACCCGTGTGCCTTCTGGCCTGCGCACACAAAAGATCTCGCGGAAGTTGAAAATCGTGAAGAGCAGATAATTCGCCCGGTTGTCCTGATACAAAAATATTAGAGAGATAGGTTCATTTACCATGTCCGTCCCCTTGAAGACCACATAGCTTCTTGCCTTTCTAAAGTCTTGCTAAAAAAAATGGGTGGCGCTGCACTTCGGCGACGCGCTCTCAACAAGGACAGCAGCCTGAGTCTAACATGGTAAATCCATTGTAACAAAAAGAAACGAATATGAATATGAATAATTGGGCGCTACACCACGAATGCCTTGCAATGAAAATACAAAATCAGATGATAGATTGCGTGTGTTTGCACATAAAGCATACTAGAAGAACAATACCAACAACAGCAACAATAATACGAGTACAACACTAGAAGAGATTGCGTATGTTTGCGCATAAAGCATATTAGAAGAACAATAGCAACAACTGCAACAATGATACTACTACAACAATATAAGATAATGATACTTATTCTAAACAGTTACTTCAATCAAAACTATTGCTTCATTCTAGCGGCATGTATCTTTCCTTTTGTTATCGCTATCGTTGTGTTAAAAACAGTGTGTGTGTGTGTGTGTGTGTGTGTGTGTGTGTGTGTGTGTGTGTGTGTGTGTGTGTGTGTGTGTGTGTGTTGTGTTATGTGTGTGTGTCTATATATACATATAATTATGTGTGAGTGCGTATGTGTGTGTAAATGTGTGTGTGTGTGCGTGTGTGTGTGTGTATGTGTGTGGTGTGTGTGTGTGAGTGCGTGTGTGTGTGTGTGTGTTTGTGTGAGTGCGTATGTGTGTGTAAATGTGTGTGTGTGTGTGTGTGTGTGTGTGTGTGTGTGTGTGTGTGTGTGTGTTGTGTTAAATGCCGTTGACATTGCAATTTAATTTGAATGCATATATAATTTTATTGAAATTTTGTGTACATATGCACGCATTTTAATTTTCCTTGAGTTTGAGAAGTAAGCAGAGAGCTACTATAACATCAAGAGCCATGTTAAAAAAGGTTGGTTGGCTGGTTGTTTTGATATCAAATACCCGTTATTGTAATTTGGTTCATTTCATATTATTGAAGTTATATTCTGTTTTTCATTCAAAAGCTGCTATTGAAAAATATCCATTTTAATAATCCAACAGACAAGGAAGTGATGGAAACATTAATCATATCTTGTCTGTTGTTGAACCTACCCGCCAAATTTGTTCTTCCCATTTCTCTATACCTTTGATAATGATCTAGGTGTTATACCGATTGACGAGACAACAAACGCCTTGCGGCAGTATGTACATTGACCGTGGCAAAAATCTGACGAAAAAATATTTTATTTAAGGTTAACAAAACACATGCTTAAATTGAAAACCAAGAAACTGACTATTATTTTAACTGTATCTCACAGTATTCACGTGTTTAAATTAAGGGAGTTTAGTTGTTTTTGTTTTTTGTTTTTTGTTGTTGTTTTTTCTTGTGGCTAGTTTCAAAGTTTGTAGATGGTTCTTTTCCTTGATCATGTCGATCATATGTTGTAAACTTTTGCAGGAATTGACTTTGTATTAATTTCCTCTTTGTTGTCACTCTCTTTCTTTCTGTCTTGATCCTTTGCGTTCTGTCATATCTCTTTCTATCATTTTCTGCCTTGCTGGTCCATTTACCTGTATCAGTGTATGTGTTCTGTAAAAGCTTATATACTTTCTCTGAAGACTGATCTTTGGGTGCATGTCTTAACTGCATTTTTTGGCTTTGAGGAAATGTGATGTACAGAAGCAATTCTAGGTAATGTAGGCCCATATATATGTATGCATGTCTGTATGTCTGTATGTATAGATAATAGATAGATACATAGATAGATACATAGATACATAGATAGACAGACAGACAGACATGTTTTAGTGTTTATTTTTTGTGTTTATATTTGTTTTTGTTTTGTTTTACGAAATCCAAAACAAGTGTGACAGCCTACGTTCAAGCAAACAGGAACCATAAAAAAACACGAAAGAAGAAAAAGAACGCGTGAACGCGTATTTAATACAACAAGACAAGACAGGCGCAAATTTCTTTGTCAAGCGTAAGATTACAAACAAACAAACACCAGATACAAAAATTAGGAGAAAAAGACTGAAAATTCCCTGCTGCTTGGTCCAGTGTGAGAAAAGGATTCCTGGAGGAGTTTCCTTTGTGGGTATATTCATTCAATATTATTATTGTTGTTGTTATTGTTATTATTATCATTGTTGTTATTATTATTATTGTTGTTGTTACTATTATTATTATTATTGTCATTATTATTATTGTTATTGCTATCATTATTGTTATTATCATTGTTATTGTTCTTGTTGTTTTCCTGTTGCTTTCTTGTGTTGTTGTTGTTTGTCATCATCTTCATCATCATCAACAGCAGCAGCAGCAGCACTGTTGTTGTTGCTGCTGATGTTGATCAGGCAAGCAAAGCCCATCGTCGTGATTTGCTGTTGCAGTCTTATCTCTTAAACCCTAACAGTTGCTTGCTCTTGTAAATGAAAAATATATTATTTCTTTGTTCATTTATGTGTTATTAATTAGAAACATAATCACCAACATCATCATCGGCGTCGTCTTCATCAGCGTCGGCGTCGTCTTCATCAGCGTCATCATGATCATAATTATCATGTTATATCATCATTATTAGCAGTAATAGTATCATCATTATTTTTCTAATGATGATGATTATGATGATTATTTTTTTTATCATGATTATTATCATCATATTTATCATTATTGTTATTACATATACTGATAGTGGTATTACATGATTATTATCATTATATTTATCATTATCATTATTGTTATTACATATACTGGTAGTGGTGTCACTGTTCACAGGGCAAACGCCTTCCTCAAAATTTGTCTATAAAAATCCCCAAAATGGCTTTCCCTTTAATGTGAAAAGTACGTAATTTCTTCTTTCATTTACCTGTTTATCATAGTTATTATCAATATTATCATAAACAATATTATCATGATTATTGTTGACTTTAATTGTTTTGTTTTTATGACTGGATTTTTGTGGTTGCTTGGATGCATTTGATTTGGTTGGTTGGTTTATTGGTTCGTTAATGCAATTACTTGGCTGCTTCGTTTCGAGTTTTCTTTGGGTTATTTCGTTGTTATTCGATCTGGGAGGTATAGAGGGTGTGTGGCTTAGTAGATAAAGCACCTATCCTATGAAAGTCGAAGTTTTCTTTGGGTTATTTCGTTGTTATTCGATCTGGGAGGTATAGAGGGTGTGTGGCTTAGTGGATAAAGCACCTATCCTATGAAAGTCGAAGTAGGCTTGTGAATGTATGGCTTAATGGATAAAGCTCCTACCCTAGGAAAGTCAAAATAGGCATAGTAAATGTATGCTTAATAGATAAAGCTCCTACCCTGGGAAGGTCAAAATAGGCATAGTAAATGTATGGCTTAACAGATAAAGCTCCTACCCTAGGAAAGTCAAAATAGTCATAGTGGCTGTGTGGCTTTGTCAATATAGCGCCTTCATCAAGAAAGTAGAAGTCTGAGAATGAAGAGGTTCGATGCCCGGTTGATAAAATTTTACTCACCTTTCTGTCAGATCTTGAATGATGATCTGGTTGTTTTTCTTTCACATTTTACCATGGACAACTCTTTCGTTGTCGTGTGGGTTCTTTGGCATGCTGCACACAGTTTGCTTTTGTTTTGTTTCGTTTTGTTTTGTTTATTGTCTCACCCGAAAGACTAGCATCCAGACCACCACTCAAGGTTTAGTGGAGAGGATAGCAAAGTCCTTTTCTAACCGAGAATCAAACCTGGGTTTCTCGCATAGTAAGTGTGTGATTTATCCACTAGGTTACAAACACCACTTTAGGGAACTATCGTAGAAAGCTGGATGGAAATGACAAACATATTAAGTATTTACTGGAAGCACATCAACTTTTTCCATTGAAGTTTTCTAGATTTTTTAAGAATACAAATAAACTACTGTATTTTGTACTAGTCTGTCTTTTTTTCATGGACAAATCAGTAG
>CM060305.1:30013865-30036365 GCA_030674185.1 Monoplex corrugatus | reverse complement strand
GTCAGTGGCAATCCTTTTCATCCCTGTCGACAGAGAGATTCGGATTCAACTCGCTTATGTATTTAGGTTATACCCCTTCTGAACATGTATGATATAAAGACAAATTTCGACCTTATTTTTGCAAAATCTTGTCTAAAGCGACTTTAGTGTAACGGTCAGAACGTGGTTGTTGACTCGTTTAATACCGCACTTAACAAACGAAATCTTTCTTAAATGCAATCATTTACGATATCGATGTTAGTACATAAAGACGAAGAAATATCAAAGAAAAAAGGCTAAAACCGTACTTACTTATCTCTTGGACAAACACAGACTGTTAGTTACTGGTTAAGTGTTATTAAGCTTGTCGAGTATTGTCATTGACTCAATAATACACGAAGATCTGGTTGGGTACTTTAAAAGGCGTGTGAATGTTCATTTCTTAGAACGATTGATGATACTGCAGACATCCTGCATTCCACAAATAAGCCAGGAGCACTTTTGAAGCAGGCATTTCTTTGAGGTATCATATTTCAAGCAGAAGAAAACAACAAACCTGTTTTCTTCTTCTTTCGTGAGACATTTTGCTGTTTTTCTCCTAATTTTTGTTGTTTATATTTGTTCTTTGTTGTCTTATGTTTTATTGTTGTCTCTTCATTTGTCGAAATCTTCAATCCAAGGGAAACAATTATTTATTATTGTTTTGTTTGATACAAGTGTTGTCTGTTGTTTTGTTGTTGTTGGTTAAAGGGATCGGGTGTCATGTCATCCACAACGGATAAAGCTAGAGAACTGTTCATTATAGAGTTGATTTATGTCTGTCGATGGGAGTGATCGTTACAAAACCTTGTATTGTTTATTGAACAGTGCCGTTCCAGTCTTCTTAAACCAACACAAAGAAGCAAGCAAGCTACAAATCATGTAGCACTACAAAATATTATTGAGTTTGTTGTCAGTGTGTCCAGCCAAACCCTGTAAGCCCCTCAGACCGACCACTTGACAGATGGGCAAGTTGTTGGGCTGTTGATGACAGATTTCAGAAGGCAAATTCCCGGCAGATACCGGATTCTGCGGCGCGCTCTGCCTTGCTGGCAAACATTTCCCCTGTCACTCTGTTTGCTTTTGCAGTTTAGCAGATGATACCCTTTGCCCCCATGTCATCTGGCAACATGAAACTGTTGTGAACAAGCCTTGACTTTTTGTCAGTCTCTTCTGTGGAGAAAATAGACACATTTAAATGCAAATGGTATGTGTGTTTATCTCCGTGTGTGCGTGCGTGCGCGCGCGCGCGCGCGCGCGTGTGTGTGTGTGTGTGTGACTGGACAGCTGGCTAGTTGGCTGGCTATCTGTACAAGAAAATGTTTCATGTAGGATGTCTTAGTCTTTAATAGATTAATTCGCTTTAAACATTTGAATCATGGATAATTCTTTTTTTCAGGGAATATTTTTGACCATTTGAATGTGTTTAAGATAGTTTAGGGAACAGATTATCACGACCATGAACTTCTTTCAGATAGATGGTGATGGTGGATAAGTGTATGTTATGTTTTTGTTTTGTTGTTGTTGCTTTAGAACTAAATGCAGTCATCTAACTGAGCTAAACTGAATTAAGACATGTTCTTTAAGTCTACCGTTTATTCAGATTTTCCGGACTTTTCAGACGGTTTAGATACATCCTAAATGTTCCTTGTGTTTTAGAATGAAATGATTTATATACACGTCATTCATATGCTAAAGTTATTTTGTACATTGTGGTGTGAATTCCATTATCGTGCAAATTTCTAAAATGAAATGATGCTAAATATATGTTGTTCACTTGTACTTTTGTCCAAAGTTTAAAATAAAAAGTGCTGGCCTTTAGAATTATTGTTATACATTCTAATGATCTTCTGTCAAATTCTAGAATAAATGATACACGGTTTCACAAGAGAAAGTTAATTTAGTGTGATCCAATGTGAACGGTGTTCCATCTGAATACTCATACACGTGGCTAGGCTCGCTCGAGAAGTCTTTGTGAGCGCAGTGTCATCGGAAATCTATGAATAGGCTGTGGTGCTTGTGATGACCAGTCTCTCCGGCTGTGACATTCGAGAACGTTCTTCCAGCTAACATACAGTGCGCAGCGTAAGGCCAAGTCAGAGAGGTGAAGAAGCGTTCCGGAAGTATCAGGACGCTGGTCCTACTGTTCCATCGACAGTACTGCGGGACTGTATATCTGTTTGAGAACACTTTCACCATTTAATATTGGACTTTGCTGCTGCTTCTTTCGATAATACATTTTTTCTTCAGTTTCTTTAATTGTCTTGGTCTCCTGGTTTAGACGTGAGGTTCATGCAGAAAAATCACACACACAAAAACTTAGTCTTCAGGTCTACTACAAAGAACTTAGTCTTCATGTCTACTATTCTCTCAATACACGGTTAGCATGCATAGTGCATAGTCCTTTTTCAAATACGCCGATCATATCACCAGTGAATATGAGTGGGCCAAAGCATCAAGCAGCACATTGGACCATTTGACTGCAAACTTCGGTTAAAAACTGAAAGCTGTGTTGGTATGGCCATGTAATAAGATCCAGTGGTCTTACTAAATCAGTCCCACAGGGTACTAGGGAGAGACAGAGGGGAAGACAGAAAAAAGAAATCTATGGACTGACAACATTGTAGAATGGACAGAGAAAGTATTTGCAAAGACCGTGGCACACAAGCAACAAGCTGAAAAAATCTGGTGAACAGTTGTTTACATGTAGTGAAGCCCACCAATGACTCTTCATTGAGTTAATGGAGAAGGAGAAGAGGAAGAGGGAAGAGATGTTTCTGTTTAATGCATTTGGAAAACAACAGTAAAAATTATACTATGCCCTGACCATAGTGTTTTCTGTTTTAAGTCCACAACATTCATTTGTTCATCAACAAAAATCAAACATTGCTTAGAATACAAAACCGTATGCTTAGAATACAAAACCGTATGCAGTCTTTATTCACGGGCTTTTGTTGTTTGCTACGTTTATTTCAGATTTCCATAGTATGGTATTGTGTGGTATATAGAACATTATGTAAACCGTACTTCATGATGATATCTTAAGCAAACTCCAACCATAAAGGAAAAAGGAAATAGTGTCTAAGTGTGTTCAGTTATACTAACAGAATCCAACAAAAAAACATGAAAATGGAATGAGAATGCATATTTATCAAAGAAACAAGACACACAGGTACTAATTTTCGACCAATCGGATTTTGTCAAACGTAAACAAAAGACAATTTGGATTTAGAATCATTAGATTAAAGACAAAAGCAAAGGATAATACAATTTATTTGATTAGTCTATTCCATTCATTGAGGCGAAGATGATAACTCTGGCAGGAAATTATAAGTCGTAAATTATTGCAGCAGGATATTAAGATAAAAAATAAATAGTAAAATGAATAAGAGAGATAGGAAGGGGTGAGGGAAGGACAGTATGGAATAGACAGGATTAGGCAGCAAACCAAGACCAAGAGTGTTAGAAATAAATAGAAAATATACTAACAAATACAGAAGTGATAATGAACAGAGGCAAAAGTAACACTATTATGACAGGACTTCAGAAAGTTAAAACCACAACTAACGTGACAGAGAACTCAACTTTAATGAACTGTTGAATGATACTACTCTGGATGGTAGGCCAATGCCTATGAAAAACCAGAGCCAGACATAAAGTCTATAAACGCCCCGCTCATAGAGCCTTATAGAGCGTCTTCTTGAATTCCGAGTTTCTGGAGTGCTCCGCATGCAACAATGTGAAAATGTCAGTGACATTGTATAATGTGTGACACTTGTGAAAATCCACCGTTTCTGTCATTTCTGTCAGGTCCTATGGACTGTGAAACACATATGATAATGTACATGAACAGTGTATATATGTCATGATTTGGTTTTCATGTCGCCAAAACTACGACATCATCCCCAAACATACCCCAATGTTTCTTTGTGAAGGGGCTGAAAACCCGATACATTAAAATGGCAGTAGTCGTATTCTTCTTGCAACTTACCTGCATTATCTTGAATTATGGACTCTTTAAATATGTGACGGATACCCAGATGAAATTCTCAGTTTTTCTTTCTATTCTTCCCAGCAGAATCCTTGCCCAGAGCCTATATTGTAGGTTAACCTATATGAAGGAAACCTAATGTGATCAACAGTGTGCTTTATCACAATCGGTCTGACGTAATCAAGCCAAATAAAACGACGGCAAAAGTTCCATGCATATACCCACTCTGCGCTTCAGTGACTGTCTTTTCACGTCTGATAGAAAGTCCCCAGCTTTACAGTCGCATTAACTAAGCGCATTAGGCGCGTGACTACGGGAATCCTCCTGGCCTTTCCATTGTTTCTATCAACATACGCATCTGCCACAATCGATTTGCTTTTATTTCTTATTTCTGCAATGTGGTGTTATGAAGACTGACAAGGTTTTGTAACGATCGCTCACATAGACATACATAAATCAACTCTGTAATGAACAGTTCTCTAGCTTTAAACTTTAACTGTTGTGGATGAAATGACACCCAATCTCTTGTAACCAACAACAACAAAACAATAATTTGAATAATTGTTTCCCTCGGATTGTTGAGTTTGACAAGTCAAAAGACAACAGCAACGACTGAAGACACTACAGCAGAAAAAAAAGAGTAGGAACAGTGACTCTGCAAACTTTTCCCTAGCAGAGTTGCGGTCCTTAAAGTGAAAACGTGGAGACTGACAACTGTGAAGATACTATACTATACGATCTCTGAATTAAAGTATAGATCTCTACCATCAGCATGAAAGGTTTTGTGACACACTCGCTGAACTTTTCAATCGCCGTTTAGACTATAGAGATACAACAAATAAATGTACAAGAGAAGGAATAGACAGTTAGATCTGACTGGTTGCCTGCCTGCCTGAATCTATTCCAGACTGGCTGGTGGCTGTGCTGTCTGTCAGACTGTCTGTCTGTTGGCTGGTGGGGTTTGTCAATAAAAGAACAAACAATCCAAAACAAGTACGACCGCTCAAGCACACAGGAACCAGAAGAACGTGAAAAAGGAATCAGAACAGGTATTCAATGCAGCCACACTGGCTTTTATCAAGCGTAAACGTAAGACAACAAAAAGCAAACATCAAACGATAAATACAAAAAATAGGAGAGAAAATGAGCAAATCTTCCTTCTGCTTCGTTCAGTAAGAGAAAATGACTAAAATGAAAATCATAATGTTTGTGAGTAGTTGTTAGAATTAGAAAGAGATGATATATGCGCATGCTTTACTAAATGGAAAAATATGTAATTGAGAGATAAGGCTGATGTAAATGGATCGTACCTCGTGCAGTGAATCCAGTTTGACCTTGGAATAGGAAGGAGAACATTCTAATCCAACAGCCAGAGGGCTGATGGAAAATTAAGAGTCCCCGAAAAAAAAAAGGCTTTGTCAGACGCAGCTGGGCCTGTCTTGTAAAGTAAGAAATATAATAGATTTAAAGCATAAAGCCATATGCGCGGCGGCAAAGCTAAGACCTTACTGAGGTGGGAAAATGGTGACGATTGGTCTATTTCAGCAGACATTCAAAAACTTAGATCAAGATATGCGTTAAAAGAGCCATCACAAATAACAAATATGGAACATTCGTTTCATTTGGTGTGGCCCTACATCAAAGATGGCTGTGCATCTGACTGTGCCTGATATCAGAATCTGAAATTATGAATCAGCAGGTTTGATCCTGCTTTCATTTGTATTTCAGTTTGAAACATTCCACTTTGATATGTTAGTTGGGCACATTCTATTGATTTTATTTGATATCAATACACAAACTTGTGCTTATATATACATATTACAAAAACAACAGCAAAACACAATTCACTCCTGACTTGGCCGATTGAAAATGGTCTTCCGCAGATAGAAGAATGAATATAACCTATATAAAGATTATTTGTGGAAAAAAGAGGAGGCATGATTGCCAGTGTGTCAAAGAATATTTTTCGCATGTGCTGCTTTTATCGCAAAAACCCATGCCAGGCACAGAAAATGGGAGAAAGAGCTAAAAACTTTTAAGGCGGAAGCTCCTTACACCAAAATCACGTGGCTAGGATTGTGGGACAGATTTACTGTCTGTGCGTTGGGCCAACCCAGCCTTTCACGAGGATTAATATGAATCCGCTCCTTTACATCTTAACCAAAGAAAAAATACACCAGCGGCGATGGTCTCAAGATTGAATTAGCTATTCATTAAAAAGCTATTCCTATGACAATGTTTTGCCCTGGCCATGATTTAAAAGAAAAATGTTAGGATGATGCTGAAAATCCGACTATAGGTCGAAGGACTTGACTTCAACAAATCCTTTTTTCACTTTTTTGTTTCTCGCAAATCTGAGTCCATTTTAAAAGATCAGCTGGACGGGAGGAAAAGGTTTAAAATTTGTTATTCTGACAAAGTTTTAAAGTTTTTATGTTGTATTTATTTTTTTGTTTGTTTTTGTTTAACATACAAAAACGTCTCTGATCGCATTGTTTTTAAGATCTCTGTCGCCTTTTTACTGTCTCTGTCTCTCCTACACAAACACACACACACACACACACATACATAACAGCGTACATAAAGTGAGAGAGAGAAAGAGATAGAGAATGAGGTTGGTTGGTAGACTGATTTAGTTTTAAAATCAGCCACCATATTGGAAGATACTGTTGATGAAAACAACCATTCCAAAGGAATACAAGCGGAATTTTTACAGAGGGAGAGAGAGAGAGAGAGAGAGAGAGAGAGAGAGAGAGAGAGAGAGAGAGAGAGAAATTTGTTGTGCATTACTACTATATCACACCTTTTTCTCTCTCTCTCTTTTTTTTTCTCTCTCTCTCTCTCTCTCTCTCTTTCTCTCTCTCCCTCCTCCTCTCTCTCTCTCTCTCTCTCTCTCTTTCTTTCTCTCTCTTAAGCGTTGCTATGGGCGGACAAATTTGTCGTGTCATATGATAAAGAAACAGGTCATAACACAGTTTGATGTCACTGGTAAAGGAGCCATGCTCTATACAAGTTAACATCAGCGTTTGAACTCTCTCTCTCTCTCTCTTTCTCTCTCTCTCTCTCTCTCTCTCTCTCCCGCCCCCGCCCCCCCCCCCCCCCCCCAGACACATCTGTCTGTTTTGTCATGTTGCGTCTGAAACGGGTATCATTGAATCTGATTTCAGATCTTTTTTTAATCTTGTTTAATGATCATGTTTGTGATATATAGTACTCCAGATGACAACTGGGTTTTTAGTTAATGATCTATTTCTTTTATGTCGCTCCCTCGTAGTTCTTTGTGGATTTTCTCAGATATTATTGAAATCCTAATGCTCCTATCTTTGAGTTATGAAGTCATGAAGTTTGAAGCCAGTCTGAGCCTCCAAATTTTCTCCGGATCAGTGCAGTTACTACTCGCCGTGGCGAAGTGGTTAACGCTATTGACTAATGACTGGGATTTTGGAGATTTGAATCCCATCAGTCCAGATCATTTTGGGATTTTTCAGCCTCACCGCACAATCCAGTTTCATCTACATCATGGATGTATTATTAAGGGCGTTGCCCAAAATTTTCTTACGAACACCCGCAGGTGTCTCTATCTCTCAGACTTTGGATGACGCCAGGATATAATTTATGACATGAAAGTGTAGAATGCAGCCCTGTTATGCCGTCTCAATCCTCACTAGAACTCCATAATATAATCAATAACATCTCCCTCCATTCTCACATATCGTTTGTAACATGGTGACTAAATTGTCCCAGATTCTGTGATCCTTCGTGCCTGCTGTCATGGTAGGTTTAGAAATAAAATGGAAAGTTGACATGCGTGGTCAGGTGGCAGTGACACAGACGTGTGCAAGAGAAGGAGTAATGGAAATGAAAAGATCCTCACAGTTTTCCACCTGTCAAAGAATCCCTGACAGCTAATAATAACAACTATTATTAGTAATGCGTAAGAAAAACTTTGCACATGCGACATGCATATCTCAGAACGCCATGATAGCTATGATGATGATGATGATGATGATGATGATGATGATGATAATCGCAATCACAGTCTTGCTACTTTAGTGGCAGCTCTCGGTCTTACCACAGTTGATGCTGGTTCTTGTGCCTAGTTGTGTTATGCCAATATTTTAGACAGACATATCACAACACTGCTTATAATGTGTGTGTGTGTGTGCGGGTTTTTTGTTTTTTTGCAGTATATCATATGACATAATGAAAACTAATAATCAAGTCTACATTATATCATATGTAACTAGTTTTAGTCACCTTCAATCAGATAGAATGGCTTGATTTGTGTATTTGATTTTTGTTTGTTTGTTTGCTTGTTTGCTTGTTTGCTTTTTTGTTCGTTGGTTGGTTTGTAGGCAAACGGAGGTAGTTGAGTATACAAAACGTAAAGGAGATTCACTTAAATAAAAAATAAAATAAAAATGGCATCTCTGAAGGTGTAGTAGGATATTTTCTAAAGTTTTAGGTGAAAAGTTGTTAGCAGACATGTTTGGCAACACCGTACGGAAACAAATTTCTTTGTGTTAATAAAACATTCAATCATAAAAAAACACGCTTTGTTTAGTATTGTAAGATTCTCTAAATAAATCATTTTGTTTGACTTTTCTTTCCGGTGTAACGTTTGAACGAAGAAAAGCTCAGCATGATAAAAAAACAACAACGTGTTAATGTCTTTTCAAATACTTTTACGGGTGTCCAATTCAACATGTAAACCAACGAAATAAGCAGATCATTTAGAAGTGTAAAACTTTACACGTGAACAGTTTTATACATGATTTTCATCTACACAAAATTGTAGACAAAACAACAGCATCAAAACAACAACAACAGCCCAACAATGAAATGATCAATATGTAACATAAAAGGTGCTTCTAGTGCTCCTGTATTCTTCATCGATGTCAGCAAGCCTCCAACAATGCGATTTAAGAAAAGCAAAGATAATGATGTGTGTAAGTCACGTGGATCACCCAGCGGATTTCTTACATTTACTTACAGAGTATTTATACTCTAATTACACAGCTTATTTGGAGCTTAGTAGAATAAACAAAGACTAGTCTTTTCTAGGATGACAGAAAAGCTTTTGTGGTGTTGGAACAGAGAGAGAGAGAGAGAGAGAGAGAGAGAGAGAGAGAGAGGGTAAAGCCTCTAACAAAGAGGCCTAAACTCCTTTAAAACTTCTAATAGCATTAAGCGTAAAAAGCTCAGCAAACCGATAAAACACCTCTAATGTCTGTCCAAAATCAAAGTTCATCCACAATTGGAAATTTACGAATTCAGATTCACAGAGTAAGAAGCTTACTAAACCTTTCTGGTCGCTGTAAACCAGTGTCATGTCACCCGCCCATTCGCTAAAGCAGACAAAAAAATAATTCCTTTGGCCTGTCTCCCAAACCTGATCGTCTGATTCTTCTTCTTCGGCGTCTAATTCATCTTTTTCGGCTTCTTTTCTTCTTTGGCGTCTAAGTTTTCTTTTTCGGCCTCTTTCCTGAGAAAATTGTCTGACTCGTGGTCTGGATGCTGAGCATAAGAGGAGAAAAGCTAGACTTAATACGTTGTGTATATATAATGTTATTTGCGCACGCGCGTGTGTGTATGTGTGGTGTGTGTGTGTAAGTGTGCGTGTGTATGTTTCATATGGATTAATTATGACAGGTTTTTAATATACACAATCGCAGAACATCAGCATTGTTACGTTCATGGTATCAACCGCACAGTATGACATGAAAATTCAAACTGAAAATGAACAAGGTCCAACCAAGCAGACTCAGCTCATCACCGACAAGGTGGTTGGATCTAGCAGGAAACACAAATTTCATGAAATACTAAAACTCTTGTCTGTGTACTCAGGCAATGCTCACAAGAAAGCAAAGACAGACATAAAGTTAATACACTACTTGTTTATCGAATTCTGATAGGGCTTTGTCCGAGTTTTGAGTCTCTGGGGTACTTTCCTTTCTTCAGCCTGGCATCATTCTGTGATATAGATACTTTCTAGAGTTCAGGAGTGAACGCGAGGGGTATTCTTTGAAAACGGATCTAGTAAATTCACACGTTGCACCATGAATTCCTGTCAAATGCCCAGACGAGTTCTTCAGTTTCTGTTTCTACCCTTTCAGCAGAAGTCTCGATCCAGAGTCAGTTTTGTGGCTTTGCTTGGAGATGAGACATCTAATGCGACCAAAAGGCCCTCTTTATCAGAGTTTTGATGTTAACAAGCTCAACGAAATGATCACAAATTGTTCAATGCCAATACCACTCTGCTTTCTCTGTGACTGTCTTTTCACGCCTAATGGAAAGTTCCCATGCTGGAGATTCCATCAACTAAGCTTATCATTTGCGTAATTAGAGAACATCCTGTTGGCTTTCCGATTGTTTACATCAACATTCACAGCGGATATGCTCTTATCTTCACGTCTGCAAGACGAAAGAATGGGATAGGAACAGTGATTTTGACTGCAAACACCTCCCAGTATAGGCACCAAGAATGGCACATGATCAAGGCCATCACAAGATCTCTCATTTAATTTGTTTTACTGAAATATGTCTTGCTGCTTCTTAATTCATCCTTTTAATAGGTGTAGTAGATGTATACAGCTTGAGAGAGAGAAGAGGGAGGGAGAGAGAGATTGCATAGTTAAATGAGAAGTCCCCATATCAGGATAGCTCAGGACAGCAACGACCCACAAATGTTTCAAACCAAAATTTGAATCAAAGATTCAGTGAATTTGATGTGTTTACATTTGTTACGGTTTAACACATCATGTAAGGCTTTCGGGAGAACTCCTGTAGTTGATGTATGCTCTTGATTGATTGATTGGTCATCTTTCAGATTGTTTTTGTTTGTTTGTTGGTCTGACTGTTGGTTGTTTTTTTTACTTGCATGTTGTTATTGCTGTTGTTGTTGTTTTGTTGTTTTTCTGTCCAAGTTTTTTTCGCTGTCTGAGCGGCGTTGGTCCTACGCCACTCCATCCAGCCATCTCGAACTTCTTCACATAGTCAAAGTTTCAGTGCCAGGAAGCCCCCGGGAGCCAGAAATGTTAAGCCACTTGAGGCCACCCATAAGAAGAAACCCTGCATTCCTGCAGGTTCACGTTCGTAGAATAAACAGTGCCTGTTCTGCTCCAACTTACAAAAGAACACTGCCTGCTGAGCCCTTTACAAACTACAGTAATCATTCTGCCATGGAGCCAGACCGACTGAGAGATCTCCGGCAAGAAGACCAAAACCACGGCCTTCCAGCGACAGCTCCCATGAACCAATGAATCAAAGACCCCAACTTGAGTTCACTTCAGGCACGGAGTAGTAAAGGAAATCCAAACTGAGGCCACTATGAGAACATGAGAACAAGGCATGAAAGGCCACAGAATGTGGGACGGTTTTTACGGTGTCATAATCATTGATGATTTCATTATAACGGGATCAAGATGCTATGCAATTCTATACATGATTGAGACTGCCTGACAGGTCTGTACTCTGGACTTACTGTCATATCCTGGCGTCTACCAGTCCCGAGAAATGGACACCTGAAGTGTTGGTCAGGAGCATTACTCTCAATGCCGCTACCGTAAAGTAGATGAGATTCGACTGTGTGATCCCAGTCTTCCCTTTGAGCACATACCACGCCCAGTTCCAGGTAAGAGCCGGTCAAAACAGAAAAATCTCTCAATATGTATTTTTGACCAATAGGAGTTCGAACCCACTATTGCCTGCTCAATAGTCCACGGTGTGACCACTTCGCTACGGTGATTGAGTGTTTACCTGCAATTTTCTTTGTTGTTGTTGTTGTTGTTGTTGTTTGTTATTGTTTTGTTTCTGGTTTCGTTTTGTTGATTTTTATTTCAATTAAAGTGTTGTCTGCATCTAGTAGACAGTTTATTCTGTCGAGTAAGAGGTCTGTTTAGTTTGCTTGTTTTTGTCTGTCCATTTGTACCATTGCAACCCCATTTCCTCTCTCTTGGAACCGCTGCAACGTACTCTCATGTACACTGCTTTTATCGCAAGAACCCATGCCAGGATCAAGAAGGGGAAGTAGGGCCTGAGAGTTTTAAGGTGGAAGCTTCTTACATCAGAATCAGCAGGGTAGGATAGAGGGACAGATTTACTGTCTGTGCATCTGGCCAACCAAGCCTTTCTCGGGGATTAATGTGGATCGGCACCCAGAGTAAAAACAGCAAGTCTGAAGCCTGTATTAGTTATTCATTAGAAAGCTATTATTATGACAGCATTTTCACGCTGCCATGATTTGAAAGGAAAATGTTAAAATGGTGTTGAAAAATCCGATAAAAGGTTGAAAAAGTTCAGCTTCTTCAAATCTTGCGTTGACCTTTCCTTCCTTTTGGAGTCTAGATTCGTTTTAAAAGATCAAGTGGATGGGTAAAACAGGCTCAATATTTATCATTCTAACAAAGTTTATAAGCTTCTTGGTTATTATAAAAATTCGTTTCTTGTTGGATAACTGTTTCAATATCTCTGTCTCTGTCTCTCTGTATCTCCGTCTCTGTCTGTCTATCTACCCCTCTCTCTCCCTCTCTCTCTCTCTCTCTCTCTCTTTCTTTCTTTCTTTCTTTCTCTGTCTCTCTTTCTCCCTCCCTCCCTCCCTTCGTCTCTCTGTCTCTTTATTTTTCTTTTTCTTTCTTTCTTTCTTTCTTTCTTCTCTTTCTTTCTTTCTTTCTCTGTCTCTGTCTCTCTGCCTATCCGTCTGTTTCTCTCTTTCTCTTTCTCTCTCTCTCTCTCTCTCTTTATCTATCTATCTATTTATCTATCTGTCTGTCTGTCTGTCTGTCTGTCTGTCTATCTATCTATCTATCTATCTATCCCCATCTCGCCCCTTTTCTCTCTGTCCGGAGTTTTAATGTCGGTTCATGTTAGACTACTGTAAGGCGAGATCTGCGACAGACATGCGATTTCCATTATCCAAGTTTTGTTGTTTGACATCATCATGTGCCCTGATGCATACGAATCTACTTTTTTTCACTGCAAATACATCTCATACCTTTATGTCTTCATCAACTCCGCAAATCTGTCCAATATTTTCTCCGTTGATCTTCCTGATGCTCTTTTCCGCTCCAGCTTTCCTGTTGTAACTAGGTGCTCAAATTTTCCTTGCCGCATGAAATGCCCTATAAATGTTGTTTGTTCCAAATCTTCATCAATGTTCTTTTTGTGTTTGCCTCTTTCAAGACTGCCTCGTTTGTTTTCTTTGCTGTCCATGGAACTTTTAAAATTTTTTCTTAGAAACTACACTTCAGCTGCTTCAGTGTGACTTTGCGTGTTAACTGTCCACGCTTCGCATCCGTACAACAGTATTGGTTCTGTGTAACACTGAAGAGCTTTCTTCCTGATGTTGATTGATAGGCATTTGGTTGAATCAAGTTAAAACATCGTGCCAGCAGTAACCCTGGATTTAAAGCCCTGATTGATTGATTTTTGTTCATATTTGTTGGCATCATGTCTGAACAGGCTAAACAAAATATCAAGTATCATCGAACTCTTAAACTGTCTTCCTGGCAAGGCGGTGGCGTGGTAGGACTGAAACACACTCTTTTGTTTCCTTTGGGATACTTCTACAACGGTGCGGCGACGTGGAGACCAGTCCATGGCCTCGCATTGTTGATATCCCAATTTAGAAAGTCATTTCCTAAAAAATATCCACCATCACCACCACCACCACCCACCCCATCCCCGAACAGTTTCTAACATTGAATTGCTGTAATCAAGTTTGAAAAAAGTAGCAGTGTAAATCATATTCTAGCGAAAGCCAAGATAGGACGGTTTCCTGTTTCTCAGAATCTCAAATTAGATAATTTGGACTTATCTTTTCGTCAGAGTGGGTCGCATATATATTTGTTAAATCCCAAATTCAAAGTAGTACACCTGGAAGGTCAGCAAGCTAGGGACGCTGACCAATGTGGGACACCGTCTTTTTGTAGTCACTTCATCTTAACGTCTCAGAGTTTGAATGAGAATTCTGGATTCTGTTAAGTAACTTGCATTTTTTCTTATCTGTCGATACTGCTTACTAACATTTTCTGGTCTGAACCCAACTGATCAACTTTCTGCAGCACTGTGCATTAAGATTTGATGTGATTTGATGTACAAAGGATATTGTTTCCATTTCGTATTATCTCCGTGAATAAAAGAGATTATATGACATTGAAATGGAGAAATGTCAGTGTGTACAAACTTGTTTTTATGTTTGTGTTAAGGAGAGAGAGAGAGAACTCAGAACTCAGAATTTTTTAATGTACATCGGCCTTAGGCCACAATACAATAGTCGGAGAGAGAGGGGGGAGAAAGAGAGAGAGAGAGAGAGAGAGAGAGAGAGAGAGAGAGAGAGAGAGAGAGAGAGAGAGAGAGAGAGAGAGAACAAGAAGAAGTAAATATGTCAGGATATATTTCTATTCAGATTTTGGATGAATATTTATCAAGTGTGCTCAGCTTTCCGTTCAAATGAGTAGCCGTATATGCATAAATACACAATGGAATGGTTCAGTTTTGTTCGGAACGTGAACATGATTTTAGAGATGTCTGGGCTGTTTGACAATGGATCTTAATTACATTTTTGCATGCGGCAAAGGTGGTACAGTAAGAGTCTTTACTCTGGCAACTTTCATTAAGACTAGTAAACATTCACAAGTGTACAATTCATGTTCACAAATGTCAGCAAGCATTTGATGGTCTTATGTAGAGGGGTTTTGACCAGATCTAAACAACATATCTAGCATAATGCATAGTATCAGTTATACGTATTGAGTCCACATAATTAGTGTCAAATGTTTGGGCCACCGTAGTATTATGTACGTCTTGGCTGTCTATGGATCAGTATGAATCACCTCTAAGTTAATCATACGGTTGATATTTTAGGAAAAGATCCATTAAGTTGTTTCTAGATAAATGCTTCAAGAAACGTGCTAAAAGAGAAAAAATGCCTCTCTTCCAGTTTCTTTCTTTTTTTTCTTTCTTTCTTTTTAATTTGTTCATCGACAGCAACTTAGTGTTCGTCATCATAAAAACAGAAAATCGTTTGATATAAAATGATGTCCAAGAGTTATGTATAGAATTTTGTATTTTTTATGTTTGTGTTGGATTTGATGGTTTGACATTCCTGGTGTACCAAATTTGGTTTTAACCACACTTTGTGGCGCCGTGTTATGACCAAAGTCAAAACAGGATGTGAAGGAATGGTCTTTGTGACTTTCTTTTCACGCCTGCCGAACAGAATTCTTCATTAAAATGAAATAGTTTGCTTAAACAAAGTGGGAATTCAACTTTCACAAACTGCAGAATGAGACTCCATCCTGTGTGGACCAGCCAATGTCCACGAGAAACCAGAGATGGAGAATAAAGTCCATGAACGCCCAGCTCATCGAGCTTTCGAAAACTTTTCCTAGGCATTTTAAGTCTCCAAAGTACTCTCCTTGCAACTTCCTTGCATCATCCTTTGTTATGGACTCTTTCCAAAGTCCCAGTGGGAACGCTAGGAGCTATACCATGAAAACGGATCCAGTAAAACCAGATGTTGGACCATAAATTCCTGTCAGATACCCAGATGAGTTTTCAGCTTCTTTTCCTATCCTTCCAGGAAGAAGCCTCGATTCAAAGCCTATGCTATGGCTAAGCCAAGACAAGAGGGACCTAATGCGATCAACGGCCTACTTTATCACAATTGGTCTGACGTTATCAGGCCAAACAAAACGATGGCAAAATGCTCTATGCAAATACCCACTCCATTCTCTCTGTGACTTTTCTTTTCACGCCTGCCGAAAAGTCCCCACCCTAGCGATTCCATTAGCTAAGCGTATTAGGCGCGTGATTAGAGAAAATCCTCCTGGCCTTCCTATTGTTTTCATCAATATTCACGGCGGCCACGTTCGATTTGGTCTTATCTTCACGTTTGCAAGACAAATTAATGGTTAGGGATTGTGACTGTGATTCCAAACTCTTTCGTAGCAGAGATGAGACCCTAGAAGTAAAGTCCAGAAGGTCTCCATCGAGACCATCTCTAAATTTTTCGTTTAAGACTTACAAAATCCGTGATGAAAAGTTTTCCTATCGGTTCCTTATCACTTCTCAGTTCACGATTTAAATTGGTAGAAAGAAGTTAGACAAACAGATAGATAGATAGATAGATAGATAGATAGATAGATAGATAGATAGATAGATAGTAGATAGATAGATAAGATAGATAGATAGATAGATAGATAGATAGATAGATAATAGTTAGATAGATAAAATAGTATAGATAGATAGATAGGAGATAAATAGATTAGATAGATAGATAGATAGATAGATAGATAGATATGTAGATAGATAGATAGATAAGACCAAGAAAAATCACACTGCGTTTTATTTAGGAGGGAAGTTTGCATCAGCAAAAAAATATTCTTTTCCGCTCTCAGCCCTTGCCCATGGACGGTCTATTCTAACACGTACAAATTTTAACAACATTCGAAGCAAATCACCAGCTGCATTAAAGTTACAGCAGAAAATATTGAGAAATGAAATAAGGATGTTTGATTTGATAGAATAAATATGACAGAAAAGACACGTCCACTCCACCATTCAAAAATGTTGTTCCTCAAATAAGAGAGTAAACAGGGGAAAAGGCCACTTGCGAGGCGTCAAAGACTAATTTTCCATTTGCCCTTTTTTATTCGGAAAAGATCTAAGCCAGCATAAAAAGGGGCAGAAGGACATAAAAGTTGATCGGAAACTCTTTAAACCAGAATCAACTGGCTACGATTGTGGGACAGATTTGTTGTCTTTACATCTGACCATCCAAGCCTTCTGTGGAGATTAATATGATCTGCTTCTTTCCCTTTTTGTCGAGTAAAAACACTCTCAGCAACAATCTCAAGACTGCTTTAGCTATTCATTAGAAACCTATTATTATGACAGTATGATTGCGCCAGCAATGGCTTAAAAGGAAAACGTTAAGACGATGTGGAAAAAATCCCTATAAAAGATCAAAAAGGATAGACTTCTTCTCTCTATGACCTTTTCCTCCTTGGCTGTTTGGCGTTTTAAAGATGGATTAAAATGCTAGAGCTCATTTTTCTGATATACTTTGGAAATTGTTTTGGTTTGATTTTTGTTTCTGTCAGCGTTGATGTTCATTCCTAATAAAATCATCTTTGAAATTTCCCTTCCCGCTCTCTCTCTATCTATCTCTCTTCTGTCTGTCTGTCTGTCTGTCTTCTGTCTCTCTCTCTCTCTCTCTCTCTCTCTCTCTCTCTCTCTCTCTCTCTTTCTGATACGTACACAGTCTTATAAATATGTACACTGAGTTAGAGATGCTAGTTTAATATTTCTGCTATTTCGCAATCATTTCATTTCTTGTCACATTCATGATAGAAATTGTTTTATACTTATACCAGTTTTTCATCCTCTTTTTGTACTTGTCCTTGTCATAATTACAAGCAAATGAATCTTTCTCTGAGGAATCATGCTGTCTGTAAAATTTAACGTCAGCTTTCGAGATTCTCTTTCTCTCTCTCTTCTCTCTCTCTCTCTCTCTCTCTCTCTTACTCTCTCTCTCTCTCTCTCTCTCTCTCTCTCTCTCTCTCTCTCTCAATCTCATCTCTACTCCTCTCTATACTCATCCTCTGTTTTCGTGTACGTTCAGCACTCTAATCCATTTTGTAGTGAAATTTTCGTTTAGATGTATGTCTTAGATATATTTCCAGTTTGAATGTTATTTTATCTAATGGTTTTACATTTTTAGATGGTAATGTTATAATATTCAAAGTTCATATAAAATGTCTAACTTTTCGTCATTTCAGTATAGTTTCACATGACTTCTGTCATACACCACATCAATCCATAACGTTAGTTGTGTGTTGTTTTGTCATATGATTTATCCTAACATCTGTAACGAATGTAAAAAAAAAAGGCAAAGAATGGGGACTCTGTCTCCGTCTCTCTCGGTCTCTCTTCTGTCTGTCTTCTGTCTGTCTGTCTGTCTCTCTGCTCTCGTCTCTCTCTCTCTCTCTCTCATTTATTCGCATTTCCATCTTCTCCAAACTTTTCCCAGAGATCGCTACAGTTTGTCGACTTGTCAAAGAATCCCGAAATCTGATTAGCAGTGTGTGAGATAGATTTTCGCTCAGATGGCAAACATATTTCAGTGTGACGTATCAGCCAGCCTTCGGTAAAATCCGCATGTGAGTGTGTGTACGATGGAAATTTTCGGGGGTTAGTGGAAAAAAGAAGAAAGGCAGCATAGTTCGCAATTGCTAGCATGCTGGCGAGAGTTTACAGGCACAAGAATGCTCTCTCTTTGTTACATGCATTGTCAGAGAATGAAATGTTTGATTTGACCAGAAATCATCCACACAGGCTGATCAACCATGTCTTTTCGTGTATAAAATCTCCATTTTCATGTAGTATAAAGATAGCACAACTGTATTAAATTGTATGATGATGGTGGTGATGAGGAAAGTGTATAGACTTGCAGTGTATCATATGTAAATAATCTGATCCACATTGAGTTAAGGATGCGAAAGGAGCAGTTACGATTGAGTTACATCCAGTATAGATAACTTATGTCTTTGTTGTAACAGGCTTTCTTTTCGACGAACGGAAGAAATGGTTTCAATGTACAAAAACACAGAAATGAAGTATATTCGCTTGATTTTAAAATGTCACATTTAAAGGTAAAGAGATATTGATGAGTAAGGTAAGAGAGAGAGAGAGAAATACGGACACACAAGACATACACACACACAACTCTCTACACTCTCTTCTGTCTCTGTCTCTGTCTCTGTCTCTCTCTCTTCTCTGTCTCTCTCTCTCTCTCTCTCTTCTCTCTCTCTCTCTCTCTCTGACAGAGGCATACATATACACACATGTAGCTGATCTTTCAAGAGGGGCTATTTTGCCCGTTTTAAAGTAAGTGACAGAGAAAATAAATAGACTGTTTAGAACTGAAAAAATTCTAAGGTAAATATATTTTGACACCTTTTCATCCAGTTTCAGATTTTCAGAACTTTACGAAAGAAAATAGGTCAGTCACTTGAAACAGAGAGATTGACCAAATAAATATTTGAGGCAGATTTTCCACCCACTGAACAAAACATTTAAGCCAAAGAAAATGAGAGGATTATTGAAATTTGTAAGACTTACCAAACAGATACTTACGCACGATTATTTTCTGGTGTAAAGCAATTCGCACGAACAAAAAAGAAAATTTACCTTGAAAAAAACTTAAATCGTGTTCGACCAATATTTTAAACAAAAAACCCCCAGTAACAACAACAACAAAAAACATGCACAAGCTGTATTGCCACTACAAGGCATTCAAACAGCTTCCAGCGCTCATTCAGAAATCTTTATCTACCGCAGGAAGCTCCCAATAATGCGATTCCAGAACAGCAGACATAACGCGGTGTTCAAATCACGTGTATCACCCATGTGGATTCCTTTACTTACAGCCTCTTTATACGCTAATTAACAACTCTTTTGAAGCTTACAAGAATAAACAAGGACTACTCTTTCTAAGATGACAAAAAGCTTTTGTGTTGTTGGACGCACGGAGAGAGAGAGAGATATACAGAGAAAGAGACAGAAAGATGCACCAAAGATAAAGCTTGGGGGAAAGAGACTTATGGGCAAAGCCTCTAACAAACAGGCCTAAAGTCTTTTAAAACTTCTAATAGCATTAGCGTAAAAGCTCAACAAACCGATAAAACGTCTCTAATGTCTGTCTAAATTGAAAGTTCATCCACAATTGGAAATTTACGAATTCAGATTCGCAGAGTAAGAAGCTTACTAAACCTTTCTGGTCGCTGTAAACCAGTGTCATGTCACCCGCCCAGTCGCTAAAGCAGACAAAAAATGGCTCCTTTGGCCTTTCTTCCAATCCTGATCGTCTTTTTCTTCTTCTTCGTGTCTTTAGAGGGAAAATTGTCTTCTGTGGACTTGCTGCCTGAATACTGAGCATTGAGAGGAAGAAAGGAACATCTAACATGTTGTGTATGTTAGCCTATGACAACGGTTGCCTATGTTGTGCGTGGGCACGTCACGTGTGTGTGTGTATGGTGTGTGTGTGTGTGTGTGTGTGTGTGTGTGTGTGTGTGTGTGTGTGTGTGTGTGTGTGTGTGTGTGTGTGTGTGTGTGTGTGTGTGTGTGTGTGAAAGAATGTGTCTTTGTGTGCGTGCGTATGAGTGCGTGCGCGCGTGTGTGTTGTGTATGTGTATGTTGTGTGTGTGACCGCGCGTGTGTGTTTGCGTGTGTGTATGTGTGTGAGGGCGAGAGAGAGATGGGTTGTTACATTTATTTTATGCCCGCAGCCACTGTAAAAGAATATATATCGCAAAAATTTGTGAGAAATGATGTATGTTCAAGACAGTAAGAAAAAAGAAAATGAAATGCAAACAGATAACCAAACCAAACAAAAATGTTTGTTTTTTGTTGTCGTTGTGGTATTTTCTTTGTGTGCGTGTGTTCTGTGTGTGTGTGTGTGGTGTGTTGTGTGTGTGTGTGTCTTTGTGTGTGTGTGTAACGGGGGGGGGGGGGGGTGGCGGCGTTGTTTTGCTTTTGTTTGTGGTTCTTTTTAATCTAAATTAAAGCGAGTGTCAGCGCTACGGCAAACAGTAACTAGAAACACATAAAATAGAATGAGCACGCGTATTTGATTCACAGTTGGTATGGGGAATTGTGGGTCAGTTTTTTCTCCCCACAGAATTGTATGATGCCAGGTAGACGTAAAACTTTTTGACCTGCTCCTGTACAGTGAGAGGGAATCTTTGTTCGTGTTTTGTAGCCTTTGCTCTGATCAATAAACATGGTGCGTTCATTATTCTGTCTCTGTCTCTGTCTCTGTCTCTCTCTGTCTCTGTTTCTATCTGTCTGTCTGTCTGTCTGTCTCTCTCTCTCTCTCTGATTCTCTCTCTCTCTCTCTCTCTCTTGTCGCTATCTGTTTCTCTCTCTCTGTCTCTGTCTGTCTGTCTGTCTCTGTCCTCTCTCTGTCTCTGTCTCTCTCTCTCTCTCTCTCTCTCTCTCTCTCTCTCTCTCTCTCTTGTCGCTGTCCGTTTCTCTCTCTGTGTGTCTCTCTCTCTGTCTGTCTTGTCTGTCTCTCTCTCTCTCTCTCTCTCTCTCTCTCTCCTCGCTCTCTCTCTCTTTACGGAGAGTAAAAGTGAATGTTCTATTTTCTTTGAATGCTTTCAAGGCCTAAGGCAAGATTGCGTTGTAAGTCCTGTTCTGTTTTCTTTGCTGCTCAGTGAAATTGCCAAAGTCATCAGTTTAAAAGAAAACATGGTGTTACATTCATTTAAGATGAAATACACCTGTTTTTCATGCTTTTTCCAGACGGTCTCACTCTTTTGTCTTTAAACGCGGTAGGTCTTCAACACCAACTTAACATCTTTCAACACGAAACACAGAGGTTATGACTGATAGAAAATTTAGAGAGTCTAAAATAATAGTTTTTCGGAAGGGTGGTTTTCTTAGTGTAAAAGGAAAATGGGATTTTCATGGAAATAATTTGGAAGCAGTAAACTCGTACAGATATATCGGCCTCAACTTGATTTAGTTTTATGACTGCAATGGAAGAAGCTAAAGTTAAAGATAAGAAAAGTACTAACGCTATTTTAAGTGCAATGATGAAGATGAGATGTTATTTACTAGACATTTTCTTTAAACTTTTTGATGCTCAGGTAGTTCGATTACTACTTTATGATGCAAACATTTGGGATTATCAGGCCCGCTATGCACTTGAACTAGTACATCTATATGCTTGTAAGATATTTTAACACGTAAGAAATAAAACAATAAAAAATGAATGATGTGGTGTATGGAGAATTGGGACGTTTCCCTCTGTTGCTGGATAACTGCTATTACTAGATGTATTAAATACTGAAACAGCCAGAGACTGAGCACTCAAAAAACCATATAAAATGTTATTCGCTATGCATGAAAACAGTTATGGCACTTGGGTATCCCTATTGCCAGGGGTTTTCTTATCTTCGGGTGAAATGTTTCTGTATACCAATTTCCCGCTGAGTATAACATCTCAATTATTGTGGTTTCGTTTAAACAGCATTTATTCAAAGAACGGTCTTTTTTTTTTAATAGCAATAGCGTTTCCACACACTTCCCTCACCAAACCAACTCATCATATCTACCACCACTACCACTGCCACCATCCCTCATCTTGTGCCCCACTCCTCTTCAGTCCTCGCCTTTCACAAAATTAAGAAACGTGGAATGAGTTTAGGGGACGGAAAAAATATCTGCCTTTTCCCTCACCAATTTTTTTCTCCTAATGGATTAAAATGAAAGTTTGCCGTGAAGAAGCTTTTGTTATTGATATACATTCATAGGAAAGGTGCTGCGGATAATCTTTTAAAAGCAAGGAAAGCAAGGAAATCTGCTTACTCCTTGGCGTATTAGCCAAAACAAGTTTTTGTTTGATTCTGAGTCAAAGTTGATGCAGTACATACGCGAATTCTACACTGGCTCATCGTCTTTTCTCATCTTTGAATAGTCCACCA